>CM077095.1:170963353-171439789 GCA_039513925.1 Platanthera zijinensis
TCCCCCCCCCCCTGAGTCTATAAATACTGGGATCCTTCCCGAGTGCAACAGGCCTCCTCTCTTCATTTTAGCCCCTTTACTTTCGCTGCTATGTCTCTTAGCAAAAGCTTCCGTGATCGTATCGCGTTGGTGCGCCAGCGGAACAAGGCGAGCGCGGCTGCCTTAAACCTAATTCCCGCTCGTACTTCTTCCTCACCACCGCCCTCTTCCTCTCGCCCGAAGAGGCGAGAACAACTGATCTGGTTCCCCCGTCGGGAGGAACCTTACCGGATCCCCCAGAGATACGCATCCCTCCTACACCATCGCTTCCCAAGGAAAAGAGGTAAGATCCTGTATACCTCCCTTGTTCGCTATCTATCTTTCTTGCTCTTTTGCTGTTGGTTTTTTGTTTTCAGAAGGTCATGCACCCCCCCCCCGTCAGTCTGGTAGCACACAAACTCATCTCGCCAACCACCATCTAAACTCTGTCTCGCCCCTCCTTCCACTCCTCCTTCTAATCTTGGTGGGAAAGATGCGAGACTTCCCATGTCGCTGGGGGGGACCTCCCGCCACTCTGGTTAGGAATCTTCTGCCTGGGCTTCGGCCTCTCTTGCTGCCCACTTCGCCCGCCACGGCTAAATGCCACTCCTGCGACGGACTTTCCTTTGATTAAGAGAAAACGGTTACAACGGTTAAGCAGAGAGAACCCGAGCGAACAGGTATCCGCTAGAGGCAGAGTTTGAGTTCGCTACCACAGACGACTAGCTTGTGGATTCGAACTTCCTCTATCTAGGCAGTATTGTTCACGCCTATTTATAGGCTCGGGGGCCTGCCCAAACGGGCAGGGCTAAAAATACCGGCTGCCCGGGTACAGGAGAAACAGGCAGTGGTGACCAGATACTGGGGGCAAATAGAAAAGGCGGCCACCTAACCGCGCAGCTAGGCGGTCAGACCTGCACCTGTTCGGCTTCTCCTCGGCGACTGTTGTGTCGAGGAGACCCTGCGAGAAGGCGGATTGACGGCTAGCTCTGGTCTTGTCGCCAGGACTTGAGAAAATCCAGGAGAGCGGTCAAACCGGGTTAACACACGTCTATCCAATCAAGGAAATGTACATGCGGATGATTAAAAGGATGCAAGCTCCTTTAATTTTTAAATTTCTTTTTCTTTAAGTAATAGTTATTTGTTCTCCTTTGTTGTTATTTTCACCCTAGGAAATAGAATTGAGCCATCCGAGCTTGGACGAGGCTCGCATCTCGAGTTTGTTTCGCAAAATTTCCATTTTGATTCTCTCCTCTATCACACCTGGGAATTTAGAAAGTTAACATGATATTGATTTAGTCTTGATAATACTGACATAACTGCTAGCCTGATAATGGTATTGACGCGTTGATTACTGAGTAATGTCAACACTTTGATTTTTTTGGATAGTTCCCACCGTGCATCATTTGTTTTTCCTGTTCATCCCTTCTAGTCCTTCACTAGTCACTCTTGTCATATGTCTAGTTGCCTACCAAATAGCCATAATGTCTGAATATAATTGCCTAGCAATGCGCATGCAGGGTGGCGACAACCGTGAATGTTTTATTTTAGTCATCTATATATTTTATCTTTATGAAGGGCTTTTTGTGTAAATTGTGAGTTTCCTTCCTGTATAAGGAGGCTAGGGTATATTAGAATGGATCGTTTAACTTTGGGGTCTCTTAAGTGAGATGATTTCAAGGAGGAATCGGCCTCCTGGAGTAGACAGGACACGAGTATTTTTTCTTGATTTTGTATCCCGTTATTCCTGTTGTGAATGCATCTATTTTAAATTTGGTAATATAGGTCTTTCCTGCCATGCTACCCACCGCTTGCTTTGGTTGTTGGTGTAGGCCAAACTACCCAATTTTCTCTACTTTGTTGACTGCCCTATATTTTTGGACCGCTCGACCACCGTCTTGCACGCAAGCGCCGAGCTACGCTAACTCAACCTCTTGTTCTTCCTCCCGACATCGATCAACTCCTTCCCCATGTTGATTCATCAACTTCGACGTCGATCCCGCGATCATCCTTCAACGAGGAGACCTCTGTCCAACACGAGCCCATGCACGATTTCTCCACCTGATCTCCCTTCAGCAACGACCACCTGAAAGATCCCTCCCTACAACGTCGTTTAAACAACCCTACTGCGCCCAATCTTCTGCGATAATCACCTTCCAAGGGCTCTAAACGCTATCATACATCTCTAACTTCCATTTCCAGCCGCCGCTCATTCTAGCAGCTTCGACACTGTGACCTAAGTCCTCCATCAATACGTTCATCCAAGACCTCAATCGGCCAATGGACCTAACTCTGACCTCACGCGACGACACCCCCACAACTCCACAACCGATCATTGTTCCTCCTGCAGTCGACCAATGGCTTGTTGCTGATCCATTCTCTAGTAACAGCCCAACCCTCTCTCCAACCCCCTTAATCTTCTGTCGACGGTCTGCCCTCATCTTTCTGCCCCAAGGCCCCAACACTAAGTGTTACCAACCTCTCCGCCACAAGTCCTAGTTCCGACCTCTCCTTCTGTAGCACCACCGGCCCTCTGGTGTACTTACCACATTTTCCGCTTATTCCCAGGACCCGTCAAATGATGGAGAACCGTGTGGAGGCCCTGAAGCATCCCTTCACCATATTAACAATGTCCTTGAGGCCAAGCCTAGTAGTTTGCGTGGATTCTGACACTGCTCTACGCCATACAACTTAGCTAGCAATCCAGAGATAACGCTTCCTCCGTCTTGGGATCCCCAAGTGAGTCATCCTCAGAATAATACGCTCTGACGTGACTGCATCCTCTGCTTCTCTATCACATCAACATTCTAACCTTCAATGTGACAGACTCATTGTGTTGGATTTCCCTCATCGAGCAGTACTTTGACATTCAGCAAACTACACATGCACAAAAGGTCTCCATAACCCTCATTGGCATGGAAGGTCTGATGGCTCCGCCAATCCTCTCCAGGCCTCACTAAGGCGACTTTAGTTGAGGCACTTATTTAGCGCTACAATCATCACTACTCTAGCAACTCGATCAAACGCTTGTGCGGGGTCCACTAGATGGTCTCCATCAACTCTTACGTGGATGAATTTATTGATCTGGTCACACGTGTTTCAGATCTTCCACCCAACCACTACCTGGGTTACTTTATGCATGGCATGCAACCTCATATCTGAGCTCGCCTCCGCACTCCATCCATCCACCATCAACCAAGCCCTGGATCTCTTTACTCCTGAAGGCCGAATTTCTTGCGATCTCCATAAACCCTCATTCTAACTCTACTCCCCTCAAGCCTCCATTCCAACCATACTTTGTCCATAATCCTAAACCTCTACCTCCACCGCCACCACCACCACCACACCCCTTCGCCCATTCATCGTGCCGCCGCAACAACCATTCCATCCTCACTCACGGTCTTTCCAATCAAGAGTTTCGCGACTTGAGGAGTAATATATTGAGCTTCCATTGAATGCAACCCAACTGTCCTACTCAAAATTGTCCTGTCAAGAGTTCCATGCCATCATCAACGATGAATTGGAGGAGATCAACAACGATGAATTGGAGGAGATCAACATAACTGATTTTGAGGCCCTCGAGATTACCGGCGCACCACCAGATAAAGTCATGGGCACCTAAACAGTGTCCAACCTGCAGGCATACCGCCATTAGCCGGCGGGTTGCACCTCAACCTTGGGTCAAGGTCAATTTTCAGGCAATGTATTGTTACACATGCGCAGCGATGACAACAAGCAATATTTTTATTTTAGTCATCTATGTATTTTTTTTCTTTATGAAGGGATTTTTGGTTAAATTTTATGTGAGCCTCATTTCTCTACAAGGAAAAGGCTAGAGTGTTTTAAAATTATCCTTTGGATCATTTAGTTTGGGGTCTCTCAAATGAGAGGGATTTCAAGGAGAAACCAGCCTCCTCGAGTATATTCCTCCAGATATTGTATGCAGTTATTCCTATTGTAAAAGCATCTATTTTTAACTTGGTAACATGCAAAGCCTCAGATGGCATGTATCCCTCATTCACTGTGCTGTTGGTGTTAATAGTTACTTTTGTTAAAGCATCGTCTAAAAAGATCTTTGTTGATTCTGTAGTGTACTCGTATATGTCGAAGTTTAAAGTATTGTATTCCTGGTATAAGTTTTCCTTGCTATTCAAAGGGTACTCGCATAACTAAACTTTAAAACTGTTTATTTTGATGTCCTCTTTATCCCTTCTCAAGAAAGTTTAATAGATTAACCGGCCAAATGTAGTTTTTGGAAACCTGCTCTTGAATTATGGAATTGATAATTTCTCATAATCTGATGATTTGATTATTGTTTTAGCTTCTTAAGTTTCAGCTTTTCTTTGTTCATTAAGCTTTATAGTTGTTGACACTAGAAAAGAATATCTGGACTCTAGACTCTTCCTGCTATCTATTCTAGAAAAGAATCTCTTTTAGTATGTACAATCAGCCATCATGAGGCAGAAAATTGCGCAATGACTAATTTCCAATTCTCCTTAGCCCTCAGATATACAAATATCAATATTTAAGGGCAAAAATGCATTTATGGTACCCAAGTGGCTGCGGCTGCCCAATATTTATCCAAATAAAATTTTGGTTTCCATGTTCAGGAAACTTAATGTTCAACTGTTCTTATTTTTCAAAGGTTATGTAGTATTATTATTTATGTTCTCTTCCTATTTACTGCAGAATTCAAATGGGACGATGTCAAAGTGGATAAGCACCGTGAAAACTACCTTGGTCACAGCATCATGGCTCCTGTTGGTAGATGGCAGAAAGGTATTTGATTGCCTCAATGTTAAGGTTTTATGGGGATAATTTTAAATCTAATCCTAACAAAAACTAATTATTATTCTATCATTAAGTTTTAACTTTTTTCTTTAATATGTTCATACTTTGCTTTCTTTTGAATCATCATCATTTCCCCTGCATGGGATGTTACTTTTTTTTCCCAAGCTGTGATTAAAATGATAATGGTTATACTTTTATTACTTCATTTGTTTTGGTCCATCAAATAGGAAAGGATTTACACTGGTATGCTAGGGATAAGAAATCTGCAGCCCTTGAAGCAGAGATTGCCAAGGAGGAGATAAGAAGGATCAAGGAGGAAGAAGAGCAACTTATGCGCGAGGCTTTGGGTTTAGCTCCCAAGCGCTCTGCCCGTCCTCAGGGAAACCGAATCGATAAGCACGAATATGCCGAACTTATCAAGAGAGAATCCGCTGCTGAAGATTTGGGCGGAGGCCATGCCGAAGCAGCTCAAGTTCAAGGCCTTGGCCTGTACAAGTAGGATCTCAAGAACTTTCTATCTCCTAAAACTGAGAGTTTTTATGTCTCTCTTGAATCAGTATCTGTTCTGGTCAGATTTCTTTTATTCTAAATTTATAGTGCATGAAATCTGGCAGAAAAGAGAGAATGGCCGGAGAGGATTTGAAAATTAAATTTGTCGGGCTCAGCTCTTTTATTGCATGCTTCACCCAATTAGAAAATAAAGTTCGCTAACCGGCTAATGAACTGCGTCAGAGAGACATGAAATGGATTACTTTGTTAAATACTAATTTTTGGTGTGCTTGATTAATTTTCCATTTTACCTGCGCTGGATCTTGCAGGGTACCAAGAAATAGAGGTGATGGGGGCTGCTCCATCATGGAAGAAGGCTTGAAGGAAATGTCCCCTGAGAATGATGTTGACCCCGTTCCCGTCCCCAAACCCACTGCGAAGAGTATTGACGAAGCTGACGAGGATGACGCTGCACATAAGAAGAGAAGGCGCCGAGAAGCGAAGAGAGATGACAAGGATACGAGGCGGGAGAAGCACGATCGCAAAAGGTCTCGTGATAACGATGACAAGCGCAGGCATCGGAGATAGGAGAAGCAGAGACGGCTGAGGTGTCGGTCGGCGAAATACCTACCCGACAAGTTCATCAGGGAATGTCATTGTCTGTGTGTGATTTCATTATCTGCAAATGTGGGGTTGGCATTGAGCGGCTGCTTTGCTTAATGGTGCCGTGGTTTGTTACTGATTATCATCATATGTTTGAATCAATTATTAGGGATTTAATTATGCAATGGTATTATCATCACAAATTTTCAATCTTGATAGTAATCAACACTGTGAGCTTCTTCATGATCGGATTGATTATATTGCATTTATTGAATTTTTTTTTAGGGGCGGCTTCTCATTCTCCAGCATGTTCATTTAGGGTGCCTTAGAGGGGTGGGTTTTTTTAATTAAAAAATTAGACATATTTGAAGCACTTATAATTAGAGCATCCCCCTTTTGAACATCAAAAAATTTGTAGGGTCAATTCGTTAGAGGAAGGAATTGGAATTAAAGAGCTAATTTCATTCAATTCCACCGTTTGGCACTCCTACCAAATGAACGGAACCACGGTGAAGGAAGAAATCTGAAAGTTGAATGTTTTGGAAGTTTTTTAAAGGACCGGCTTTTTGACTTTTAGCCAACTGTTTCTTTCCCCTAGAGCAGCAAATCGAAGTTAATAGAATAATCCTGCAATACAATAAGTTGAGGGAAACCACTATCTTGCAGTAATAAAAATCTCTCTTATTTATTTTTCAAGATAAAGAAAAAAAAAACATGCAACCCATTAATGGATCACCGATGAATGAGATCTCTCTCTAGTCATACATGAACCGCATCTTTTTTTTTTTTTTTTTTTTATAATCATCCTGCGATCAACGGTAATTAATACCGTCATCGGACGGCTAATATCAAAGAATAAAAGCCCCCCCTAATTCGTGACATCACACGGTTTGTCGCACGTGCCAAACAAAAAGGGCGGGAGTAGCATACTGCTCAGCAGCTCCGCCATCAATCCAGTAATTAACGCATGGGAGCGATCTCCTCCTCGCCGGCCGCCCTCTCTACTTATATATAATATATCTCCAACCTCTTCCCCCCTCCACACTCAAAATTAATCTGGTATGGGCAATTGCTCCCCCAAGCCCAGACGTCGACCGCGATCCTCCAAAACACCGGCGGATCCCTTGCCGCCGGCAACCGCCGCCCAGCTCCACGGACAAGAGACCTGTCTGATCGCATGGCGAATCCGCGTGGCGCTGCTATACAAGGGCGCCGCCGTAGATTTCGTCGAATCCGGAACCGGCGACCCTTTCCTCCTCTTCGGATCGGCGAAGGTGGAGGGATCCGAGGAATCGCTTCTCAGATACATCGATAAGAAGTTCGGAGGGCCGCAGGCAGCTTCGGCAGCGGCCGCGAGGGACGGAAAGGGAACCCTGGCCGGAGAGGTTGTGATGCTTCAGCATCGGAGCATTCAGCGACATGTGGAAGGGATGGTGTATTGGGCGCGAAAGATGTCGACGGAGGGGGCCGATTGGCGGATGGGGAGGGCGGCCGAAGGGCGGCGAATGGGGAAGTGGTATGCTGAATTGGTGGAGATGATGCTTGAGCACGCCCAAATGGAGGAGCGGCTACTCTTTCCAGCCCTCGATAGGGCCGCCGATTATGGTACGCCGCCGCCGATCATCGATCGCCGCCCCTTTATTCTCTTTTTAGTTTATCATCTTTCTTGCGGCAATAAAAGATTTTCTCACTTTCTTCATTTTTGTTCCAACTTATTTGCAACCCCCAAAATTAGAATCACCTGATATTAGTTAAGGATTATTTAATTATTATCGTTCAAGCTCAAAAATAAGCAATTGCTTGACCTTAACATACTGGGATTTTAATCGGGTGAAATTGTTAGATTTATGGTGATTTTTTTTTCTTAATTTTCAATCTCGATCCATTATTTAGATTCAATTTGAGCCAAATAATCATTTCCAAGCAGGAAAATATATACATTTTGCATTGTTAATCCATGATTAAATAACTGTTGAAAATAAATTAATATTATATAAAAGAGGAGATTCTTTAACAAATAAAGCGACATCATCTGATCATCACATACAAATCTATTTAAATGAGACTTATCTATCAAACTAATTAATAAAATTTTTTCTTTTTTTGTTGTTATTTGTGCGAAGACTTTTGAAAAGGTGATATTAAAATCCCCTATCAAAAACTGATGTAAATAAAAAAATAAAAAATTTATATAAAGGGGCGTTGCGAGAATCGAACTCGCGACCTCTCGCACCCGAAGCGAGAATCATACCACTAGACCAAACGCCCTAATGTGATTATTGTTTATTAACTGCTTAATTTCTCATTTCAAGAGATCTGTAGAGCGGCGAATGAGCAGCACGGAAGGGATTTGCCGATAATGAACGGTATAAAAGAAGATATAAAGTCGCTAATGGCAATGGAGGTTGGTGGACTTTTGTACAGAGAAACTCTCCCCAATCTGTCCCTTCGCTTCACAACTCTCCAGGTACTATTTACTGTTATTTAGTAGTATTCTTATGCTGGATCCCAAAATAAAATCTCAGCCTTTTTTGAAAATTGATTCAGTAACATTTTATTTTACCTTTCTTTTGCTTTACCTTTACCGCTCCACACGTATTTCTATCGATGAAGGATTCTTAACTTACAAGTTCTGCGACTACTGCTGTAGTAGGGACAGAATCATGGCCGTAGTTCTGGATGCTTGAGTTGAATGCAATATTTAATTTCCTCCTTTTCTTTTTCAAAGAATGATTTCTTACTTTAATCAGCTTCGTTCTCGCAATTGCCTAACAATCTCTGCAAAATGCTCTCTTTTTTAAATTCCAGAAAAAAAACTTCTTTTTTGATTTTGTGGCTCCATTTTATAAGCAATCAAATGTTTTTCAGTTTTTTTAAAAAATAGATATGCATGCTATTATACGATCATATATAACTTCTTCCCCTCTTATTTTATTTATTAATCAATTTGAAGAATGTATACTCTCTTCTATTCTTTCCAATGACATATCAGTGGTGTGTAACAACTGGGCACACAAAATGTGGCACCTAGCAGTTAGCACTGGGAAGATATTTAGGCGTATCATCCATTGAGAAGATAAAGTTTTTGCCACCACAAACAACCCATTTTTCACATATAAACAACCTCATTTTATTCCTCATTCAAACATGTGGTCAAAGAATACCTTAATGATGATGGTTCAGCCTCCAACCCCCTTCATGAACTCCAAAACCATGCCCTCCTCACCTTTCAGGACTCTCAAGATTTACAAATAAACATGTATATTTATGTTGTAAAACATCTTGGAATGAAATAAAATCTTATGAGTTTATTTTGCAATTTGTATCATTTTTTGTTCTTTCTCTGTTTGTAATGGATCTTTAAGACTGATTGAGTGCAAGCCCTTGGAGACGGACTTTCAAGGAAGACATCGATTAGAGCTTCTACAGGCTTTATATATTAGCCTACAATTTATATATTACAACACTGCTCCTCATGATTGGCGAAAGATATTCGCTAAGCCCATCTTGTTACAATCTCTGATCATATCCTCTGAATTGTGGCCCTTGGTCAAGCAATCTGCTACCTGATCCTTGGTCAAGCAATCTGCTACCTTACCCTTGGTCGAAATGTGGCTCAATTTCAGTAGCCCAATATCAAACTTTTCCTTTATGAAATATCTATCAATCTCTATATGTTTGGTTTGATCGTGCTAGAATAGATTATTTACAATACTGATTTTTGATTGGCTGTCACACCACAACTTCATCTTATCTTCTTGATCTATCTTCAGTTCCACAAGCATCCCTTTCAGCCATAGAAGTTCTGCAACCTCTAAATCCATGACTCTATACTCTGTCTCACCTGTCGATTTAGCCACTACTGATTGTTTCTTACTTCTCCAGGAGTCCAGGTTACCTCCTACAAATATACAATAGCCTGAAGTTGACATCCTGTCATCCGCACAACTTGCCCAGTCAGAGTCGCAGTAGCCCTCAATATTCACGTGTCCGTTCCTTCTGAACGTCGGCCCCTTGCCAGGAGCATTCTTCAAGTACCGCAGAACCTGGTATACTGCATTCATATGGCCCTTCTGTGGGTCATGCATGTAGCGGCTCACCATACTTACAGCAAAGGAGATGTCCGGGCGAGTGTGGTTCAAGTAAATCAACCTTCCGACTAGCCTTTGTTGCATCTCACGATCCATTGATTCTTCGGCCTCTGTACCCAGGTTACACTTCTAATCGATTGGCGTCGCAGTAGGTTTGCATCCCAACATCCCAATTTCTATGAGGAGATCCAGAGCATATTTGCTTTGAGAAAGAACCATCCTCTCTGTCTCATAAACAATCTCAATCCCAAAGAAATACATAAGAAAACCCAGATCTTTCATCTCAAACTCCTTGCCCAAAACCCCCTTGAGCTAGCCAATCTCCTGCTCATCATCCCGTGATGATCATGTCATTCGCATACACCGCGAGCATGGTGGCGTGACCTTCATTCTGCTTGAAAAACACCATGTGATCAACAATTATATGCTGATAACCCATTCTAATCATTGCCTTCCTGAACCTGTTGAACCACGCGTGAGGTGACTGCTTTAGACCATATAGGGACTTCTTCAACATGCATACTTTGCCTTCTGTCTTGGCCTTGCCAAACCCAGGTGGTATCTTCATGTACACCTCCTCTACTAGATCTCTATGAAGAAATGCTTTATTCGCATCTAGTTGGTGCAGCCTCCATCCACCATTCACTGTCAAGCTGATCAAAGTCCTGACGGTGCTCATCTTCGCAACGGGTACAAATGTCTCGTCATAATCGATGTCATAGGTCTGGTTGTACCCCTTGACAACCAATTAAGCCTTGAAGCGCTCGACCTGTCCCTCTGGATTCTGCTTCACAGTGAACACCCATTTGCACCCAACGACATTCTTATCCTTTGGCAGTTGTGCCAACTCACAAGTCTTGTTCTTCTCAAGATCTCTCATCTCCTCCTTCATCGCTGTCTTCCACTTCAAATCATCTTTAGCAACATGTCAATTGTTAGGTACAATAATACTATCCAACGATGCAATGAATGTTTCATGAGATGGAGAAATATTATCATAAGAGACAAAGCAAGTAAGGTTCCAACTGTATTTGTCAGGAGGATTTCTCGCATTACTGCGAGTAGTCCTCCAACATGTGACAGTTGAGTAAGGAGAAGAAAAGGGAAGGATATCACCTGAGGCTTGTGGTGATGTAGGTGTTCCAGGAGTAGGGGCAGACGTAACCAAGGGACTAAGAGCTAGACTGTGCACAGACACTGGAGCTGGTATTGCTGGCATCTTCCCCCTCCTACTGTATGTATGTAGCTCCCCCTGAGCTGTAGGTCTAACATCTCGCCTCTCCTTCTCGATCTCCTCCAGCTGCTCCTCATTACTCTTCTGCTCTATCTCTATTCTCTACTGATTCTACCTGCCATACTCCCAGATCTGTCACCAACCTCTTCCTCTCTCGCCTCAGGTCTTCGGTATCTGACACATCTGGTGTGAGTAGAGCTCCCTCATGTCGGTAGTACTGCTGCGTCTCTCTAAAGTGAACGTCTGTGCTTTACAAAAAAAAAATTCTCCACTGGACTCCAACATACATACCCCTTCTGAGTACGAGAGTAGCCCACAAAGATATACTTGACTGCCTCGCATCAAGCTTACCAACACCCGGCCTGTTGTCCTTAACGAAGCACACTGATGGATTTTTTTAAAGATTTAAATAAAAGGATATTCTCCAATTCTATATTCGATAAAGGCAATCGTACTTTATCGATTATAGCATGAGATATTAAAAATCAAGGCCGTATTAGATCCATGAGCGTCGATTACTTCTACTTTGAGAAAATCGCTATTATCTTATCAATTTAAATTTTAGTTGGTTTTTGTGAGTAAAAGAAGAAATTACGAATAAAAAGGATGATTTGAAATATTTTTAAGAAACTAGCATTCGATATCGACTCACCTCGACATGAAAATAATCAAAAGAAAATAAAACTCTCAATTCTCTTGAATAAAATACATTAATCGTAGGATTCCCGAAGTATGAGTGTTCCTCTCTCGAGGATTACCCAACTGAGTTTATTTTAATCGGTCGAACTCTCATTCTCAAACCGAACACCTAAAACTTGCTTTCTATTATGAACCTCGCAAATCAGAAGAATTATGTCATCCTCTCTTGAGGGTTGCGTACAAATTCTTTTTATCCTTGAGCGATCAATTTGTACGAGAGCCTTTCGACTAGCTAAAGTACAAAAACATAAATGAAAATCATATATCGAAGATATGATCTTATTCAATAAAAATCAAGGGCTAATCAAATATTCCACCAAAGACAAAAAGAAAATAACGATTAAAACATGATTATCTCATCCTTGGATCGTCTCGATCGAGTACTAATGAAAAGTTAGTTACTCATATCGAGGAAGGAATTCAGAGATAAATAAAAAGATTGCATGATAAGAACTAGAAATTTAAAAGAAAAGAGATACACTTTATTGATATTCAAAAAGAAGAGTACAAGTAAGAAAGTACTTAAAAGAAATTACACTAAAAAGTACAATACGACCACTTATAACAGAAAAAAACAACAGTAAGAACTCTCCTAAAACTTCTCAAAAATTCAGTAGTCTCCAACCATGGCTTTGGCTAGTGTTATATAGGCAAGGAGGATAAAGGTGGAGGGTTAGAAGAAGAGTCGGAAGGCCAAGAGGTAGGAGGAGTTAATGGATTCAATGGGAGAGATGAATAGTGACACAAATAATAAAAGTGGAGGTGGCGGTTTTAGAATATGAATGACTATTTAATTAAGAGGGGGAGAAGAATATGGGTAGCCATCAATTTAATGAGAAATGAAGGTGGGTGGCTGTTGTTATAGTAAAGAAGAAAGGTGGCGGTATATGGAATTGCTTGAGTCAGAACTCAATGATAATGGAGGTTAATATGAAGAGTTTTACATGAATAAGGTTCGGCCAATAGCAATTAAATGGAGAAGTGAATAAATGGGGCTCGGCCAAAATTTTTTAAAGCATTAAGTGGAAATGAAACATCAATTATTTATCAAATATTTAAGAGGAGATGAATGGAGGGGGAGAAATATGTGTGCATCCATATTAAATTGAGAGTTTCATGAATGATGTGGCAACAAATGGAAGTGGACCCGTCTATATGAAGAATGTGGCGTTTTGCATGTAATGGGAGCAATTAATGATAGCATTATTAAAAAGGAGTGAAGTGGCTGCATGAAGATGAAGAGAGGCGTTACATGGAAGAAGTGGAGAGGGCCACCTGGGAATGGAGATGGGCTTAATTCATGAAATTCCTGTGAGCGATGGTTGGTGATGAGGGATGGTTGAAGATCCCCTTATCAAAGAGTTGCGGGTTCGAAACCCCATCTCAACAACCTACCGTGCTGAGAAACAGGTGCGGAGAAGGGTTGGGGTCACTTGAGCCTGCAGACTCCCACGGTGCTAGTTGAGACCCACTAAGCCTCCTCAAGCCGGGCTTGGGCCGTGACATGCGTGAAGGCTGAAGTCGCTGCAGCCACACCAAAGTTGCTAGAAGGCCTCATTCTGCGTGAGGATATGTTGCAGCCATTAGATGGGAGATGCGCCGCTGAGAGGGGTGTGGGGGAAGCGCCGTTGAGGTCGCGGGAGACGGAGTAGCGCAGAGGAAGCGAAAGACGCGCGGCGGTTGCTGGGGATGGACCGGTGCGGCGCTCTGATACCGAGTTACGCAAACAAAACTTATTCTATTCTGTTTTGTCAATTAATTTCACGGAGTATGTTATGGTATTGTCAATTTGTTTGTATTATCATACTTCTGCATAATTTGTACACTATAAATTCTATCAGTTAGTTACTCTTTTGCACGTCACAAACTTATCGACGTTCTGTTTCCGGGTGAACTGTAATGCTTTGGCCATATTTTATCGTTTGAAATCTTAACATTAGTTGCGCCTAATCTCAAGATTAAAGCTGTGTTTATCTTCATATTTGCACAACCCGTATTCGACGAGGGGCTCAAGCCTAATTATAAGCCCCCAGACAGGTTCTCTTCCCAGTCCCGAGGGCTCATTCAGCTCGGCCGGTCGACTCATCAGCCTGTTAACAAGCTCCTTTCGAGCTTGCTAATGACCTCACTTTGCGGTTATAAGCTCTTCTGTGAGCTTTCTTCCCAGTTGCGAGGACTCACTTTACTCAGTAGGTCAACTCGTTAGCCCGCTAGCGAGCTCCTCCCGAGCTCGCCAGGGACCTCCTTCCGATCAATCAATGTCGCCTGTTCTTTTCCTCTTAGCTATAAATATGGGATATAAAGTTCAACTCAAATTATTACAAAATTTGGTTCCAGGTTTATAATCCCTCTATAATATTAAAGTTGTGGAACCTAGGCACTGAAATCGTGGAACCTAGATGCTGAAGCATTACCCCGCCCCTCCCCTTGCAACCGCTGACCACCCCCCTTCCTTCGCCTTTCCAAGCCACCGGAAACCACCCCTACATGGGTCGGACAACCATGCGGCTCCACACCTGTCCTCCACCCCCATGCAAATAACTACCTATAACCGCAAGTAACTATTGGACCATGCAGCACCCTTAGAGCGGGTGGGGGGTGAATAAGTTATTATTGATTTTCAATTTAAATCTTTATGATTATTAAAGACATTTTGAAATATTTAAACTTAGAATAATATAATTTTCAATTCAACAAAAAAACATTTATGAAGATAAAAGAGAAATACATGATTGTATTATATTAAAATCGATTGCAAAATTTAGTCTTCATAACGCTGAAGAATGAGGCGGTAAATAAAATATCTCCTTTTGTTTTCTATATCGACTCGCCTTAGCCTATATCTCTCTAGATAGGTTTCAAGCCGCCCCTAGACCTAAATCTCAGTCTAGTCGCCTAACACAAAAGGTGAATTTTCCCCTAAGCTGTACAAAAACCTAGTCGCCAATACAAGGACGAATTTTCTCCATAAGCCCTACAAAGACTTAGTCGTCAACACACAAACAAATTTCTCTACGAACCACAAAGACGTAAAAAATAAAAGATAAATTAGAATATAAAATATTTCTGGAACGAAGACTACCTAAAGAACTTCTGAAGGTGGGAACGAAGGAATGCTTGAGATTGTCGTCATAGATGCGTTCGCTCTTCGTTTGGAATATGTTTTGATGTTCTTTACCTTCGAATCCTCTTCCGATTGCTATAGGGCATCTTGGTTCTCATATGGACATCAAGAACGAAGGCTCCCTTCAGATAATTTGTTTCGCGCACGAGAGGTGGAGCAAAATTTCCTTTAATTAAAACACTGTCTACTATCATCTGCGGTAGTACCTATTGCATGCGGTAGCTCAACAATTGAATTTTCTCCCTCTGGCTAGCCTGATTTGGAAGCTAAGCTGCTATCTTCAACAATAATTATCGCCGCACGATAAGACCTAATGTCGTGCTATAGGGCAATATTTGCAGTGCGCCAAAGTGTGATCTTCTGCTTCATTTGGCTCCTCAATCATTTGGTGATTGCCTGAGGTTGTCCAATGTTCCCGCCGCGCGACAGTGTTATCGCGACACGTTAATGCTTTACATAATAGGCTTCGTACTTTCGTCAGGTCCCATTTGAAATGCTCCTTACCAGCTGTCCTTCTGTAACGAGAGTTCTCGCCGCCGGTAGTATCTATCATCCGTGATAGTAGCCAATTTCATCAATGTCTCCCATATACTACTCTTTATTATACACGTATGACCTGCGCACTATAAACACATGCAAAATAGATCAAATATTGATTAAGATTTGTTATTCTCAAACAAAGATGCGAAACTCACGTTCCAATAGTAACTACCGCCGGAAACCAACAAAAAAACACCTCCAACTACTGTAATTGTCACTAATTAGATGGTTACAGGTAGTTTTCTTGTGATTTCAACCTCCTAATAGGCTCAAATCCCTGTACCAGAACTGAATAACCTCTCTCCTCACGGTTTCTTCCAATTTCTCCCCGCCCTCTAGCAAAATCAAATAGTTATCCCTGCCGACCAGCAAAATCAAGCAGTTATCTAGCAAAATCCAAAGCAGTTATCTCTGTCGTTAGCCACCTTGGGGTGTTCCAGCATCCGTCCAAGACTTTGTTCGTGTCAATCAGCTCGTCAACTTCAGTTCCATCCCAAGACAACCCTTCTCGTGCATAATTCAATACTTTTGTGGCCCAAAATTCGATTACTAGCCCCCTTCCAGTGATTGTCTTAGACGGACTGCACCTTCTGGCCGCCGAGTCCATTATAACCAAACCTTCTAAGCCCACATTTAACAAATATTCTTGGTGCATCTCTAACTGGCAATCCTCTTCCAGCATTCCCCAACCTCCAGTGTTGAAGCCGAGAAAATCCCAACTCCAAAATATTTGAATCAATGCAGTCTAAGGTTACTGATTCTGCGGTCCGACATCACAATTCAAATGGCTAGCGTGGGAGAGAGAAAATTGTCTATAAGCACACCCTAAGCGCTCCAGCAGGGAGGTCCTACCACATACCCAGAAATTTAGATGAAACTTCCCCTCCGCAACCAAAAGTTGGGCGAAGTGCTAAGCAGACATGGTCTTGGGGAGTATCCAGCTTGGGGGGATCTCAATCTCTTTCAAAATTCTTATTTCTAGTACCCTTGAGGGGCTATTTATAGAGAAATCCTGGGGGGTGGGGGTATAGGCGAGTATCCTGCCTCTGTTAGCGAGTATCAAGGGCTACTCGCCCAGGCTCGCGAGGTGCTCGCCCAGGCTCGCGAGGTGCTCGCCCAGGCTCGCGAGGTGCTCGCCCAGGCTCGCGAGGTGCTCGCCCAGGCTCGCGAGGTGCTCGCCCAGGCTCGCGAGGTGCTCGCCCAGGCTCGCGAGGTGCTCGCCCAGGCTCGCGAGGTGCTCGCCCAGGCTCGCGAGGTGCTCGCCCAGGCTCGCGAGGTGCTCGCCCAGGCTCGCGAGGTGCTCGCCCAGGCTCGCGAGGTGCTCGCCCAGGCTCGCGAGGTGCTCGCCCAGGCTCGCGAGGTGCTCGCCCAGGCTCGCCTCTGCTCGCCCAGGCTCGCCTCTGCTCGCCCAGGCTCGTGGCTAGGTCTACGAAAAGGCGTCTCCTTAAGCATTTTTGATCTCGACGAATTACGGGCTATACATCCAGAATCCCGAAGTGGTGTATGAACTCAGAATTTAGCAGCAAACCGGCCTCGGAACTACTGTTAGATGCTTGAAATTGCTGCAAATTTCTCAATGTGGTTTTTGAATGCTCGTGTAAGTTCTAATTGGAAAGTCTATTTCTCTTTGTGTTGAACACTTGTTGAACACTTGTTGAATTGTATGTTCTTTGGGATATTAATTGGTGAAATTTTGCTCAGCTTTCTAAAATTACTTAAAAGATTTAATTATCGTGTATTTGATCTAACACCTAATCTCTAGCATGCATGTTTGTGTTGTTTAGATTAATTTCATAACTTTGTTGCAATTATTTTCAGGATAATTGCACAGATAATTGCATGTGCATTGCATCATTTAAAAACTCCCCTACATCCTACAATTGCATTCACCTGTTAGAGTTCTGTTAGGGCACATACAAACCCTTTACACCCGTCCCGCGTCATATCATAATAATTGTTGCTACTTCAATCCTCTATTTTAGGAACCAGAGTTCGTGTATGCTTGATCTCCTAGAATTCTTCCGGTGAGATCTTCGTGACACGATTTGATTCTTCTAGTGGTGATTACTATGATGATTATCATGAATCTCATAGAGGATATTATTATGAGGATGACATCACACATAGATTTAGGTTAGATGCACCAACATTTGATGGCCAATTGGACTCAAAGACATTAACAAGTTGGTTGTTAGGCATGGAACACTGTTTTAATAGATATGAGGTACCCGACGAGTGTCGTGTTAGGTTTGCTAAGACGAAGCTTCAGGGTTAGGTTTATGATTTATTGGACTAACATAGAGCGTAGAATTAAGTGTGATAGTCTTCGCCCCATATCCCAATGAGTAGAAATGAATTAAGAGAGAAATATCTTTTAGTATCACATAAGAACCAAATTCATGACAAACTACACGATCTTCAGCAAAGGATTATGTCTGTTAGACTCGATTACATGAGTTGGTGGTGAAGAGTGATATTCAGGAGGAGCCCATTGCGGCCGCTTCTCAATTTCGATTTGGACTCCGCAGAGAAATTCGTGGAGACTTGATTTTCATTTGTTTATCGTTAACATTGACTACATGATCATTTATATATATTGCATGACTTATCTGGGTTGCATGATAAATACCTATTGTATGTTTTGCATCATTTGTATGAATTTTATGAATTTTTCTGGTGTAACATTGCAACGAGTAACGAAAATTATAAGGTTTACATGTACGTTTGTAGTCATTTACAATGAGGAAAAATACATTTTGCCTCCCATGGTTTGATTTGAAGATGTACACCATAAATCACGGTGTAGGGGTTCGAGAGGCTTTGAGGACTGCTGGAGAGATTTAGGGAAATGCGAGCGATGAGATTTTCCAATAGCTCAGGTGTCACACCGGCAATGATGAACCTTAAGCTCGGGAAGTCCGTTGCCAAGCTTGTTTTCAATCATGTCTTGCATTGAACTGAAATTGAGATGTCCCAATAGATGATGTCATGTCATAAGCACATCTGAAGTGGGTTCCATTGAGGTAAGGATAGCTTGTTGTGGCGGCTCCAAAGAGAGAGAATGTTACAATTGCGCATGTTGACGGGACACGCACACGCCAACGAGACATCTTGGCTAGTCCGCACGCAGAGGGAGACGATATCGGGTCCATCTGGAGGAGGAGAGACCAAAGACGCACCACCAACATGATTACTCTATTTGTATTCGTTATGTTATTTTAATCTATGTGTTCGTTTTATTTTCGCTCCGCTTTTCGTTATCTGCATCTTGCACCTATAAAAGGTTGTGTTGTATTTTGTTTTTGAGATATCTTTGGATGAATGAAAATTAGTGTTGCTCTCTAAGGTTTTCCTCTCTACCCTAACCCCCTCTTCTCCCTCACCTCCGTACGCCCTCCCTCTTGTCGGATTCCTCTCCGGTTTGTATCAATTTTGTCCGCCTGCCTCATCACCCGCCATCTCGCCGTCGGTGCTCCAGCTCATCCATGCACATTCCGCTACCGGATTGATTTCGATCCCGCGCTTATTTCCATTCTACAACAGTACGAGATTGTCGATCCCGCACTGAAACACTTATAACACCTCCCCTGCAATGACCATATAATATGGGTCCGGTCGGGGCCCCACAACATATAGACACCACATATTTGGTATTATAAGATGATATAAGAATACTACACATCTCAAAACTCAAAATATAAAACAATAGAAACTCTAAACAAAACTAGAAGCTGTGCACAATCCCATAGGAGTCTAAAAATGGACTTATGACCTTACATCAACTACATGATTAAATCAACTTTCATTATATCATTCAAATCTAGAGTACAACAATCTTATGCTACCTCAGTATGCAAGCCGGAAATTGAGTGAAGGAAACATAACACTCTACCAAAATAGGAGGAAGAACCCTCTGTGAGGCTTAGGCTTTTTTGGCCGACGAGCTAGCTCCAGCTTGCGATCCTTGCCCTGTAAAATTTTTTGATGTAACACGGGTCAGCTAAGATTGACCTCAACTGTGTAACAAACACCCCTCCTCCCAGTCGTCCCTAGCAGACCCCGGGGCACTCCACCCTGCAGGTCAACACTTCGTATGCTTATGTAATAAAACATAAAATAACATAGAAACAACAGAGATGAGTGTCACAAACATCAACCACGTTTATATGTTGAACATTTAAATAAAATGGGCCTACAATGCAGCATGAATGCAAACATGGGTTTCACCTAAGACGCTCTATAACATGTATGATTCTAACATATCAACACACATCATCACATCACATTTATGACATGGGTACTCACATGTCTCCAAAGGCATACAAGCCCGAGGCCAAGAACTCCTGCTGAGACCCCACTCGCACATGAATCACAACACTACCGGGCTTGTCCATCAGTTCCACCGTTCTTGCCAATTTCAGCGATTCAGGCACATCCAATGCTAAGAACTCTTGCTTAGACCCCACCCGCACATGGATCACAACATCATTAGGTTTGTCCAAAAGCATGGACGTTCTCGTCAGTTTTCATAAAAGAGGACCTGTCTTGCCGGGACACCCTCCACATGTGAATCACAACATCACGGGGTAAGCCAGCCGACCACGAAGACAAAGCCGCACCTTCACCAAAAAATGAACATCACAATCCATCTCGCATTCACCGCGTACATTTCCCGCCCCAAGCCAACATTCGTTCTCACACGAACCATAAGGACATCACAACGGCGTCTTCGCCGCAATCAGATTTCTAGCAAAATCCTTAAAATGCGCGTCAAACAACATCACCGAATCGGATCACCGGTCGTGATTACGGCTTCACCTATAATGCCTAATCCACTAACGGAGCAGATTTCTCAAGAAAAATATGTCGGGGACGGACTCAATCGACTCGGTGGTTGCTCTTGAACCAAGACGGCCCAGATTCCTCTCTCTTGAGAGATCTAGTCCCAAAAATTTGTAAGAATGGTAAAGGCATAAAGAAGATGTCATGCACAGATCCTAAGACCGAGAGAAGGAATATCGCGACCTTAAATAATCTCTTCCTTGCCATGGAAACCTTGAACATTACGGATAGACGCGTTCACCTTCACGCCACCTCCACAAAACCGTTCTCTGATCGGCAAACAGAGCTCTGAAGCTCTAACGAAGGCAGATCTAGGTCTTCTTACTCCTCCACTTTCTTTCTCGCTCACACCCTCCATGTCACACACAGTCTCCGACAACATGGACTTGGCGCGTCTGGCGGAAGCCGACCCCCCCCCCCCCAGCCACCTGCTCCTATGACCGACCATCACCAGCCCCGACCGCCTTGGCAACCGCCAGCCACGGCTCCTCCACCGCGGCCACCACCTTTGGGAAATCGGCCGCGCCGCCCACCGGCCCCTCAACGCCTCTCGAACAATGATTACAATGAGCTTCGCAGGAAGGGTCTCTGTTTTCGGTGCCGCCAACCATACTCCCCCAACCATGAGTGCTTTGTGAAGGAGCTCCACGCCATCATCGGCAATGTCGGCCCTGAGGTTACCTTGGCTGACTTTGAGGTCCAGTAACTCTCAATGGGGGATACACCTCTCGACTCCACTCTACGTTCCACCAATTGGAGCTATCTTGCGGAGGCGGGACCTCCGACCAACAGACCATGTAGCTCTCGGGCACATTGCGGGATCGCCTGATCATCATCATGGTGGACAACGACACAAGCCACAACCTCATCTATGAGCACCTGATGCAGCTGCTCCGTCTTTCCTCGGTTCTCTCCCCGGAGGTTTCGGTATGTATGGGCGATGGGCACCACCAACTGACTCAGAGCCGTTGCACTGCCGTCTCTCTCTCCGCGGGGTCCTGTTCCATGACTGCGGATTTCTATGCATTCTAGGCGGTCTCGATATCATTATGAGGGTGGCTTAGCTCCGCATGCTCGCTGATATATGCGTCAATTGGGAGACTATGGTCATGCAGTTCCTACACTAGGGCCAACCATGTCGCCTCGATGGTGACTCCGCTCTCCTATGCTCTTTGATCTCCTTTTGCACGATCCAGTGGACCACGAACGTCGGCCTCTTCACGGTGCTGCGGATCTGCTCGTGCCTGTCCGTTGGGCCTCTTCCTTTTCCTACACTACCAAGAGCTTTCTACTGCGCTCGCCGACGTCATCCAGCCTTCAACAGGATTACCACCAGCCCAACCTTCTCTGGTCCTGAAGAAAGACGACAGTTGGCGCCGTATTACCCAGCCAAGCTACTTGATCGCCGCTACCATCTTTAGGTGGACTTTGGCTTGCAGGAGGTCCCGGTTACTGGGTCTTACCATCCGAAGTCCGAAGCTACGTGACTGCCCCAGGAGCACTGTTATCGCTACCTTTCCGACCACTGCCTTGGGGATAAGATATATTTTCCAGGCGACGACATTGTTATGGTTGCGCTTGTAGATGGGACACGCACATGAGGACGAGACACCGCGGCGAGTCTGCATGCAGAGGGAGACGGCGAGTCTGCATGCAGAGGGAGACGATGACGGGTCTGCCTGAAGGAGGAGGGACCGAAGACGTGCCACCGACATGATTACTCTATTTGCATTTGTTATGTTATTTTAATTTATGTGTACACTTTATTTTTGCGCTGCTTTTCATTATCTCGATGTCATTTTGGGGGTGGCTTAGCTCCGCATGCTTGGCGATATATGCGTCAATTGGGAGACTATGTCCATGCAGTTCCTATACGAAGGCCATGCATGCCGCCTCGATGGTGACTCCGCTCTCCTATGCTCTCTGATCTCCTTCTGTACGATCCAGCGGACCACAGACGTCAGCCTCTCTGTGGGGCTGCGAATTTTCTCGGGACCGTCCGTTGGGCCTCTTCCTTTTTCGACGGACCACCAAGAGCTTTCTACTGTGCTCGCCGACGTCATCCAGCCTCCAACAGGATTACCACCAACCCAGCCTTCTCTGGTCCGGAAGAAAGATGACAGTTGGCGCCGTACTACCCAACCAAGCTACTTGATCGCCGCTACCACCTTTAGGGGGACTTTGGCTTGTAGGAGGTCCCGGTTACTGGGTCTTACCATCCGGAGTCTGAAGCTACGTGACTGCCCCAGGAGCACTGTGCCGCTACATCTCAGACCACTGCCTTGGGGATAAGACATATTTTCCAGGCGGCGACATTGTTATGGTTGTACATGTAGACGGGACACGCACACGAGGACGAGACACCGCGGCGAGTCTGTACGCAGAGGGAGACGATGACGGGTCTGTCTGAAGGAGGAGGGACCGAAGACGCGCCACCGACATGATTACTCTATTTGCATTTGTTATGTTATTTTAATTTATGTACGCTTTATTTTCGCGCTGCTTTTCGTTATCCGCACTTTGCACTTATAAAGAGTTACGCTGAACTTTTTTTGAGATTATCCTTGAATGAATGAAAACTAGGGCTGCTCCCTAAAAATTTTCTCTCAATCCTAATCCCCCTCTTCTCGCTCACCTCCGCCGGCCTTCCTCTTTGCCGGATTCCTCTCAGGTTCATATTAGAGAACACCTTGTTTTTTGACATTTCTGTGGAGGCCACCTGTTTGCCAAAAGCATCACAAATGCTACACATATTAGATTTAAAAACATCTGTGTATCCTTTTGTCATTAGTTGGCCAACACTGAGCAGGTTCTGAGCCAATGATGGCACATACTGTACGTCAGTTACAACTTTATTTCTTCCATCCGAGTCTTTGGCGGTGATGTATCCTTTGCCCTCAATCGATTTGCAGTTCCCATCTCCTAGGTACACTAGTGATTTTGAAGTTTCATCTAATTGTGTGAACAAAGTTTTATTATTTGTCATATGATAGAGCATCCCGAGTTTATGTACCATTTAGAAGATTTCTCAGGATATGTTGTGACATCATTGCAAGTTAAAGTTTTTACTCTATTTCCTCTTTTTTCAGTTTCTATAAATTTGGCGTCTTCTTTGTTCTTGAATCAACAATCGTGATTGAAGTGTGGTTTTTTTACACCGTTTACATTTGAAAAAACACTTTGAGTTGTCGTGATTTGATTTTTTACAGTGTGTACAGAACATTTTATTTCCTCGGCTATTTTCAGTTGATACTACAGGATCATGGAATTGAATTTTCCCAACGAGTGCAGCAATAAGTAGAGTATAATGTCATTGCTCTCCTCTATTGCTGCAAGCCCGCGACTATGTGATCATAGGTCTTTTAAAGGCTTGTCAAAATTTTAAGAACAACTTTTTGTTCCGGGATTGGAGCTCCAAGGTTGCTCAATTGATTGGTGAGATTTGTGAGTTTTGGCATGAAGTCAAAGATTGATTTGTCTTCTCTCATTGAGAGGGAATCAAATTGCCTCCTTACATTTACCTTATGGATAAATATTACCTGTTTATCTTCTTGATAGATCTCCTTGAGAGTGTCTCATGCAATCTTAGCGGTATTTGCTCCCATGATCCGTTGGAAAACATTTGATGTAACGGCTTGTTGGATGATTGGTAGTGCCAATGAGTTCTTTTGTTTTCTCCCTTGGGTATTCTTGTTTCCTCGCCCTTTTTTTCTTTGTCGTCGGTCATCTGACCGTTTTGAACAATTTCCCAAAGGTCTTGAGAGTCAAGAAGTGTCTCCATCTTGACTGCTCAGTATTCATACATCTCCTCATTGAATATGGGAGCAGGCTAACATGTGTAGGGAATGGGGGTAGTAGATGATGAGCTCATGATTTCAAAAAATCTTTAGGAATGCAGGATTCACAAGCTCTGATACCATTGTTGGTGTTAGAAAAGCCTACTTAAGGGCCCATTTAGGGGCCCAATTTTCTCTTTCTCTTTCTTTGTATTAGTCCCACATCTTGAATTGAGATTCTCTCTTTCCTCTCTTCCTATATAAATGTATTCATACTTGTAATTATTAATTCAAGAAGTATATACAAGGTTTGAGGCCTCTCTTTACATGGTATCAGAGCCACTGTCCTCTCCTTGGGTATCCCGGTCTGTCCGCGGTTTCTGCTTTCTAACCGCCCCGACTTGCGGTCTCTCCTTTATTTCTAACCTCCCCGAGCTCCTCTCTGGCCGCCCGGCTTCCTCTGGCGGTCTCCCGTCCTACTCGCGGCCTTTCCGCTGATTTTCTCTCCTTACCCGCATCTCGCTCCGTGGCTCCACCCACCTCCTTCCCCTCTCCTTTTATAGCCTTCTCTCTCACCACCGTGGGCCCCGGTTTGGTTCTGCTCGTTGCGGTTTGTGCGGCCTGCTCCCCTAAACCGCGACCTATCTAGTCGCGCGGTTTGTTTCCTTTACCGCGGCTTGCTAGTCGCCCGGTCTGTTTCCCTTCCCTCTTGGTTTGAATCCTTAACCGCGGCTTGCTCGTCGCGCGGTCTGCCTTTTTGATCGTCGCGGCCTATTTCCTCTCTTCGGGCTCCGCATCTTTGGTCGCGACCTCTCAAGTCGCTGGTGTGCCTCACCGTGACCGTGCGGTTTCCTTCTTCTCTCCGCTGCCGGCTTTGCCTTCTATCTAGCCGTGTTGCTTCTCCCTCTCTTAGCTGCATCCTGGTCGTGACATTTTTGGTCGCTGGTGTGTCCGCCGAGACCGTGCGCCTTCTTTCTCTACTTAGCCGCCCGGGCTTCTTTTGCTAGCCGCCCGACCGGCTTCTCTCTTCGGCCTTATTCTCTCTCTAGCCGCCCGACCTCCTTTGCTTAGTCAATTGGCTTCCTCTTCTTAGCCGACCGGACTCCTTATCTAACCGCTCGGCCTCTTTTGCTTAGCCGCCCGACCTCTCTCTGCTTAGCCGCCCGACCTCCTTCTCTAGCCGCCCGGCCTCTCTCTTTGCTTAGCCGCCCGACCTCCTTCTCTAGCCTCCCGACCTCTCTCTCTGCTTAGCTGCCCGACCTCCCTCTCAAGCCGCCTGACCTCTCTCTCTGCTTAACCGCCCGACTTCCTTTGCGCGCCGCCCGACCTCTTTTGCTAGCCGTATGGCTTCCGAACATTCCGCTGCTACATCTTCTCCTCCTGTTCGCGCGCCTGCTGCGGCTCCTGAACTTCGCGATGAGCTGCGGATTACTATTATTTCTCTTACCGGGAAACGAAATTTTGTCGAATGAGTTCACTCTGTTCGTCGTGTTCTGCAGACAAAGGGTATTCTTCACCACTTGACCCTCCCCCGCTGCTCCCTCCGATGACTAGCTTCGGGATGATGGTCGGGTCCAGTCCTGGCTCCTCAACTCTATGGACACCGAGCCCTACAAGATGACCATGTATCATGATACGACCAAGACCATGTGGGAGGAGCTCCACTCCTTTTACTCTGGGCACAACAGTCTTCAGCACTTATATGATATTCTCTCCGACCTTCAGAACCTTACTCCTGGTGCTTCCGGCGATATGATCTCTTTCGTTGCCCAGGCCAAGACACTATCCGAGGCTTGGATTCAACATCAACCTCCCACTACTGATCTAGCTACTCAACGAGCCCGAAAAGAAGCTGTCACCATCGCAATGATGATGTCCCGTGTTCCTCCCCACCTGCATAGTGTTCGGGCCCAGATCCTCTCTTCCACAACGACTCCTTCGTTGTCTGATGTCTGCTCAATGTTGTTTAAAGTTACGCCTCCTACTGAGACTCCTCCCGAATTTGCACCAGCTCTTCTTCAACAACCTCTCCTTCCGACCCCTCCTCCTGCTCGTGGATCTTCCACCCGAGGGGGCCGACCTCCGTCTCGGGGACGGGGACGTGGTGGTCGTTCTTCTATGAAATGCACATATTGTGGCCGAGATGGTCATCTTGAGGCTTCCTGTTACCGCAAACATGGTTTACCTCCCCACCTTGCTGCTACTGCTGCTCCTGCTCCCACTGGGGCTTCTGCCCAAGATCCGACGTCCACTACCCGCCAAGTTAAAGATGAGCTCCGCACCCAACTTCAATAGCTACAGGGTTCCTTCGGCCGCTCCTCCGGCTCGATTGCGTCTTTCTATGCGGAAGGTATAACCTGTCTCTTTCATAGCCCCTGCTGGATCGTCGATTCCGGCGCTTCTCACCATATTACCTCCCAGAAGCCCCCCTAGTATCTCCAGATGGCTTATCCTCCGTGTATCACTGTGGCCAATGGTGACACCCTACCGGTCTCTGGCGCCGCTACTCTCCAGCTTACCCCGGCCCTTTCTCTTTCCTCGGTTCTTCACGTACCAGACTCTCCTTTCAATTTATTTTATGTTAGTCGCCTGACGCACGACCTTGATTGTTGCATAATCTTTTCTCCTTTTTTTCTTATGCAGGATCGCCGCACCCGGAGTATCATTGGTAAGGGGCAGTTGTTGAATGGGATCTACATCTTGGATATCTCACCCACTCTTCTCTCTGCCGTCTCCACTGTCGATTGACATCGCCGCCTTGGGCATGCTCCCCTTCCGATTCTCAAGCGGGCTCTTCTTGATGTTCCTTTACGGGAATTCTCTTGTGAATCTTGTATCTACGACAAACAACATCGTTCTTCTTCCCCCCTGCCTGTACCAGGAGTAGTACTCCTTTATCTTTGGTTCATTCTGATGTATGAGGTCCTTATAAAGTCTCCAGTATCTTTGGATTATGCTATTTTATAACTTTTATTGATGATAACTCGTGTGTTATGTGGCTATATTTACTGCATGATCGTACTGAACTTACATTTGTGTTCCGTGTTTTTTTAACTGAGATGTGTACGCAGTTCGCCACACCCCTCAAAGTCATCCGCACTGATAATGCTCGCGAGTATACTGGTCGCACCTTCTCCAATATCTACACCGAATTTGGCGTCATCCATCAAACTTCGTCTGCGTATACCCCTCAGCAAAGCAAGGTGGTCGAACGGAAGAATCGTCATCTTCTCGATGTTGCTCGGTCCCTCATGTTTCAAATGCAGGTTCTGATCAAATATTGGAATTTTGTTGTCTCACAGCCTGTCATCTCATCAACTGTCTACCCTCGTCTGTTCTTGACTTTGCCTCACCTATCCAACTCCTTTATCCTTCCACCAACCCCATCTCTCTCACCCCGCGGATCTTCGGGTGTGTTTGTTATGTTCATCTTCTTGGCACCCCTACCGACAAACTTGCTCCTCGGGCGGCCAAATATATGTTTGTTGGCTACTCCCGTACTCAAAAGAGGTATGTTTGCTACTCTCCTTCTGATGGCAAGCTGGTTGTCTCGGCGGATGTCACCTTCTGCGAAGACCAGCCCTTCCACTTACCTTCCCCCACCCCGTCTTCCTCTCCTCTTCCCCGGCTTGCTGTACCGGTGACACCCTCTTCTCTGCCATCTCCTTCCTCCTCTCTCCCTGCCCCCTTGGGTTTCTCCACCCGTTTTTCGTGTCTACACTCGTCGTCGCTCCTAGGATGGTTCCCTGCATCAGCTCCCTGCTCCCAGCGACACCCCGACAACGACAGATCCAGCTCCCGCCTCTACAGCTCATCCCTTGGCCAACTATGTTTCTCTCCATCGGCTGACTCCACCTCTCTACGCCTTTGTCACCTCTCTTTCCTCTATTTCTATTCCTAACACTGTGCAGGAGGCGCTTCAACACCCGGGGTGGCGGGAGGCCATGGACGATGAAATGCGGGCTCTCTGGGCTAACCAGACTTGGGATCTGGTTCCTCTTCCTGCAGGACAACACTGTGTTAGCTGCAAATGGGTTTTTGTTGTTAAACATGCGGCGGATGACACCGTTGAGCGTCTAAAGGCCTGCCTCGTGGCCCGAGGTTTTACTCGGCAACATGACCTTGATTATGAGGAGACCTTCTCTCCGGTGGCCAAATTGAACACGGTCCGCGTTATTCTCTCATTGGTTGTTCATCGTCATTGACCCCTTTATCAGCTGGATGTTAAGAACGTCTTCCTCGACGACGATCTACATGAGACTGTTTATATGCACCAACCTCCCAGGTTTGAGACCACCGGGGAGTCTCAGGTCTGTCATCTTCGGAAATCTATTTATGGTCTCAAACAGTCCCCGCGCGTTTGGTTTGACAAATTTAGCAAGATTGTCTGTGATATTGGCTTCATTCGGAGCTCGGCTGACTTTTCTTTCTTCACCCGACACCAGTCAACCGTAACTGTGATCCTACTTGTATATGTTGACGATATCCTCATTACTGGCGACAATACTACATGGATACAACATATCAAGCAACAGTTAAACTCCGCCTTTCAGACCAAAGATTTTGACAACCTTCGGTATTTTCTTGGCCTTGAGGTTGCACGTCGCCCTGATGGTCTTGTGTTATCCCAAAGGAAGTATTGTATGGACCTCCTTCTTGATGCCGGCTATTCTGGATGCAAACCTGCGTATACTCCTATGGACGCCCATCACAAGCTCTCGGCCCACAACTCTGACTCCGACAAGCTGCTTACAAATCCAGAATACTATAGACGCTTGGTTGGGAAGCTGATCTATCTTACAGTTACTCGACCAGACATCTCTTTTGTTGTGGGGGTCGTGAGTCGTTTTATGCATGCGCCTCGGACATCTCATCTTCAAGCTGTTGAGCGCATTTTTCGATATCTCAAGATTGCTCCAGGACAAGGGCTTGTGTACTAGCCATCCACATCTCTATCTCTTGTCGCGTACTCTGACGCTGACTATGCAGGATCCATTGATGACAGGCGTTCCACAACTGGTTTCTGTACCTACTTCGGTGGACATCTCATAACCTGGCGTAGCAAGAAACAGACTGTGGTTGCTCGCTCTTCTGCTGAAGCCGAGTACCGGGCTATGACTGTTGTTGTTCCGAGTTAACCTGGCTTGAGAGCCTTCTGTGAGACTTAGTTGTTCGTCTCTCATCACCGACGACTCTATTTTGTGACAGTCAAGCAACAATACATATTGCCAAGAATCCGGTCTTTCACGAACGCACAAAGCATATTGAAGTTGACTGTCACTTTATCCGGGAAAAGGTACAGTCAAAGAAGATAGATTTGGAGCATGTTCCTGCTACAAACCAAGTTGCTGACATCCTGACTAAAGCTCTCTCCCGGCCGCTATACTACCAGTTTTTATCCAAGCTTGGTGCCTACGACTTGTACGCTCCAGCTTGCGGGGGAGTGTTAGAAAAGCCTACTTAAGGGCCTATTTAGAGGCCCAATTTTCTCTTTCTCTTTCTTTGTATTAGTCCCACATCTTCATTTGGGATTTCTCTCCTTCCTCTCTTCCTATATAAATGTATTCATACTTGTAATTATTAATTCAAGAAGTATATACGAGATTTGAGGCCTCTCTTTATAGTTGGTAAATGAATTCGTTCTAATTGTTTTTCATTGCAGAGAAGAAGAATGGTAAGAGAGAAAAGAAGAACTGGAGGATATTTCATAAGCAGAAATTCATTCATTCATCATAAATTGATACTGAGCTTTGATTTTTATAGGTCTCCAACCGGGAATACAAAACATCATAAAATGAGTTAATTGATCATTAGTGAAAGGAAGCTTGAAACATAAACATGACTCAATAGAGTTTCTCAATACATTTATGCTGGAGTTAATTTGGGCTGGCTGGTTCATTCTCCAATAATCCTTGCTCTGTTTTCCAAAGTTTTTGGTTCATACAAAATTTACTCACCTTTTCTCATCTTTTTTTTTTTTTTGCAATCTAATGTTTTTAAATAGCATTTAAAAATAAATTTATTCCGTAATGGTAGAGTGACTCAGTTGCAAAATGACTTGGCATAATTTTGACGGTGCAGTATGCAAGCTCCTGATGAATGACATAGTTTAACTAATAGGAGAATTTTAAAATAACATCTGAGCTAGGAGATTATTTGATGTAGAATAATCAATAAAAAGAAAAACTGAGAGAGTGAAGATTTCAGTTGCGTGAAGATTCCAGTTTTGTATATAACACACAAAGATTGACATGGGTGTAATCCAGGAACACTGCAAACAGCACTTCCAAGAGGAGGAGAGAGAGTTGCTGCCATTGTTAGAGTCAGCTGAAAGCTTCAGGAGAGAGGAAGGCGAGGAGCCATGGCCGCAGGACAGATGGGTCCAGCAAGTGGTGGCGCTCATGGAGGCCACCCACTCCCGCCACTTCCCCTTCTTCATGGCTGCCCTCCTTCCCTGCGAGGCACTGCGCTACATCGCCCTCATTGCAGGCGACGATGACCGCCGATCCTTGGCCATGCTCCGGTCAGTAGCTGCTGCGCTCGAGAGCTCCCCGCGGCCTTCGTGGTTTGACAGAACGCAATAAACATGCGGCACCACGCTTAGTGTTTTTGTTTGATGAGGTGTTCTGTAGTGATTTGAAAGTTGGATAAATAGTTCATACAGGAGTTAATTTTTGTTACATACCTCCATTGATAAATATATTTTTGCATTTTTGTTCACCATATATTTTTTAATTAATTGGGATTATAGTATTATTCTTTAATTATTGGGTCAAATTGCTTGTATGTGAATAGGTGGCTCTGGTTGATGTTATTGATCTTAAGCCTAATAACAACTTCATAATTAATGTGTGTTTCCTGTTTTTGATCTTCATGGAGTCTATAATTAGTTTGGTTTAATGAATAAAATACGGAAATAAGTTATAAATTGAGATTTAACAAAGAGTTGTTTGCTACTCAACTTCATCTGTTTGAACATAAGAGTGGCTGAAGTTCCTTAGGTGGGCGTTAACAAACAAATGACTATTTAACCCCATGTTCATGATCGCCACTGTCGTGCCAAACGGAGCCAAAGAGTTGTTTGAAATATTCTACTTATTTGATCCACATATATTTTCAATGGTTTTTAATAAAAAAACACAGTGATAATATATGAACAGAGAATAACGGTTTAGGCATCAATATTTAAAAAGAGACATCAAGAAAAATGAAAAAAAAATATTGTGAAATTTAATAATTTATTTTAATTTATATAAAAATGATTATGCTACTTGTGAAATGACCAAACAATCTCTAATCTTTTTGTAATGATTAAGCGGATGCATTATTACAAAAATATATTGATATATTTTGTATATAATGCATATATTATTTATAAAATGAATAGCTTCTGAGTAATATAATTTTTAGTTTTAACATGAAAGTCTTGATTTATGCGATTGAAACATAATATTGTGACTCGTGAGTGATCATTACTCGTCGAGATCTACAACTTTCGTGTTGAACATTTTTCCTAAAAATGCATGTACAAGGAGTATTTTCAAAAGGCACGGAAAATTAAAAGTAAATGTAGTGCGAATATCCAAAAGTGCAGTGCTAATAACAATCACCTTAATTAAATATGATAAAATAAAATATAATTGATGGGCTCCACCTTAATTTATAAGAAAAAGGAGACCCCCATGATCCCCATGAATGGAGATCATGGGCGGGCCCCCCTAACCCCCATGATCATGATCTCTCATGGAGATCATGGGAGTGGGCCCCCTCTCTCCCCACCGGCCGGCCACGATCATGGCCGGCCGCGGCCACGGCCGGCCGCGGCCACGACCGGCCCCGGCCATGGCCCCGACCATGGCCGGCCGCCGCCGTGGCCATGGCCGCCCGACCATGGCCGGCCGCCGCCGTGGCCATGGCCGCCCGACCATGGCCGGCCGCCGCCGTGGCCGCCCCGGCCATGGCCGGCCGAGGCCATGGCCGCCCCGGCCATGGCCGCCCCGGCCATGGCCGCCCCGGCCATGGCCGCCCCGGCCATGGCCGGCCCGGCCATGGCCGCCCCGGCCATGGCCGCCCAGGCCATGGCCGGCCGTGGCCATGGCCGCCCCGGCCATGGCCGCCCCGGCCATGGCCGGCCTGTGGCCATGGCCGCCCCGGCCATGGCCGGCCGTGGCCATGGCCGCCCCGGCCGTGGCCATGGCCGCCCCGGCCATGGCCAGCCGTCTCCTTGGCCGCCGCCGGCCTCCCTCGCCGGCCGCCCGGCTGTCGCCGCCGTCGTGACGGCCCGCCATCATGAGAACCTCTCCCCGCCGTCCGATCGAGGGAGAAGCCCCACCGGCCGTCCGATCAGGACAAAACCACCCACTAACCCACTAGGTTAGTGGGGGGGCCCGCCATAACTTCCCCCTGGAGCCTATAAAAGGACCCCAGGGGCTCCTCATTTCCTAACTTTTCTCCTCCTACGCTTCCCCCTTCTTCTTCTTCCTCAGGTGGGAGCTCTCTCGTTTTCTCTGCCAGCGGCCACCCCTCGTCGTCAACCACCGGTGGCCGCCTCTCGCCGCCAACCACCGACGGCCACCCACAACCTCCAGCGGCCACCAACGGATATTAGCACCCGCCAACAGCTACCAGAACCTGTCATCGGTTATTGACACCCCACCAGAGCCCGGTTGCAAGGGAAGCACTCCAAGGACCGAGGAAGACGCACAAAGGAAGCTGCGACAACCCCAGGACACGCGTCGCCTCCGAGCACGTGCGACTGAAGCACCTCGCGCATTTCCACTATCCAAGTCCCGTTGGCGTGGCAGTCTGTTGCCCACCAACGAGTGCATATACTCTCTCTCCTCTAGATTGTAACGGGAGCGGCCTGTCGCCCCGATTTCCCCCATCAAACTGTAAAACTCCAACAAACTAGTGGATTTTGATCGGCACCGACCCGGTCACGTGGTTTTTCACCCGGTTGAAGGGTTTTCCACGTTAAAACTTCTCGTGTCCATCCCTCATTCTTCAATTGACTGTGTGCGCGCTCGACCGCTCCGAGAGCTAAGGCGGTCCAAGAATATCCGGCCCGACCGGAGCATCGAGTTAGACCGCAACAGTTTGGCGCCGTCTGTGGGAAGCATTCCCAAAATCCTTCGCAGAGCGAGTTCATCACAATGGCAAAGAGAAGTACCCGCACCGCAGAAGGATCCGCACTTGGCGGGCACGCTGAGTCTGCACGATCCCACTCTCTGGTAGACGTGCCACTGACCGCTGAAGCAGCACTCGCCCCTGTCGCCGCTCTGGAGGGGCGTGTCCGCCAAATGGAGGAGCAGCAGACAGAAATGCTCACACTGCTTCGGAACTTGGGAGCGCCGCCAGTTCCGCCCAGGTCACCTCCGCCAGCTAACCATCCTCCACTATTTAATCCACCAAGGAACCAGGAAGACCCTGTAGAGCAGGAAGGACCCGAAGATCATTCAGATGCTGCCAGTTCGGCTCATCCCCACCTAGGAGGAGCAGGGGCTGATCGCCCCCGCGATCCAGTTTACGATGCTCCCATCCACCCTCTACTAACTCGTCAAGAGATCAGGGAGGCTGTGGCTGAAGAATGCCGCCAAGCCGCAAGAAGAGATTTCCACCCTCAGCGAATGCTTTATCAAGGCTCCCCCTTGACCCAGCAAATCCTCGATCATCCGATCCCACCCGGATTCAAACTCCCAAGTGTCGAAACATTCGACGGAACTGACGATCCACTCGAACATGTCAATCATTTCACCACCATCATGAGGATCTTCCATGCCACCGACCAATTGTTATGTCAAGTATTCTCAACTACTCTCAAAGGGCAAGCTCGAACATGGTTCCACTCTTTAAGGCCCAGTACCATTACTAGTTTTGCCGAGCTAACCAGACAATTCTCCGACCAATTCATCGCTAATCGAAAGATTGTCCGTGATCCATCTCATCTCTCCGGAATCCGCCAGAACGAAGGGGAAACCCTCAAAGAATTCTTTCGACGTTTCACTGCCGAAGCTCGCCAGATCCCAAGCGTTGACCCCGAACTCCTACGTGGAGTATTCCTGGGGGGGTCTTCGCCCCAGCGGCTTCTATTCGGCACTCATGAGAGAGACCGTACCCAACTACTCGGATCTGGTGCACAGAATTGAGGCACAGATAGCCGCAGACGAAGCTATTGAAGCTCATAGGCGACAGTTCGATGGAGTACAGAAAAGGCAAAGAGATAAAGAGCCGGCTCCTCAACGGCAGGAAGGAAGATTCCATGAGGAACGTCGAGCCGGACAACGCAGGCGGGATTCACAGAGAGATCCCCCTAGGGACTATACCCCTCTCAACACTTCTCGCACCAACGTTTTGTATGCCATTCAGAATGAACCAGCATTACAACGGCCAAGGCAACCACCTCCTAATCCTAAGAACGATCAATCAAAGTATTGTGAATATCATCGGACGACCGGGCATACCACTGAAGAATGTGCTCGCCTAAAGGAGGAAATCGAGCGTTTAGTCCGTTTAGGACTGCTCGGTAGATTTCTGCAAGGAAGGGTCCAAGAGCAACAAGACCCGCCTAGGCGACCCAGGGACCATCAGAATGCCCCGCCAGCGCCCGAAGGAGGAAGGCAAGCAGTAGGAAACATTGAGACTATTGCCGGATCACCTATTCTGACCTCACAGATACTGTCAGTCCACTCTGTAAAGGAAACCCATGAAGATAAAAGAAGAAAGCAGGACACCACCATATCGTTTGTGGATGAAGACCTTATCAACGTCCGAATCCCGCATCAAGACCCGCTCGTAATTAGCGCCGGAATCGGAAATCCCTGCTATAACGTTAAGCGAATCCTCGTCGATAATGGCAGTTCAGTCGACGTCCTTTTTTCCACCACTCTGCAGAATATGAATATATCTCGGCAGCAGCTAACTCCAGCCGCAGGACCAATATATGGTTTCGACAACCATCAAGTCCAAGTCATCGGAACCGTCACTCTACCAGTCACGTTGGGGGAATTCCCAAGACAGATTACGCATGAAGCTCAATTCGTGGTAGTAGATTCAAGCTCAGCGTACAACGCTATATTCGGAAGGCCTGTTCAGACTACCTTCAAGGCCATCCCATCTATCCCCCATCTAGCAATGAAGTTCCCTACTCCTGGAGGAATTGGAGTAGTACGCGGAAACCAGGAAGCCGCAAGGAGTTGTTATTCCAAACAAGCACAGCCCACCGAGCCTACCACGCTAAACATCGATGACTTCGACCTCAGAGATGAAGCAGTTCTGCAACGGGGGGCACCCACCGAAGGTCTAATTGAAGTCCCCCTCTCTTCATCAAATCCGGATCGCACCGTCCAGCTTGGATCCCTCTTACAGGAGCATGAGAGGGAAGAATTAGCAGCCTACCTCCGCAAGAATAAGGATATCTTCGCCTGGTCCCCAGAAGATATGCCTGGGATCGACCCTCAGGTCATCCGCCACTCCCTCAACATCAACCCTGCATGCAAGCCCGTCATTCAAAAGAAGAGGAATTTCGCCCCTGAGAGGCTCCAAGCAATAGAAGAAGAGGTTGAAAAACTCCTGCGCGCACAATTCATTCGAGAAGTTGACTACCCTACTTGGGTAGCTAATGTTGGCCTAGTAAAGAAATCCTCAGGAAAGTGGAGAATGTGTGTGGATTATACAAATCTCAACCAGGCTTGCCCTAAGGACAGCTTTCCACTTCCCAGGATCGACCAACTAGTTGACTCAACCGCCGGACATCAACTGCTTAGCTTCATGGATGCCTACTCCGGATATAACCAGATTCGAATGGATCCAACCGACGAGGCACATACGGCTTTCCGTACCGACAAAGGAATTTATTGCTACAGGGTAATGCCATTCGGGCTTAAAAATGCAGGAGCTACCTATCAACGACTCATGAACAAGATCTTTAAGGAACTCATCGGCAGATCCATGGAAGTGTATGTAGACGATATGCTGGTTAAGAGCATTCGCCGGGAAAATCATTTAGAAGACCTAGAAAAATGTTTCAAGATCCTCAGACAATATGGAATGAAGCTCAACCCAAGCAAGTGCGCCTTCGGTGTCACTTCTGGAAAATTTTTGGGGTTCATGGTTACCCAGCGAGGAATAGAAGCCAACCCTGAGAAAATCAAGGCTCTCGAAGAAATGTCTCCACCCAGATCACTTAAAGAAGTACAACGGTTGAACGGAAGAATCACAGCACTATCCCGATTCCTAGCTCGGACAGGGGACAAGTACCTCCCTTTCTTCAAAATTCTCCGAGGAACACGAAGCTCAGGATTTCAATGGACCGATGAGTGTCAATCGGCCTTTGAATCCTTAAAGCAATACCTGGCCTCTCCTCCACTTCTATCCAAGCCAGCTCCCGGAGAAATTCTCTTTTTATATCTCGCTATCACACCAGCAGCCCTAAGTTCAGTCCTAGTTAAAGACGAAGGAGGAATTCAGCGCCCCATCTACTACCTGAGCAAAATCCTTTCTGATACCGAAACCCGCTACCCAGCTGCAGACAAAACAGCCCTAGCACTTGTCTTTTCCGCAAGAAAGCTCCGTCCCTACTTCCAGGCTCACACTATTAAGGTCCTAACCGAGCTACCACTCCGGGCCATTCTTCAAAAACCCGAAGCATCCGGTCGATTGGTTAAGTGGGCCGTCGAGTTGGGTGAATTCGATATCCACTTCCTCCCGCGCCCCGTCATCAAATCTCAGGTGTTGGCCGACTTCATTGTAGAGAACACTCTGCCGATGGAAACAGAATTTGCACCCACGGAAGCCGGACAAACATGGACGTTATATGTAGACGGGGCCTCGGGGGCTGAAGGTGCTGGAGCAGGCTTGCTCCTCATTAATCCAGAACTCGTTACTCTAGAATATGGACTTCGACTAAAATTCCTTGCCACTAACAATGCAGCAGAATACGAAGCCCTCATCGCGGGACTCAGGCTCGCCATCAGCTGCCAGGTCAAGCAGTTGATCATTTACTCTGACTCACAACTTGTTGTCTCGCAGGTAGAAGGAGAATTTGAAGCCAAGAATGAACAGCTATCCCAATACCTGAAACTCGTCAAGTCCCTTCTCATCCAAATCCCACAAATCCAAATTATACATATCCCTCGAGAACAAAATAACAAAGCAGATGCCCTGTCAAAACTGGCCACTTCTTCAACGCAATACCAAACGAGAAGGCGCCAAGTTGAAGAAATAGTCTTCCCCAGTATTCACGGCCCGTGGGAAGTAGCAGAAGTCAATAGAGCAGAGGAATCATGGACAGCCCCGCTAATCGCCCATCTGAAGGGCCAGCTGTCACCGGAAGATCAAAAGGAGGCTCGTCGCCTGAGAATGAGAGCGGCAGCATTCACTCTGATAGACGGGGAGCTATACAAACGGTCCTTTGCAGGACCCTACCTGAAGTGCCTATCAGGAGAAGATGCCGAGTACACGCTCCGCGAAGTTCACCAAGGAGTATGCGGCGAACATCTCGGGGGAAAAGCCCTGGCCAGGAAAATCCTACGGCAAGGATTTTACTGGCCAACCATGAAGAAGGAAGCCACAGAATTCGTTCAGAAGTGCAAGAGCTGTCAAGTACACGCTAACATTCCCCGGCAGCCCCCGGTAGCCCTCACATCGATACAAGGAGCCTGGCCGTTCGCACAATGGGGGATAGACCTCCTTGGACCTTTGCCACTAGCTTCCGGTCAAAGAAAATTCATCATTATGGCAATCGATTATTTTACCAAGTGGATCGAAGCAGAACCACTGGCCAAGATAACCGAGGAAAACGCCAAACAGTTCGTCTGGAAGAACATCGTATGTCGCTTCGGCATACCGGCAATCATTATCACAGACAACGGCACTCAATTCACGGGAAAGTCCTTTACCAAGTTATGTGAAGACTTAAAGATAGCATTGCGACACACAGCAGTATCACATCCCCAATCCAATGGGCAAATTGAAGTAACTAACCGTACCATCCTAAAGAGACTAAAAACACGACTAGAAGATGCTGGGGGGCAGTGGGTGGACGCTCTTCCTAATGTGCTATGGGCATATCGCACCACAGAGAGAACACCTACCGGAGAAACTCCTTATAATCTCTGTTATGGAACGGAGGCTATTATACCCGTCGACATTGGCGTCCCTAGTCCTCGGACATCCAACTTTGATCCCCAGATAAACAACGAGGCGCTCCGAGACAACCTTGACCTGATCTTCGAAGTACGAGAAGAAGCCGCTCTTCGCGCCGCCGCCTACCAACAACGTACAGCCCGCTACTACAACCGCCGAGTAAAAGCCCGCTCAATCAACATCGGAGACCTAGTCCTTCGCACCTTGGAAGCTGCCGGGAAGGGAACACAAGGCGACAAGCTATCTCCAACATGGGAAGGACCATTCGTTGTCACCGCTATGGTGAAGCCAGGCACATACAAGCTACGAAACGCCGAAGGAAAAATCCTCCCACGCACCTGGAACGCACAAAATCTACGCCGCTTTTACCAGTGACACATTACGACTCTTTTATGCCGTCATTTTCAATTCAAGACTATGTGATCTATATAAGTCACAAACCTGATCTCATGCAAATACTTTGAATCACGCTTATTACTCAAAGAATTACCTTTTATTTTCTGCAAATACTACATGTTCTAACAAAATTAAAAGCCGTGGGCCTGTTCCACGCAACACCGTGGGGGCCTGCCCCCCTCACGAAGAAGCCACGAGCCTGTCTCACGCGAAAAGCCGTGGACCTGTTCCACGCAACATCGTGGGGGCCTGCCCCCCTCACGAAGAAGCCACGAGCCTGTCTCGCGCGAAAAGCCGTGGACCTGTTCCACGCAACACCGTGGGGGCCTGCCCCCCTCACGAAGAAGCCACAAGCCTGTCTCGCGCGAAAAGCCGTGGACCTGTTCCACGCAACACCGTGGGGGCCTGCCCCCCTCACGAAGAAGCCACGAGCCTGTCTCGCGCGAAAAGCCAAGGACCTGTTCCACGCAACGCCGTGAGGACATGACCCCCTCACAAAGAAGCCCTCATACAAACTAGGCCGCAAGCCAGGCCCACACACTATCTCATATCAAAATGCGAACACACCACGACAAAGATCAAATTATCTCGTGTCAAAATACATCCATGCAAAACGCAGGACGACAACATACAAGTAAAGCCACCATAGCAAACAATGAATGGGAGCCCAAACGACGACAATCTCAAAAAGCTATGATAGAAGCAAATGACTACAAATAAACAACGGGACAGACAAAAGCAGGTAAACACTACAGCTACTCGTCATCAGCATCTGAGCTAGAACGCTCATCATCTGAAACATCCGTAAAGCTGAAACTGGAGGTATCACACCCAAGATGCTTCCCTATGAAGCGAAAGGCCTTCGAAACACCACGACGAAGCGCTAACTGGCGCATGTCATCCATCTGAGGCTCCACTTCCTTGGACCAAATGTCATCACGAACCTCCTCCGCGATCAGGCTACGATCCCGCATATAGTCCAAGGACTCCAGGTACTCCGCGAGGCCTGCGGCCTTCAGTTCTGATGTACGGTCATCCGAAGATAACATCTCCACCTGCGCCCTCGCTGCACAAAGCTGGGTCTCAAGGCCTGCAACCTCATCTCGCGCCGCATGCAACTGAGTCTCCAAGCCAGATATCTCCTCCCGCGCATGTTTCAACATCTGGGCAGTCCTCTCCACCACGGCTTTCTCCACATCCAAGGAAGCACGCACGTCTTCTAACTCAGACTTCAGCTCTGATCCAACTCGATGATACTCCGCGATGTCCCGGTCATGTTCTTCCTTGAGAGAGGAAAGTGAGCCCATCGACAGTCGAAGCTTCTCCTGCAAAGCAAGATAGCCATCCTTCAGGCTCACGTAATGATCATTCCAGGTGACCGCTATCTGCGCCTGAGTCTCGATCTGCAAAAGGAAAAACACACAATTAGCCGCCTTCAAACAAAAAATAGAAGGAGGAAGAAAACAATAAGCCACCAACTTACCGCATCACTCATCGCCTTCAAAGAAGAAGACATCCGAGGAACCACCGCGTTAGCAAGCGCCCGTGGAGTCGGAGAAACAGATAACTGCGCCTCTGGGACAGAATCATCAGAGGCCACCACCACAACGTCAACATCACTATCGGGGGCCATGACCGTCTTTCTCTTACGGCCTCCTCCCTGAGAAGACGACACCGCTCGTCTTGTGCCAACAGAAATGCCACATCCCAACAATCGCTTCTCTTCGACAAACGCATATATGTTGAAGAGACGGTTAGCCAATTCACGAGGCTCGGAAAATCCCAACACTGGAGAGAAGTCTCGCTCCCTCCCTTTCACACGGCGACAACGGTCAGGAAGTGCATTCCACACCTCAGGAAGACCCCAAGAGTTCTTCACATATCCGAACAAAGTGTTACCGTGGCGACGATCTTTGCGAGACTCAAACTCCAGCCAAACCTTGTTGCTGCGCACCTCGATCCGCTCACCACCATCAAAGCGCACGTCGCACCAATCACGGAACTGGTCTAAAGAAAGGGAGCCCCCATGCTCACGAAAAAAAGCAATCAAGCCCATGATACGAGTAACCCCAGTAGGGGCAAACTGGGAAATAGGAAATCCGCAAAACTTCAGAATCTCCACCACCTCGTCGCAGGGAGGAAGACGGAAACCAGATCTGAGCGACACTTCGCAGACAGTCAGCCAACCACGGGGAGGATTTTGAACCCGCTCCTCGGGGCGCGGGATCCTCACCTCCAAGTCTAAAGGAAGCCCGAACTTTGTTCTCCAAATAGCAACGCCGTCTTCAGTCAAGGAGGAGCGTAGACGCATTGGTCCGGCAGAGCGCTTCGGTACCTGCACACCGCAAAAAATTAGTCATTTCAAAATAGTAAAAATCACGCACACAACCCTCTCCATGACCGCGCACGGCCTGCGCGCACGCGCCGCCGGCGCGCGCGCGTACACGCAGCCTCGCCAAGTCCGGCCAACAAGCACGCGGCCTGTGCACGCGCGCGGCATACGCGCGCAAGACCTGAGCGCGCGACCTGCGCGTGCGCGGCCTGCGCACGCACGGCCTGCGCGCGCGCGGCCTGCGCGCAAGGCCCGCGCGCGCGCGCTGCCTGCGCGCAAGGCCCGCGCGCGCGCGCGAGGCCTGCGCGCAGGGCCCGCACGCGCGCGGCCTGCGCGCAAAGCCCGCGCGCGCAAAGCCCGCGCGCGCAAGGCCCGCGCGCGCGCGGCCTGCGCGCGCGCGGCCAGCGCGCGCGCGTCCAGCGCACGCGCGGCCTGCGCGCGCGCGGCCAGGCCGCGCCTGCGCCCCCGCTGCCAGCGCGCAAGGCCAGCGCGCGCGGCCAGCGCGCGCGGCCAGCGCGCGCGGCCAGCGCGCGCGGCCAGCGCGCGCGGCCAGCGCGCGCGGCCTGCGCGCGCAGCCTGCACGCATGCGGCCGGCACGCGCACGGCCACCGCGCGCACGGCCAGCGCGCGCGCGGCCTGCGCACGCGGCCTGCGCGCGCTCGGTCCCTCTCCCGCAACGATGGCACGCCACCAACTCCTACGCCTTGCCGGCCCCCGCGCGAGCCCGTCTGGCGTCCGCTTTCCAAACTAGCACGAACCAGCATACCTTGGAGCCGCTCACCATCGCCGCCATCACGGATTCCACGCCGGCAATCACCACCGCAACAAGAGTTAAAAATCTCTCCCCGTGCTCGCTTCCCTCCCAACTGAAAGAGATTTGGGGGGCAATTGATGGGCTCCACCTTAATTTATAAGAAAAAGGAGACCCCCATGATCCCCATGAATGGAGATCATGGGCGGGCCCCCCTAACCCCCATGATCTCTCATGGAGATCATGGGAGTGGACCCCCTCTCTCCCCACCATTAGGGGAAGGAACCGCCCCCGGCGGTTCCCCTCCGGCCATGGCCGGCCGGCCACGATCATGGCCTGCCGCGGCCATGGCCGGCCGCGGCCATGGCCGGCCGCGGCCATGGCCGGCCATGGCTGGCCGCGGCCATGGCCGGCCATGGCTGGTCACGGCCATGGCCGGCCCCGGCCATGGCCGGCCGCCGCCGTGGCCATGGCCGCCCGACCATGGCCGACCGTGGCCATGGCCGCCCCGGCCATGGCCGGCCGTGGCCATGGCCGCCCCGGCCATGGCCGGCCGTGGCCATGGCCGCCCCGGCCATGGCCGCCCAGGCCATGGCCGGCCGTGGCCATGGCCGGCCGTGGCCATGGCCGCCCCGGCCATGGCCGCCCCGGCCATGGCCGGCCGTGGCCATGGCCGCCCCGGCCATGGCCGCCCCGGGCGGCCCGGCCATGGCCAGCCGTCTCCTTGGCCGCCGCCGGCCTCCCTCGCCGGCCGCCCGGCTGCCGCCACCGTCGTGACGGCCCGCCATCATGAGAACCTCTCCCCGCCGTCCGATCGAGGGAGAAGCCCCACCGGCCGTCCGATCAGGACAAAACCACCCACTAACCCACTAGGTTAGTGGGGGGGCCCGCCATAACTTCCCCCTGGAGCCTATAAAAGGACCCCAGGGGCTCCTCATTTCCTAACTTTTCTCCTCCTACGCTTCCCCCTTCTTCTTCTTCCTCAGGTGGGAGCTCTCTCGTTTTCTCTGCCAGCGGCCACCCCTCGTCGTCAACCACCGGTGGCCGCCTCTCGCCGCCAACCACCGACGGCCACCCACAACCTCCAGCGGCCACCAACGGATATTAGCACCCGCCAACAGCTACCAGAACCTATCATCGGTTATTGGCACCCCACCAGAGCCCGGTTGCAAGGGAAGCACTCCAAGGACCGAGGAAGACGCACAAAGGAAGCTGCGACAACCCCAAGACACGCGTCGCCTCCGAGCACGTGCGACTGAAGCACCTCGCGCATTTCCACCATCCAAGTCCCGTTGGCGTGGCAGTCTGTTGCCCACCAACGAGTGCATATACTCTCTCTCCTCTAGATTGTAACGGGAGCGGCCTGTCGCCCCGATTTCCCCCATCAAACTGTAAAACTCCAACAAACTAGTGGATTTTGATCGGCACCGACCCGGTCACGTGGTTTTTCACCCGGTTGAAAGGTTTTCCACGTTAAAACTTCCCGTGTCCATCCCTCATTCTTCAATTGACTGTGTGCGCGCTCGACCGCTCCGAGAGCTAAGGCGGTCCAAGAATATCCGGCCCGACCGGAGCATCGAGTTAGACCGCAACAATAATATTATAATACGAGAGAGAAAGGAAATAAATAATTAAATATGCAAAATATAATATAAATAAAGTCATAAAGAGAGAAATAAAGTTATATATAGGTGAGTGTTATCCACACTACAGTTTTGGTTATTCGCACTTTTTTTTCCCTATTTTTCGCGGCTTTTAGAAATACGTCTTGTACATGCATTTTTACGAAAAGTGTTCAACACCAAAGTTGTAGATCTCATCGAGATCTACAACTTTCGTGTTAAACACTTTTCCTGAAAATGCATGTACAAGACGTATTTCTAAAAGGCGCAAAATCTGGGTGTATTTCCAAAGTACGTCTTGTATATGCATTTTCAGGAAAAGTGTTCAACATCAAAGTTGTAGATCTCGATGAGATCTACAACTTTGATGTTGAACACTTTTCCTGAAAATGCATATACAAGACGTATTTTCAAAAGACGCGAAAAATTAGGAAAAAAATATTTGCGAATAACCAAAACTGCAGTGCGGATAACAATCACCTATATATATATATTGTATAAATATATATATCGACTCAATTAGTGAATTGTGATTGTTTGGCGGGAAGTATTTTATTAGTGAATGAAACGAGAGAGAGAGAGAGAGAGAGAGAGAGAGAGAGAGAGAGAGAGAGAGAGAGAGAGAGAGAGAGAGAGAGAGAGAGAGAGAGAGAGAGAGAGAGAGAGAGAGAGAGAGAGAGAGAGAGAGAGAGAGAGAGAGAGAGAGAGAGAGAGAGAGAGAGAGAGAGAGAGAGAGAGAGAGAGAGAGAGAGAGAGAGAGAGAGAGAGAGAGAGAGAGAGAGATGTTGGGATTATGGAACACTTCCGGTCCTCTTGTTTCTCACACCGGGTTAGCCCACGTGAGCTTAGAGGAATCGAAGTGTGATCCTCCATTTCGATATTTCCAAGACCGGCCACATCTCCAGGAAAATTTTTCTTGCGATAGTCGAACTGGGTTCGACTATCGTCGAACCCTGCTCGACGATCGTCGAACCCTGTTCGACGTCAAACGTCGAACCCTGCTCGACGTTAGACGTGACGAACTCAGCTCGGCTTTTGGCCGAGCTCGGCGTTCGACTATGCTCGACGATCGTCGATCGATCGTCGAACCCTACCCGACGTTTGGCTATGCTCGACGATCGTCGATCGATCGTCGAACCCTGCTCGACGTTTGTCGTGACGATCACTGCTCGATGATTGGCCGAGCTCGACGTCCGGCCAAGCCCGACGATCGTCGACCGTCGCTCGACGATGCGGCCGAGCTCGACGATCTGTTTTGCGGAAGTCTATTTAAGGCGGATTCCGCCTCTTTTTAGGTTAAGACTTTCACGGTACGATTAAGGCGACATTGCGGCGGCGTATTCTTTTGGAGACGGAGTACGAGGTTCTCGTTGGCGTCGATCCAGAAGGACTTTTCTCTTCAGTTTCTTGTTCAGAAGTGTGAGTTAAGGTAGGATCGGTTTAGATCCTTGACACCTTTTATAATCTGTAATCTTTCTGGTGAATACAAGAAGGGGAGAAGAAGGGGAGAGAGGACGTAACCCGGTTTTGGGTGAACCTCTGTAATCGCTGTGTTTTGTGTTTGCTCCGTTCTGTTTCGTTGTGGTTTGTTATTCGTTTCGGATTTCTGCTTCTCGGCACGCCCGGTTTCTTTCATTTGGTATCAGAGCCAGGTTGTCTCGATTCTCGGATATGAGTTCAGGAGGAGTGCGGATCGAGATAGAGAAATTTGATGGCAGTCGATTTGATCTGTGGAAGATGAAGATGGAGGATCTGTTGGTTGATCGTGATTTGTGGGATGCAATAGTGGATACCCCTCCAACAGAGAAGTCTGATGCGGAGGCTTTTGCAACCTGGACAAAGGCCGATCGGAAAGCCAAAGGTCTGATCCGGCTGTTTCTCACAGATTCTATTTTAACAAATGTCATGGAGGAAACTTCCAGCCAAGGCCTATGGCGGAAGTTGGAAACCCTATATCAGAGCAAGTCCCTTGTGAACAAGCTGTTATTGAGGAAGAAGTGGTACAATCTGAAGATGCAGGATGGTGGTTCCTTCTCGGAACACCTGACCAATTTCAACACGGTTGTGGGTCAGTTGATCTCTATTGGTGAGAAGATCTCGGATGAAGACAGGGCGATCACACTACTTTGTTCATTGCCGGATTCTTGGGACAACGTTATTGTTGCCATTGGGGGTAATGGAGACAGGGCACTCACTTGTGAGTCGGTGTGTGCTACCCTTCTTTCTGAGGAGACCAGGAGAGCAGGTTCTGAGAAGACCAACAAGGGTGCATTGAGCGTATCGAGATCTCGCCCTAAATGGAGGGACACAAAGCAAGGTGGATCTCGAGATAAATCTCGGGGTAGATCCAACAGCAGAGAAAGAGAGAAAGAGAAAAAGCCCATCAAGTGCTGGAAGTGTAATCAGGTTGGGCATGTGAAATCTCAATGTCCCAACAATCCCGTTCAGAAAGATGCTGGGTCAACTTCGGGTGCAAAGAAGGAGACTGAAGGGGGTGACATGTATATTGCTGCTGCATGTGTTGCCCAGAAGGATTCTGATGTGTGGTATGTCGACACTGGAGCCTCTTACCACATGACCCCTCACAGGCACTGGTTTTGTGAGTATGAGGAGTTTGCGGGTGGTGATGTCATGCTTGGGGATGATACTGCAGTGCAGATCATTGGTCGTGGCAAGGTGAGACTGAAGATGGCCAACGGGACTACGAAGACCCTCCCGGGGGTGATGCACATTCCTGGGATGAGCAGGAATCTGATCTCGGTGGAGATCTATGGCTGATGCGGGAGTTTGCTTCAGCTGTGACATGCACTCATGCAGGATGACCAGAGGGGCGATGGTGATCGCCAAAGGTGTGAGGCATGGAACACTGTACAAGCTACTTGCTGATACAGTGGTGCCTAGTGAGGCCTTCATCTCTGAAGGCCAAGAGGAGGACCAGGAGGAGCTGTCCAGGCTGTGGCACCAGAGGCTTGGACACATCAGTGAGAAGGGGATGTCGGCTGTGGCATCTTGCCAGATGGTGGAGTGTGTGCCCATGTGCACCTCGAGCTTTGGATTCTGCGAGCATTGCCTACTCGGCAAGCAGAACCGGGTTAGCTTTCACGGAGCAGGGACTAGGGCCACTGGCCCTATTGATTTGATCCATTCTGATGTATTCGGACCTACTCCAGTTCCATCCCTTGGTGGAGCTAGGTATTATGTATCTTTCATTGATGATTATTCCAGGTTTTCTTGGCTTTACTTTCTCAGGTCCAAGGCGGAGATTCTAGACAGGTTCAAAGAGTTTAAGAACCTGGTGGAGAACTAGTTGGAGAGAAATGTGAAGGTTCTCCGTTCTGATAACGGAGGGGAGTATTGCTCGGACGCTTTCGAGCAGTACTGTACTGAGCAAGGGATTGCACGGCAGAAGACCACGCCGTATACTCCAGAGCAGAATGGAGTGTCAGAAATGCTCAATCGGACATTGATGGAGAAAGCCAGGTGCATGCTCAGATGGGCTAGTTTGGGGAAGGAGTTCTGGGCTGAAGCGGCGGCTACCGCTAATTATTTGAAGAACAGGTCCCCCACATCTGCAATGAAGGGGTGTACCCCCTTTGAGGCCATATTCAAGAAGAAGCCAAATTTGGCTTATGCTCGTGTGTTTGGGTGTGATGCTTACGTGCACATTCCAAAGGAGAAAAGGGGGAAGCTGGATATGAAGTACGAGAGATGCATCTTTGTGGGCTACAAAGAGGGCATCAAGGGATACAAGCTTTGGAACCCGGTGACGAGGACGGTGACGTATAGCAAGGATGTGGTCTTTCATGAAGCCCGTCCTCAAGTCACTACACAAGCGGACAAAGGGAAAGTTGCAGAGAGGTTGGTAGTGGAAGGGAGCATGGAGGAGGCCCCTCTGGAGGGTGCTCAGGTAACTTCTACAGCTGGTTCAGATTCTGACTCTGAATCTGGTGTTTTGGAGGAAGTGAGCTTTAGTGATGAGTCAGAAGAGGAAGTTGCCGATGTTCCACTTCTGAGACGCTCAATGAGGGAGAGGAGGGCACCACTCCGGTACTCCCTTAGTGCTGTTGGAGCACAATATTGTCTTAACATGCTTGGAGAAGATCCCATTTCAGCCAAGGATGCAAGGTCGAGGGCTGATGCAAATCAGTGGGAGCTTGCTATGGAGGATGAGATGGTTTCCCAGAGGAAGAATCAGACTTGGAGTCTGTGCAAGCTTCCAAAGGGAAGGAAGGCCATTGGGAATAGATGGGTTTTCAAGCAGAAGGTGAAGGCAGATGGCACTGTGGAGAAGTACAAGGCAAGGTTGGTTGCCAAGGGGTTCTCGCAGGTTGAAGGTGTGGACTACGACGAGATTTTCTCGCCGGTAGCCAAGCTCACTTCTATCAGGATGGTTCTCTCCATTGCAGCTGTGCATGATTTGGAGATTGAGCAAATGGACGTGAAGACGGCATTCCTTCACGGGAATTTGGAGGAGGAGATCTACATGCGGCAACCTGAAGGATTCGAGGCCAAGGGCAAGGAGGATCAGGTGTGCAGGTTGAAGAAGTCCCTCTATGGACTGAAGCAGTCTCCGAGGATGTGGTACCAGAAGTTCGACACCTACATGCTGGAATCAGGTTTTGAAATGTCGAACTCGGACCACTGTATTTATATCCAAAGGAAGGGAGAGCGCTACACTTTCTTGACACTCTATGTAGATGACATGCTGCTCATAGGGAATAGTGTTAAGATGATCCAACAAGTGAAGAAGCTGCTCTCGGCCAAGTTTGAAATGAAGGATTTGGGGCCAGCAAGTGTGATCTTGGGAATGCAGATTACCAGAGACCGAAGCAAGAAGAAGCTCTGGTTGGGACAGCAAAGGTATGTCGAAGAGGTGTTGAAGAAGTTCAACATGGCTGACTATAAACCTGTTGGTTCCCCTATGCCGGTTGGGGAGAAATTATCTGCGGAGATGTGTCCCAAGACACATGAGGAGATGGAAGACATGGTAAAGGTTCCATATGCAAGTGCAGTGGGGAGCCTCATGTACGCCATGATTTGTACTCGGCCTGACATAGCACAAGCAGTGGGAGTGCTGAGCCGGTACATGGCTCAACCAGGGAAGGAGCACTGGAATGCTGTGAAGCGGGTGTTCAGGTATCTTCGCGGCACTTCAAACTATTCTATATGTTATGAAGGTGCTGAAGATGGAAGAGTTCTGGACGTGGTCGGGCACGTGGACTCTGACTGGGGAGGTGATCTGGATAGCAGGAGGTCCACCAGTGGGTATGTTTTTACATTATTTGGTGGTGCTGTTAGTTGAATGAGTCGGCGGCAAGGAGTGGTGGCACTCTCGTCAACGGAAGCGGAATACATGGCTCTTACTCATGCCAGTAAGGAGGCCATATGGCTGAGGAGGTTGTGCGGGGAGCTCGGTTTTGAGCAAGGTCCTGTGAAGCTGTGGTGTGACAGCCAAGGGGCTATTCAATTAGCCAAGAATCCGGCTTTCCATGCTAGGACAAAGCACATAGACATCCAATTTCACTTTATAAGGGAAAAGGTAGACAAGCAGGTGGTTCAACTGGAGAAGGTTGATACCAAGGAGAACAGTTCTGATTTTCTTACCAAGGCTGTGCCTGTTGCTAAGTTTGAATGGTGTGCAACAGCAGTGGGGTTGAAGAGGAAGATTGGAGGAGCTGCTCTCATCTGCGGAAGTTTTCCATCAAGTGGGAGAATGTTGGGATTATGGAACACTTCCGGTCCTCTTGTTTCTCACACCGGGTTAGCCTACGTGAGCTTAGAGGAATCGAAGTGTGATCCTCCATTTCGACATTTCCAAGACCGGCCACATCTCCAGGAAAATTTTTCCTGCGATAGTCGAACTGGGTTCGACTATCGTCGAACACTGCTCGACGATCGTCGAACCCTGTTCGACGTCAAACGTCGAACCCTGCTCGACGTTAGACGTGACGAACTCAGCTCGGCTTTTGGCCGAGCTCGGCGTTCGACTATGCTCGACGATCGTCGATCGATCGTCGAACCCTACCCGACGTTTGGCTATGCTCGACGATCGTCGATCGATCGTCGAACCCTGCTCGACGTTTGTCGTGACGATCACTGCTCGATGATTGGCCGAGCTCGACGTCCGGCCAAGCCCGACGATCGTCGACCGTCGCTCGACGATGCGGCCGAGCTCGACGATCTGTTTTGCGGAAGTCTATTTAAGGCGGATTCCGCCTCTTTTTTAGGTTAAGACTTTCACGGTACGATTAAGGCGACATTGCGGCGGCGTATTCTTTTGGAGACGGAGTACGAGGTTCTCGTTGGCGTCGATCCAGAAGGACTTTTCTCTTCAGTTTCTTGTTCAGAAGTGTGAGTTAAGGTAGGATCGGTTTAGATCCTTGACACCTTTTGTAATCTGTAATCTTTCTGGTGAATACAAGAAGGGGAGAGAAGACGTAACCCGGTTTTGGGTGAACCTCTGTAATCGTTGTGTTTTGTGTTTGCTCTGTTCTGTTTCGTTGTGGTTTGTTATTCGTTTCAGATTTCTGCTTCTCGGCACGCCCGGTTTCTTTCGAGAGAGAGAGAGAGAGAGAGAGAGAGGACGTAATCCGATTTTGGGTGAACCTCTGTAATCGCTGTGTTTTGTGTTTGCTCTGTTCTGTTTCGTTGTGGATTTGTTATTCGTTTCGGATTTCTGCTTTTCGGCACGCCCGGTTTCTTTCAAGAGAGAGAGAGAGAGTGAACCTCTTTTGTTTGGCCGCGCGGAACCGGGATTCGTTGTCAAATCGCGAACACAGCAACAGTCGCTGTTCCTAAGTTGGGGCGACGCTCCTCGCATCTCTTCGGAGAAGATTGCAGCCGGAAGGGTGATAGTTGCCGGAGAGGGAGGCGGCTGCTGTGTTCTCCGCCGAGATAAGAAGAAGTCCCGCCGCAACTGCTGTGTATTGACGCGGTACCAGCTGGTTGTGCCAGGAGATCGCCGTGGGCGCTATTATTGTGGCAAAGTTTATTTACCAACAGATGGCATTATCCCCATTGCCAAAATGGGCGTCAAAGCCCTGCATCATGGGCATCGATGAAGCAGGAAGAGGCCCAGTTCTAGGTTTATTATTATTATTATTACTATTGAGGCGTCAAAGCCCTGGCTTTTGCATTCCATTAGTTATTCCTTCATTCAGAAAATCTCTTTATTTATTGACGCATTAACTTGGTTTAGAATTGGAATTACATGATCTTCCATGTTGCTGCAGGTCCAATGGTTTATGGATGCTTGTACTGTCCCCTCTCTTACCAGGATAATCTCGCAACCCTCAAATTTGCAGGTTTATTTTTAGTTGTTTGATCTATGAATTAGATTCGAGTTAAAGTTTAGTCTGTTGGAATATCTTTTTGAGATTTCCGATTGTGGAAGTGCAATCTCTAGACACAGTTAAATATGATCACAAGATAGAACAAACTTCGCATTGTTTTATTAGCATAATAAAAATACAATTCTCAAACATAAGAGATACAAGTATGAGAAATACACTGCAGAAGAACTCAGACTACAAAAATCTGCTTGAGTGATTTTAACTTGGCTCAAGATAATTTTGATTACCCTTTACAATCTGTAGGTACGGACGCACAAGGTTTGCGCTAGAACAAATATTCGTCATTGTCGGACGACCCACCACCACCACCACCACTTGAGAAAAAGCTCAAGCCTAGGCTCGACCTTATCACCAATGCTAGCCCGTCGTGCCACGCTTACTCAGTTGTACACACCGCCCGTGCATTACAACCCTCAAGCACCGTCACACACTTACTTGTTGTCTCATCTCTAAATTAGGGTTGAGATAAATTTTAGTTGTTTGGAATATCTTGTTGAGGTTTTTGATTGCGGAAGCGCAATCTCTACACAGCTAAATGTGGTCACAAGCATCACACTCTTCACTCAATTTTATTAGCATAATAAAATTGCAATTCTCAAAATTAAAAAATGAAAGTATGAAAAAACATCATAATCTTCATGAAATCTAATTTGGTCGCATGTTTATGCTTACCTTTCTTGATTTATTGGTTTTGCATGGTTCCTTGCATGAGTTTTCGTATTCCACTGCGCCAGTGGCGTATCCAGAAAATTAATAATGGGGGTGCACAAATTTTTTTTTTGAATGCGTCACTGGATTCTAAAAATTATAACATGGGAGGTCAGACATCAACTTCCTTCAAAAAAAAATTTAAACGTTTTGATCTTATCGGAGTTGTTTCTCCCTCATCTGGCAACCGTTTTTGACGTATAAGTAGTCAAAATTCATTGCCTCGACGAGAGGAATCCAAATACACTAACCATTTTGAAAAATAATGGGGGTGCCAGTGTGATGTCCAACGAAATCCAACGCATCTGACTATTTGTTATGCTTGACAGCTCTCAATAATTGCCCTTTACTTTCTGGAATGTTTTTTTTACTTCTTTACCATTTAAAAACAATGGTCAAATTGCTTGCTAGTGAAGTTAGTTAATCATGCTTGCATTATCTGTACTGTTGGCTAACTAAAAATATGTTAGTTTAAGCCTAAATTATTCTTTACAGCCATTTTATATTACCAGATGCTAATTATTATTGCTACGTTGCAGACTCTAAAACTTTGAAAGAGGAAAAGAGGGAGGAACTGTTTGAAAACTTAAAAGCTGACGCCTCTATTGGATGGGAAGTTGATGTCATAGACCCCAGGGAGTTGTCAGCTAAGATGCTAAAAAGGTGTGTATTAGCTGACTATACACACTCAATTGGCCAATCTCTTAAACTAATTACTTGATGACTCAGGGAGAAGATTAATTTGAATGAAATATCACACAACTCAGCTATTGGCCTTGTCAGGAGGGTTCTTGGCATGGGAGTTCTACTCAGTGAAGTAAATTTTTATTCTTTCAGCACTTTTTTTAGATGGGGTTTTATGACTTCTTCTTATGTCTATTTTCTTAGCATTAATGGCTCTAACCCCTTGTTTATAAACAATAACAAATTTTTTTCCGGAAAGGTCTATGTCGATACTGTTGGAGATGCAGAGAAGTACAGAATCAAGTTATCTGAAATATTTCCGGGTATTAAATTTGTCGTGTCAAAGAAAGCTGATAGTCTCTACCCTGTTGTTAGCGGAGCCAGTATAGTGGCAAAGGTGAAAAAACCCTTCATTCTACAAAACTTTAAATGATTGGTTCTTGTGATATCTGCCAATAAGACCAATCCTGCAATTCTTATCATCACTAGATTTATGCCAATTGTTTGGTGCTAGTTTTGTCAAGTTTATTCCTCAGATTAGTTCTAAAGATTCTGTGAATTGATTTCATCCCTTAATAAAGAACGTCTGAGCTAGTGTGAAGTATTGAATGGATTAATAAATAGACTCCAATTTGGATAAGGCAGGTTGTTAAGATGACTCGAAATCTAATTTATTTGATGCCCGTTCAGTCGACCATCCTTGCTCCTCACATGCGTTATTAGGGGTCTATAAAATTTTCTATTTTAGAAAATTCATTTGTAATGTAGAGTATTATATAGTATCTTATAGTTCTAGGATTTGGGGTGTAAGAAACGCATAGCCGCCTTCTCTTGATTCTCTCTGTAACATTAATCTTCATAGATAACATTTGGCGCCTTCCATGGATGTAGATTTTGAGGGATTGAACCGCATAATTTCTTGTGTTGAGCCATGGATGTAGCTTTGGGGGGATTGAACCACATAATTTCTTGTGTTGTGTGATTTCATGTTTGATGTTTCCTTTTTCTTTGTTTGATCATTTGTTATACATGCCTTCCACCGACTAATAGGTTTTGAAGTCTATGGATCCTCTTATCCTTACCTCATGTCCAAAAAGGTACTGATTCAAGGTTAAAAATAATGATCTCATACAAGGCAGGGAGTCTATGGTCATTTGTCTTTAGCTTTGGGGGGATTGAACCAATTATTTTAGTGTTACTTAGTTGGGGGATTCCGAGAGAGAGGGGGGAGGGGGAGAAAGAGGAGATGAGAGAAAACCCCATAGGGTTCCAATTTCGTAATATGCCCAAGATAAATCTCATCCAAGGCAGGGAGTTTTTATATAACACCCTCTAGGTCCAGGGTAAAAGTAAAATTTTAATTACCCTCAACATAAAGACAATACATATAGTTTCAAATAAATGTGTGCATCCTAATGGTCTTCTTCGACCGATGTGTCCTCGCCATGTCTTTCATGGCGTTCATTTAGTTGTTAGTTGCCACACCTGGGGTGCCCTCTTCCTCATCGATATTTGTAATAATGTTTCCCTCTGGAAAATTCGCCTTCTCCTCAAGACACTCAGAAACTAGGCACAAAATATAGACAAATCATCCCATATGACCTCCAATGTGTAATGTTCGGTGGGTCTGATTTGGACCGGCTCAACTCAACCGGTCTAGCTTTCTAACCCCTTAATCCCGAGCACAAGAGGAGGGATGTACTTTATCCGATTTTTTCCCGAGTAAGAGCGAGACCAAGAGTCGTTAGGGCTTGCGACTTTGGCGATCATGGAGGAGCCATCTCTGCTTCGGTGGAGGAGAAGATCCAGGCGCCGATGATCGTGGAGAGGAGGAGGCTAATCCCTGGAGGCGACCTTGGCATGGATCTCGTGTGCTTTAGAGCGTCGCAAGGTCCAGACTACCGGCTCTTCTTCATGGTTGCAGGTTATCCTTGGGTTTTATTCTCCATAAGAGTTTCCCAAGCTTGTTAATACAAAAGAATTTGTGGATTTATGTTTGCCGCTGTGATTGTTGTTGATACCATTTACTTGTGATTCTAACACAATGGGTGTGTCCAATGCACCATGATTTGGTCGACCGATCGGCCCTCTCGAGTGAGAACACATGTAATTGTGATGAGTTGTGGAAGGAAGTCTGGTAGGGTGACCTCAAGAGCCAGTGGAGGGAAAGTCGCTTCGGCCTGATGGTTTCTATTAACCTGTTTTAGCTTAGACGTGAACCATCGGGTGGATGCGGCTGGCGGGTGGATGGCGGAGGTGCCGAGGTGGTAAGCCAAGGTTCCAAACTGTGCGATAATCTTTAATGAACCATAAAACTTGGCTGCAAGCTTCGAGTGATTTTGTTGTGTCGCTGAAATTTGGCAATGCGGCCTGAGCTTGACGAACATGAGGTACTCTTCAGTAAATTGCACATTCCTGCGGTGATGGTTGGCAAAAGCAAATATTCGGTCCTCCGCACGCTGAAGATGATGGCGCAAACAGAGGTGCATGGAGTCACGATCAGAAAGCAAATCAGCTAGCGCCTCCACACAGCATTAACCTGGGAGATTGCGGGTGAGGGATGGTTAATGTGCCTGTTTAATACATGTGATATATATTGACAAGTAATGAAAAAGTATTCTCCACAGGGATTTTATATCAAATTGCGATGCAGCTAACTTAAACAAAACTTATCTGAACAATTGATTAATTTGGATTTAATTCTATGTACAAGAAAATGATAAAATAAACAACTACTGATCTATTACAAAAGTCTAAAAATAAACGGTTGAATTTTAAATTAAAATTATTGAGATTTATAGTTATGGCAATGGTTTCATAACATGAACATTAACTAAGATTAATCATGAGTGAAATGATATAATTTTATAAAAAAAAATTGTATAATTGAAGACGAGATTTCCCAAGCACGTCGAAACCCCTTGGTTCGTGCGAATTGATTATAATTCTCTAAGAAACAACAGGTCATGGGCCGAACATATCTAGAATGACAGTAAAAGCTTAATTTAATTTTGTTTCTGATACTAACATAATCAGAAATCGCTTTTTGATGAAGTGAATCCAAAATCTAGTGCTCTTCTGAAATTATTACATTTCCATGTCTTTTACTTTACCAAAGCTGTCTTTTTCTGACTTTTGATTATGTTCAATAAGAAAAATCTTATACTCAAAAATTCAGTTTATCACTAGATTTGCTTATATTTACCAATGCCCAAGGAATTTATTGGAAAAAACATGAACTAACTTTATTTTTTGCGAATTCTATCTTTTATATTTTTCTTATGAATTCAATAAAGATGGAATGCTGAAAATTTAGGAACAATAGATAAATTATGGAATAGTTTATTAGATGAATGATAGGAATGACATTTAGTTAGCATTTGGTAGTTGAAAATTTAGTTTCCGTTTGGCGTGGCTGTGATGGTCCTGAAAGTTGTAATAGTGTTTCGGCTATAAATAGCCTTGGGTGTTAGCCCTAATTTGATTACGGTTCACGGTTCATTTTGTTCAACTTGGTATCAAAGGAACGGGTAAGAAAAACGCGACGTCGGCGCTGCCGCTTCCGCGACTTCGGCGACTTCAACTCGGCACCTTCCGCGCGACTGCTCCGGCGGCTGCTTCCGCTGCGCCACTCTGAGGATCTTCACCGGAGGAACCCCGTCGTCGGCTCTGTGCAGTTTCTCCTTCCGTTGGACCTGTGTTGGTCGCCTCTAGGCCTCCAGATCGACGGAGGAGGCCTCTAGGGTTGCGGGATTGTCCCTCCCGCTGCCAGATCCAGCGGCCTCCTCCGTTCCCGGCTGGTGCGTGACTGTTGAAACCAAAAACTCGGTCTCTGTGGAGTTCACCCTTGGGGAAGGGGTGATCGCACACTTACTCCTCCTCCACAAGCTAAACGACCAAGGATGCGGAACAAGGAACAAACCCAAGGCTCCAACACGGAGGTCCCACCACACACGCGGAAGATCTTAGAGCGCTTCCTCTCTTTAGCCAAATTCTGAAGCTAAGGATACCTCAGAAAGCGCAAGAAGACCAGGGCACTAGTGAGCAAGAGTGAGGAAGTAATAACACTAGTGAGCATGCCTTCTGAGGTACCTCTTGGGTCTTATTTATAGTTTTCTGAAAACGGTCTGCAAATAACCAACCTCCGCTGTTCTGAACAGCTATGTGCAGCCCAACTAGGTATGCCAGCAACATAACTCTGCTGTTCCAACTGGCTATTGACAGGCCAACGAGGGTAAAATAGTAAAAACACATCACAAAAAGTTGGGCGAGCGGCCCTCTAAAACCTCCAGTCGCCTGGGGCGGCGAGTGCTCGATGGAGCTGGCACTCGCCGCCTCTTCCCAGCCCTGGGCGAGTGCGGGCCCGACCTGCCCCACTCGTCCGCTACTCGTCGAGCCCCTGGGGAGAGTGCGAGCCGACCTACTCCACTCACCCCTCATCTGCTCCACCCCGCTTGGCCGAGCCGGGGAGGCCACTGAGCTCTCGGCTCGCCTAGGACTTGGGCTGCTGGACTTGGCCGGTCTGGCTCCTGTCGACTACCACTCGCCGGATATGAGGTTGTACACAATCCCCGCTCTTTGCGAGGTTGACCCAAGCTCGGAAAGAAACATCCAACCCCGCAATATGCGGCGAGTGCGACAGGGGCCAGGAAATCTTTTGGTGGGCTCCACGCTCACCGCACCAAAAAAATGTTGAAACCAAAAACTCGGTCTCTGTGGAGTTCACCCTTGGGAAGGGGTGATCGCACACTTACTCCTCCACAAGCTAAACGACCAAGGATGCGGAACAGGGAACAGACCCAAGGCTTCGGCATGGAGGTCCCACCGCACACCCGGAAGATCTTAGAGCGCTTCCCCTCTTTAGCCAAATGTCGAAGCTAAGGATACCTCAGAAAGCGCAAGAAGACCATGACACTAGTGAGCTAGAGTGGGGGAGTAATAACACTAGTGAGTCTGCCTTCTGAGGTACCCCTTGGGTCTTATTTATAGTTTTCTGAAAACAGTCTGCAAATAGCCAACCTCTGCTGTTCTGAACGGCTATGTGCAGCCCAACTGGGTCTGCCAACAGTGTAACTCCGTTGTTCCAACTTGCTATAGACAGGACATCGAGGGTAAAATAGTAAAAACACACCACAAGAAGCTGGGCGAGTGGCCCTCTAAAACCTCCACTCGCCTGGGGCGGCGAGTGCTCGATGGAGCTGACACTCACCGCCTCTTCCCGGCCCTGGGCGAATGCGTGCCTGACCTGCCCCACTCGCCCGCTACTCGCCGATCCCCTGGGGCGAGTGCGAGCCGACCTGCTCCACTCGCCCCTCATCTGCTCCACCCCGCTTGGCCGAGCCGGGGAGGCCACTGAGCTCTCGTCTCCCCTCGGCTCGCCTGGGACTTGAACTGCTGGACTTGGCCGGTCTGGCTCCTGTCGACCACCACTCGCCGAATATGGGATTGTACAGTGACTAGTTGCAGTGGACAACCAGCACGTTCACATCTAGTGGGTCTTAAACGGATCTTCAACAACAACACCTCCACATTCTAGCGGATCTAAGGATGCGGTGATCGGATTTAGGGCATAAGGAGGCATTGATTGGCATCAGACTGACTACGGTGATCGGTGAGGAACTGGATCCATGGCGTCGAAGGAACGAACGATGGAAGATGTCTTCAAGATGGTGGGCTCAGACGGGTTGACCACATTGTTGAGGGTGTTGGGTTCATCGCAACGGTCGGCGAAATTGGAACTTCCACCGATTGAATTGGAGCTTGACGGACCGACGACCTACCTGAGTTGGTCAAGTAATGTGAAGAAATCCTTGCAGCGAAACAGGTTGGGGGATTCCTGACAGGTGCGTTGAAAAAACCAGAGAACTCGGCTGGAGATGAGTGGGAGTCGACCCACATGACGGTGTTTATGTGGCTTCTCAGCTTGGTTGTCCCATCGATTGCCGCCACGGTAGATGGCCTCGAGACAGTTATGGAGGTTTGGGACAAGCTGAAGAACACATATGATGGCGTGGGGAACACTCTGCGGGTCTTCCGGGTGAAGAGAAAAATTGATGACATTGCTCAGGGAGAGAAACCAGTGCAGGAGTACGCCTCCGAGTTGAAACGATTATTGGTGGACTACGATCACGCCTCTGGTGGGATGTGTTGCAGCGATTCTCAGTGTCGGCCCTCTAAGATCATCGTGGAGGAGAGGACGATGAAGTTCCTGAAGGGGTTAGATGGCAAGTTCGATCAGCAGAGAGCCCTACTTCTTTCTGGTATGTCGATTGCTACACCCACCGAGACCATCTCTGTTATGATTCAGGAGGAGACACGTCTCAAGCTTCAGGCAGGAGTTGGAGAGTCCACGAATGTGAAGTCAGTACTTGTGGTTGCTACTCCTGGCGTTGCACAACAGAGGGAAGAAACCCACCAGTGCTACAACTGTGGCGAGGTGGGTCATCTGAGGCCAACATGCCCCAAGCCACCCAAGGAGAGAGATTCAGGTGGTGGACGGGGACGTGGTCGTGCTCGTGGTGGCAGAGGAGGCTATCAAGCTAATTTGGGCATGATTGAGAGTGCAGAGGAAGTTGACGTTTTCTATACAGTGGAGGAGCAAACCCTACTTAGCATGATGGAAGGCATGAAGAGGAATCATACGGGCGAAGGGAGCAAAAATGGAGCTGGGGGGTCGCGAAGATTTACGTCAAGGAGGAAATGGCCTCAGTGAACGGGTTGGTGAGGACCAGGAGGAGGTCCGACCCCGCAATAGGACAATGCGCGACTTCAACTGAAATGTATTGTTTTTTTTATATTCCCAAGGTAACTTTCCAGGAGAAAGGGACGAGGCAGATACTTGAGACTTGGACTTGGCATGACGGGTTGTGGTATCTGGATCGGGAAGGATTGGATGCGGCGCTTGTATCTGTGGTAGAGAAGACTGGTGTTAGAGGACAGAAGATGAGTGCAGATGACATACTGATTCATCACAGGCGATTGGGTCACCCATCATTTAGTATTATAGCTAAATTATTTCCTGTTATTGTTAAAACAGTTGATAAAACAAAGTTGGTGTGTGATGCTTGTGAGTTTGGCAAGCTCACTAGGAGTTCGTATGCTACTACAGGCCGAAGAAGCTCTTTTGTTTTTGATGTTATTCATTTTGATGTATGGGGGTCTTATACTGTAGGTTTTTTGAATGGTTTTAAGTATTTTGTAACATTTATTGATTGTGTTTCTCATGTTACTTGGTTGTATTTGATGAAAGCTAAGAGTGAAGTATTTACCTGCTTTCGAGATTTTCGTAAGCTTGTTTAGACTCAATACAATGCAGTAATTAAAGTACTACGATCGGATAATGGAACTGAATACATTAAGAAGGCAATGAAGGAATATGTATCGGCTCATGGGATAGTGCACCAGACCACATGTGCATATACGCCTGCACAGAACGAAGTGACGAAAAGGAAGAACAAGCATCTTCTGGAGGTGGTAAGGACTATGATGCTCAACATGAAGGTTCCTTAAAGTCTGTGGGTATATGTGGTGCTAACAGCGTCACAGTTGATCAATATGATGCCTTCGCGGGTTCTAGGGTGAAAGTTTCCGTGTCAGCAGTTGCAGGGACATAATGGAGGGATGTTTCCTTTGAAGGTGTTTGGGTGTGTGTGCTTCGTGAAGGACAATAGGTCGGGTGTTGATAAACTTGATGCAAGGGCAGTCAAGTGTAGGTTTGTGAGCTACTCTCGTACTCAAAAGGGGTATATGTGTTGGAACCCAGTGGAGAAAAGATGTTTTGTGAGCATGAATGTCCACTTTAGAGAGCTAGAATAATACTATCGACAAGGGGGGGCCCACCTATAGCTGACTCATCAGATACCAAAATTATGGGGCTAGAGAGAGAAAGGTTGGTGACTGATCTAGGAGTATGGCAGGGAGGATCTGTAGAGGATGAGTAGGAGAGTGATGAGGAGCAGGAGATGGAGATCGAGGAGGAGAGGCAAGACGTGAGACCCACGACTCAGGGGGAGCTGCTGACATACAGTAGGAGGAGAAAGCTGCCAGCAGTACCAGATTCAGTGCCTGTACCCAGTTTAGCTCCCAGTCCCTTGGCTACATCTCTCCCTACTCCTGGAGCACATACATCACCACATGGCTCAGGTGATATTCTTTTCCCTTCCCTTACTTCTTCTCTTACATTACAGAGGACTACTCCCAGCAATGCGGGAAATCCTTCTGATAGATATGGTTGGGACCTTGCGTCCTCTGTCTTTTATGATCATATCTCTTCTACTCACGGAGCATTCATTGCATCTTTGGATAGTATTATTGTACCTAACAATTGGCAGGTTGTCAAAGACGATCCGAAATGGAAGACAGCGATAAAGGAAGAGATGAGAGCTCTTGAGAAGAACAAGATTTGAGAGCTGGTACAGCGGCCAAAGGACAAGAAGGTTGTTGGGTGTAAGTGGGTGTTCACTGTGAAGCAGAACCTAGATGGATAGGTTGAACGCTACAAGACTCGATTGGTTGCCAAGGGGTACAACCAGACGTACGGTATCGATTACGACGAGACATTTGCACTAGTTGCAAAGATGAGCACCGTTAGAACCCTGATTAACCTAGCAGTGAATGGTCAATGGATGTTGCACCAATTAGACATGAAGAATGTGTTTCTTCACGGAGATCTGGCAGAGGAGGTGTATATGGAGATACCACCATGTTTTGGCACGACGAAGACTGAAGGCAGAGTCTGTAGGTTGAAAAAATTTCTTTATGGGCTGAAGCAGTCACCCCGCACGTGGTTCGACAGGTTCAGGAAAACGATGATTGAGATGAGATATCACCAGATCAATGCAGATCACACAGTTTCCCCAGGCAGAATGAAGGTCACATCACCATGCTTGCGGTGTATGTGGACGACATGATCATTACAGGGGATGATGAGCAGGAGATTGGCTGCCTCAAGGGGGCTCTGGGCAAGGAGTTTGAGATGAAGGATTTAGGCATTCTTAGGTACTTCCTTGGGATTGAAATTGCTTATGAGGCAGATGGGGTAGTCCTTTCCCAAAGTAAATACTCACTAGATCTCCTCACTGAAACTGGGATGTTGGGGTGTAAACCTGTTGCGACGCCAATCGATCAAAAGTGTAAACTAGGTGTAGAGGCCGGGGAACCAATAGATCGTGAGATGTATCAGAGGCTGGTTGGAAAGTTAATTTACCTGAGCCACACTTGCCCAAATATCTCCTTTTTTTGTGAGTGTAGTGAGCCGCTACATGCATGATCCAAGGAAGGGTTATATGGATGCAGTGTACTAGATCTTGCGATACTTGAAGAGTGCTTCTGGGAAGGGATTGACCTTCAGAAGGAATTGACACGTGAAGATTGAGGGTTATTGTGACTCTGACTGGGCAAGCTGTGCGGATGATAGGAGGTCCACTTCAGGCTATTGCATATTTGTAGGAGGCAACCTGGTCTCCTAGAGGAGCAAGAAACAGTCAGTAGTGGCTAAATCAACAACTGAGACAGAGTACAGAGTCATTGCATTAGGGTTTGCAGAGCTCCTGTGGCTGAGAGGGATGCTTGTGGAGTTGAAGATGGATTGAGGAGATAGGATGAAGCTGTGGTGTGACAGTCAGTCAGCCATCAGTATTGCAAATAATCCAGTCCAACACGATCGAACCAAGCACATAGAGATTGATAGATTTTTTATTAAGGTGAAGCTTGACAACGGGCTACTGAAGTTGAGTCACGTGTCGACCAAGGGTCAGATTGCAAACTGCTTGACCAAGGGACTCAGTTCAGAGGACATGATCAGAGGTTGTAACAAGATGGACTTAGTGAATATCTTTCGTCAATCTTAAGGAGGAGTGTTGTAATAGTGTTTCAGCTATAAATAGTCTTGGGTGTTAGCCCTAATTTGATTACGGTTCACGGTTCATTTTGTTCAACTTTGAATGCGGTGGGTATGAATCGTCGTTTGTGATCATATATTGAACGTCATCCATTTTTATATTCAAAATTAATAATATTTTTTTGGTGGCGGTCATAACCGTTGTCATGTCAAACATACATTTTATGGAGTTTTTCTCCAAACTCACTGGAGCAAAAATGCCGCACCAAACGGAACCTTAATTAGTTGTTAGTGGAGCACATTAACAATTTAGGCAACATTCAACATCAATGAGTGAAGAAAACTAAATTATATGTGATTGGGATGATGTTGTTTTAGGTGCTGTCACTCTTAAAAGCATTAATGCTTCTAGTGCAGGTTACTAGGGATACTGCCCTTCGGGAGTGGGTACTTGATGAAACTACTGAGAACATGCACAGGAATTTTGGATCTGGATATCCAGGAGGTAAGTGATATCTTTGCACAATGTACCATAATAAGAATAATGATAATAATAATAATATACATTGCTTGGTCTACATGTATAAAACCAGATCCTGAAACCAAGGCGTGGCTGGACCATCACAAGCATTCAGTTTTTGGATTTCCTACATTGGTGCGCTTTAGTTGGGGAACCTGCACCCCGTACCTAAAGAAAGGCATTGAAGTTGTATGGTAATTTTTTCTTAAACCAAATAAATTTTAGGGTTTCTGTCACAGTTCAGTCAATGCAGTCGACAAATTTTGAACTATGCAGTTGACAGTTTTCTCAATAATGCAATCGATACTTTTCTCAACGATGTAGTCGATATTTTTCTCAACAATGCAGTCGATAAAGAACTTAAGTTTGAACTCAATGCAGTCGAACTTTTCTTTAGTTATGCCTTCGATGCACTCAATATTTTTCTGAGTTATGCAGTCGACAAAACACTTAATACTTTGCCTATGCACCCAACATTTTACTTGGATAATTTCTTATTTCTCCCTTTTATTTATGTTAACTGTAGAAACTTTCCCATGATAGTGACATGTCAAATATATGATTAGGACAGAGGTCAACACGAATTTTGCTCCTTGAGGGATTACAATGGCAAAATCCTATTTGGGTGACCATAAGTCTAACAATACATTAGTCATGCACTTTAGTTTTACCTGTAAACTAAAACAGTTCATCAAATACAAGATGTTTATTGTCATTTTTTGTCTCATGAACGTTGGAGAATCGTCGAAGGGGAGCCTTGACGCACCGGTTGAGGTGTTAAGGTCACGGATTCAAGTTCTGGAAGCCGCCTCTTACAAAAATGCAAGGTAAGGTTTGCCTACATTTCACCCTTGTGATGGGACCCTTGCTGCGCGGGGATACTTTGTGCACCGGGCTGCCCTGTTTTTAAAGTGCACGTTGGACAATCACTTAGCCATAGACTTGACTTCTTATGCCGGAGCTGTGAAATTAAAGCTGTGAAATTAAAATGCATCCGTTGGTATTGGAATCTGGTATTTCAAAGTTGAAAATCATTAGTTGACAAATTGTTATTTTGTCTCAGGGAGTCCGAAGAAGTTGAGGAGAGCTCCGCAAGCAACGGGAACGGCAAGCGACAATTGAAATTATCGAGATTAGGATTTTCTGGGTGCAGCAGGAGGACTGAGGATATTGAATCCAATGGCAAAGGCCGTTCTAAATTCTTCCAAGCTCGTAAGCTCGAGTTACTCGCTCATTTCAATTGACTCTATTGCCATCCTCTATTGAAAAACAGAGACATTATCCATACTAATTTATGAAAACACGCGGAGCTTGAATGCAACAAATTCATGTAGACAGAATTTTTGACTCTTCATACAGAGTTTGCATCTGCTGCACATCTCTGCAAACTGTAACGATCAGAAATTAGTATTCCTTGTACCCAGGCATATACATAGGCGCTCTCCTTTCAGGTGGAAGGATTTTATTCTCCACAGATTTAGTTCCTTTATGTTACCAATTTTTAAGGATGGCGTGCATGTGTATATATATGAGAAAGCCTGACAATGTTGTTTTGGACTTTTGCCTGAGTGCAAATTAGGAGATTTAAGGCCCCAAATATGTGTTTTTAAGTCTCAAAATTTAACTTTCGAATTCCTTAGCTTTTTTTTCCTTCCATTTGATTTTTTAAAAGATTTTCCAAAATACATAATCTATATATGTATATATATATATTTCAATAGGGAAAATCCAAACAATCCTTAAATCATATAGTAGACTTAAAAACACATATTTGGGGTGATGGAGAACACCTGCTCACACATGTGTATTCTCTCAAGAGGCGGTGATTCGATGTCTGTTCGGGTAATCCGAGCCCACGAGTGTGTCTGGACAATCGTTCAGAGTCTTTTTCATATATTTTTTTATTTGTTTCGAATTGTATTTGACACCTGATTGACTCAGACGTTATGAGCCGTTCGATTTGAGTATCGTAGCTCAGTTATGTTGCCATGTCTATATTCCTTGCTAGTGAAGGAATTTCCAAAAAAGTTTCTTCCTTGCTTTGGCTTCAAACATAGGTTCCGTTTGGGAGGACTTCTTTTCACCGGTCAAGCGGTTACGACCGCATGAATCTTAATTAAGGTCCGGTTCATGCGATCGTAACCGCTTGACCGGTGAAAATAAGTCCCCCAAACGGAGCCTTAGTCAAGGTAGATTACAATCATTCAAAATATAGCAAACTCATTCAAGTACTATAAAAATGTTGGAACATGGATGGACATTCTCTGTGTGAGAATAACAAATTGGTGAATGTCACTAATTTAAAATAGCTTTCTTCATACTGTGCAAGTATAGGTGAATGTGCTACAATAGATGTTGGAGCTTCATGAATTGAATGTGTTAATGAAGATCAGTAGTGTTAGAAACTAAACATTGCCGTCAATGATAGCAGTTACTGCTTTGTGTTACCTGTCGACAATCCGCAAGTCAGGTGACCGATCAATGATCAACGAGCTGCATTTACTCTTCGGGTCATGGATCACATATTCGCCTGCATATATTCTAGACTACCTGGAAGAATTATCAAGATGGACGGTACTGCCGACGGTTACTCCAATATGGTTTTTGAGCAAGAGACTACCCAATGCATCAGATTTGTGAACTTTCTTTTTCTCTTGATAGTTGTTAACTTCTTGGACCTTTACGCTGTATATACTTGTAAAGATGGATTAAATACATACTAATATTTGTTCTCGAATCAAAGACATGTTAAGGAGGATGTGTTGAACCATGTTCAAATAAACTTCTCTTTTACAATAATAAGGCTTCGTTTGGGGGGATTTATTTTCACTGATCAAGCGGTTACGACTGCATGAATCAGACCGCTCAACCGGTGAAAATAAGTCCCACCAAACCGAGCCTAAATCTTGAGATTGTAAAATAGTGTGTGAACGTGTTAATTATTAGTGTGGAGAAGAAAGAAAAGGAGGAGAGAACAAATAAAATAAGATCAAGAACTTAAGATTTATTTCTGAATTAGATGTCAAATTTTCATTTATTTTTTTAGTTATTCAAACCTAATATCTTTATACTATAAGCAAACTCAAAAACAGTCATGGCGTAACATTCGTCTTCTCAAGATATTCCTCAGCCATGATGTAGCATTCACTTACCCAAAATATCCTTTCATATCTTCTTTTTTATTTCAAAAGATTTGGTTTTTGAGTTTTGTCGTCAATATGTCATGCTCAAATTTGCGAATAGACGCGGTAATAAAATCGAAATGCTGGACGCGTCAATATGCCCCCGCGACAAATGTCGCTCCCGCGCTGCTTGTTTTATTTATAAGGTTATGTTATCTCTAATCTTATTCTATGAAATAAATAAAAAATTTGATTAGAAATAGAGAAATAAAAAATGGGAAATAAGATTAAAAACGACAATAAATATTACACGAAAAAGTCGATTCTTTAATCATTAGGAGCGGCAGAAGAGGGAGCCGCGAAACCCTAACTGGGACGTGCTATAAATAATAGACGAGAGAGTCGATTCTTTAAGGAGCAGCGAGGAGAATTCGGCGAAGACAACTACTGAGCGGCGGAAGAGGTGAATTCAGCGAAGATGCAGATCTTCGTGAAAACCCTTACTGGGAAGACCATTACCCTTGAGGTCGAGAGCAGCGACACTATCGACAATGTGAAGGCGAAGATTCAGGATAAGGAAGGTGATCCAGATTTGCTCTTTCTCGCTCTTTCCTTTAGTCTAGGGTATCCGATTGAATTCAACATAGCTTGATCGTTTTTTGAGTCTTCTGCAGGAATTCCGCCGGATCAGCAGCGCCTGATCTTTGCAGGGAAACAGCTTGAGGATGGAAGAACCCTTGCTGATTACAACATACAGAAAGGTATGGTGTTAGTTTTAATTTCAAGCGCGAGAGCCCCCTTTTTTATAAATATATATTATCTTATATGAGGGTTTTCCAGAATCAACGCTGCATTTGGTCCTGAGGCTGAGAGGTGGAATCATCGAGCCCTCTTTAATGGCCCTTGCCAGGAAGTACAACCAGGATAAAATGATCTGCCGCAAGTATGTTTAATTCCTACCTGGCTTCCTCTTTTCCCACCGATTGTTATTGGTTCGGAACGTTTCTTTCTGTTCTTTTCTTGTTTTCAATATTCCTAGTTGATTTGCTAGATCTATGGTGGACATATATTTTTTTCTTTGGTGACAGCTGACTGTCTCTGCGGGGGTGTATTTATTCTATTAAATTTTAGAATGCGTTAAATTACAAAGTATATTGGAGTATGTTTTTCTGCTATCCAATGCTGATTGCAAGTGGAGAGATGAAATTATACCCCATTGACTAAGAGAAATGAGACAATACAATGTTGATACCCCCTCGATGCTTATGATTAATTTTAAGTGTTTGAACGAATACCTATGATTCTTGCTTGATTGCTGCTCTTAGGAACCATATCTCTATATTTAACCCCGTACAGCATCCTAATCACCAATATACCTCATTAAAGCACAATTCTATATTTCTATGACATTGATCTTGAAACCCTTTATGCAGACTAGATCATCCATTGCCATCATTAAAACCATGGTTGCATATCTCTTTCCACCTATTTATCATCACTAGTGCCAAGTGGCAGTAAATGAACAAATATGCTTGAAAGTAGTTCCATACTTTCTCAATAAATATTTTTATTTGTTCATATGTATACATATATATATATATATATATATACATATATTATATTTAAAGCAATGTAACAATCTCCTCGCTAGAGTCATGAATTTAATCGCATCCATACAATCTCATATCCTTAAAATTTGGATCGTTCATGTGTTGCAAAAATGGATCACGCATTCGCTTCTAAACCAATCCTCTATGACCTAAGCGCTCTCATTCATATCCCTCCCCATGCCGTTTCACACTCCCTTGTTTTTCGCCTGAGATCTCCATACCCCCTGTATGCCGCCTGAGATCTTCACCACCCTGTCCGCTGCTTGAGATCTCCACAGCCCATGTCTGCCACCTGAGATATCCACACCCCTGTCCCCTTCTTGAGATCTCCACACCCCCTGTCTGTTGCCTGAGATCTTCACAACCCATGTCCTCCGCCAAAAAACTCCAGACTCAAGGGGTCGCCGGACAATAAATCATAGGCTAACGAATCTGCGCATCTACAACGAATCACCTCCGGCAAAGGCCTAGACTGCCAAGTTACTCACCGGCCAACAAGTCTCCTGCCAAGGAAACCGAGACCACGAACTTGGCGGGCACGACTCACCTGATGGATTTACCTCCTTAGAGATTTGCAGTCAATCCCATCAACTCTCCCAGCTTTGATCTCATGACCCGAAATACACACAACACACTCCACATGTATCCTCTCTGCACCTACAATCTTCATTCATTCGTTGGTTTCATTCCTTGGATTTCCTGAGATGCAAGGTATCTCCTCTATTTTGGCCAACATAATATAGGATTGCTCCTTGATCCAAAATCCTTTCCTATTCCTTGAATTTTTTGGTCCCAGTTTTTCATATTTTGCATTTTTACTTTGATGGATTTGATATGAGAAGTCTTTCTTTCATGGAAAATGTAGAATGGAATTCTTCTTACAACTTCTTTGAGCAAAAAACATCATATTTCAAATATAGAAAATGTTCTTCCCAATGGAAGTTTAGAAAAGTTTTGTATTCTCATTTTATATTCTGACACAATAAGCACTCAACAAGCTCTCAAATACCAAAAAATCACTCCTTTTAGTTTTAAAATGACTGTTTCATTTGGAGAAACTTTATAATTTGGAGAAGAGACATTACATGAATTTATTGACCAAAGATTCTCAATGCAACAAAGAATCATAGATGTTGTTTCCTTATTCTATAAAACTTATTTAGCCCCACCATTTCTTGACTGTTAACTTTAGATAAACGCAATGGCTTCTATTCGGCAACATCAAGCAGATAATGATGTATTGTTTTGGACCCACAACGTGGGATCACATGCAAGCGTCACACTACGTCACACAAGGAGCCCAACTCGAAGTCATGCTATCTTTTTTTATGTATTCAAACTTTAATTTGTATTTGGAACTCTTGGATTTGGTTTGGCCCCAACCGGTTATAGGTTGGGGTGGTTTTGTTTGGCTTTATGAAAGTATTATCCTAAAACTTCTCTCTCTCTCTCTCTCTCTCTAATTCTCTCTAGCTCTTTGCTTCTCTCGCCATCTCCAGCGCACGCCCACTTTTCCATAGCTTCCCTTGTTGCTCTCCCTCTCCGGCAAGATTGGTTCAAGGGAACTCAAGAAGGGTCGTGCCGAACTCCTACGAGACTTCTCCCTCGATTGTCCGCGTACTCGTTCCCAAATAACAACCCGTACTAACTTGGTATCAGAGGCACTGTCCTCCGCTGTTTCCCTACTACGTACGCCTGCTGCCGACGACGTCTCCGCCAATATTGAATGCCCGTCGTGGTCCCGACCTGCCAGCCCTTCCTGCTCCAGTGCAGTAACCCCATTGGCGATCTCATCTCCCTTCGGCCGAACGGGTCAATCGATGACTATCTTGTGCTGCTCCAGATGCCCGTTGCCCGTGCTTCCTCTGTTCTAGCGACACATAAGGGGACCTTGTACCGTGGGTCTCCACAAGCGACCATGTTTGAATATCAAGTTCCAGTCTCCTCCTGATCTCACGATAGCCTTGAGTTTAACACACGTTTGTGAGAAATGTCTGTTGATGGACTGCCCATATTTGGGGCTTCGCTCTGGCGAAGGAGCCCTTGGGGGTTTTGGCCCTTTCCCCCAGTCGTCTAGCAGTGGAGTCGGCAAGGGAAAAGACGGGGACCGCCCTTCCACCATTCGTCGATTATCAATGCCGGAGATTGTTGCTTGGCTTCTGTTTCAACTATGACGAACCTTTCAGTAGTGGACATCTGTGTAAGCACCTCTTCTGGTTTGAGGTGGAAGGCTCCTTCGATGAGGACGTGAAGGAAGAGGATCTTAGGGACCTCAAAATCTCTTTTCATGCTATGGCGGACCCCATTCTGGGAACACAATACAACTATTAATCTTCGTGGCAGGTCATCAGTTAGTTGCTCTCATTGACTCTTGTAACACAAACATCTTCCAGCCAATGCTAGGATCCACACCGTGTTCCACGTCTCGCAGCTAAAGCCGCTCGTGGAGGTACCACCGCCTTACACTCTCACCTCCAGGTACAAGAGAATCTTAAGGATGAGCTTGATGCCGACACAAGTGAAGATGCTACTTATTCACAATGGGGGATCACGTACAAGTACCGCATTACGTCGCGCAAGGAGTCCAACTCATAATCATGTCATTTTTTTGTATCCGGCGATCCACACTTTTAATTTGTATTTGGAACTCTTGGACTTGGCTTGCCCCCAATTGGTTATAGGGTGGTGGTGAGTTTTGTTTGGCCTTATGAAAAGTATTATCCTAAAACCCCTCTCTCTCTCCTTCTCTCGTTCTCTCCCTCTCGTGCGCTCTAGCCGGCAATGCCAACTCTGCATCACGCCCTCTCCTCGCTAGATTCCCTTGGTGCTCTACCTCTCTGGCGAGATGGATTCAAGGGGATCCAAGAAAGGTCACGCCGAACTCGTACGGAAGTTCTCCCTCGATCGTCCGCGTACTCAATCCCAAACGACGGCCCGTACCATGCACATAGCTCAAAACTAGAATATCTCTTCTCCACTTCACAAATGTCAGAAAGATATATCCTTCATATCAGTCTCCAACGATTCCATGAACATAGATTCCGCCTCAATGCCGCATGATCCAGACTGCAGCTTATATTCTTTTCCTGCACAATATTATTAGATGTTCAGCTACAACATATAACATGGTGTTTGCTGTATAAATTCCTTCAATTTGGCCAATATATCATGGAAAAAGATTGATATTTGGGGAAATGACAGGAAGCTCATTTCGGGATATCTTGAAATATGGGGCATTTATCTTGTGATTCACTAAATCTACTTCAAAGCATATTGTCACAGTTCGTTGTGTTGTTCAGAATATAGTATTAGTCTCACAGCATTTAGTATTAGTCTCACAATGAGAAACTTATGCAGTCCCGTGCATTTAATTTAGATCTTGAGCCTCTCCATCTCTAACTAATTGGTTTCCATCTATAATCAATTGGTAATACGAATAGAACAAGTTGGACTATTTCTCTTCATCACTTCATGCATGAATCATTTCATTTTTTTATTCTAAATCATAATTTAAAAATCAATTCATTCCCCTTGCTGAAACAGCTATGACTATCATTACATGGAAGGGGAATCTATGAGAGCGATGTTTGAGGCATACAGTTTGATATAGTATTTTCTGGCCTCGTGCATGCATATGAAGTTTGTTTTATTATCCATTGTAGTTTCATCAAAATTATTTTTCTGTGGAAAAAAGAACAAAATGACATGATAATAACAAAGTCATAGTTTGATATTAGGACATACCTTACAAAAAATAAAAATGATAGAAAAACCATACATCCTTATGGATGATGAATGTACACGTTTATCTAGAAAACCATACATCCTTGTGCCGTTTGGATTTCAAGCTTGCGCTACAATTTTGTTTTATGCTTCTCTTAGCTTCCTTTAGATTAGAAATTATGTTTTGAGAAATATTGAATTTAAATATCCGTAGTCTATTGGTTATGTGCTGTTATATAAATCAATATTGTTTGAGCTACACATTTAATTTTATAATCTCATAAATATGGTCATTTCCACAGATAAATATGATTTGACTGAGTTAGATGATTTTGATAACATTTTACCTTATAAGCCCATGAAATTGATTTTTGAGTTAGTAATTTTTGTCCACTCACTTTCAATAGAAAATCTGAGTAAGATATGCCTTCAGGAGGCAATTAAAGATAACAAAACATCATCCCCAACAGTAGTTGATGTAATGTAGTCATATATATGTCAGTAGAAATATAGTAGATCAGCAAATTAACAAAAAAAATTTGAAAGAAATCTCGAATCTGAAAAAAGAAAAAGGAACTACGGTTAAACAGTCTTGGAATGTCCTCTGAACACTAACATTTCATTCCCACTTCAATACATATTAAAAGCATTATAATAAAAGAATTGGAATGTCCACAAAAATTGGGAAAACATAACTCATACCACCAAACCAAAAATCGCACTTTAAAATCTTGAATAGCAACATAGAATCTCAGACGACAAACTAGGTCCGATGGAGAGACGAGTCATCTTCTTTCTGCTGTGAATCATGAATTCCCCCAAATTCAACAAGAATCCTCAGGAAATAAACCCTCTCTCTAACTACTGAATATCCATAGGAAACGTACTCCCTAAATGAAGTCATCATCATATATAATCTCTGCTAGGTAGTATCACACATCACTCTGGCCAAACTAATCTTTGTAAGTCATGGCGACATCAATGTGTTGTAAGGACTCAGAACCTTCAACCGGCTAACTGCTTGAGGGCGGCTAACTGCTTGAGGGCAGCTAACTGCTTGAGGGCAGCTAACTGCTTGAGGGCAGCTAACTGCTTGAGGGCAGCTAACTCTTGATCCATCTGGGTTTGAAGAAGCCCGCAGCAGTTATCAGTATTTGCTTGCACCATCTTGTCCAGGCGAGCATGTGAGAATGGAGTGTGCTACAAGATTTGGTCTAGATTTCTATCCTATCTGCATGTGTTGTAAGATCCTGAACAATGGAGATCTAATTAAGGAGGTGAGTATCCTGAACGATGGTGACCTAATTAAGGCGGTGAGTGTCTTCAGGAAGTGATGCCCTATCTGCATATATATGTGCTTGCATCATCCTGAGCACGCATTCTAAATCAGTAACCGAAAGTTGGACAGTCTGCAATCAACCAAAATCACTGGCTTGCAAGGCTTACACATTAGTCACAGCCATTCTAAATCACTAACAGAAGAACCTTAGAGAGAGAAGCCACGTCACAGCGAACACATAATTCTGGTGTTTGTAGGTTAGCTTTGGTTTATGAATAAAGATAATCTAATGTAGTTTTTGCAATATTTTTTTCAAACAGTAAATATCAATCGCCAATCTCTTGTGCAAGTAGATTAATCACATTGATTAGCTTAAGAATATAAATCTAAGTTGCTTTTATTTTTTGCTATTTTTATGATTTGTTTGATTGCATCAATTTTTATAATAGTTTGTATGGAGGCAGGGTTAGATTGATTCCATTATTATTGATCAGTTTTTTTAATTTCCAGAGATGTCAATGTCAAAAGATGAGGTTGAACAATTGATGCAGGGTGAATATATAGGCAGATGAAAATCTGCGGCCTAATCCTACATGTTATGCAAATCCCGACAGAATAAGTCACAGTTAGATAATAATTAAAACATCACACGCAGATGAGGTAGAACAATTGATGCAGGGCGAATCTATAGGCGGATGAAAATTTGCAACCTAACCCTACATGTTATGCAAATTCTGTCGGATTAAGCCACGGTCTTAGTTATTAAAGGTGTAAGGCGCACTAAGACGCAAAGAGGTCTTGGAGCCTAGGTTTAAGGCTCAGGCACGCGCCTGACGAAGGCAAGGGGCAACCACATTCATTTAAAAAATAAGCATCAAACATTAGTTCATATTTTTGATCAGATTTTTCATATATTCTACTCACTAATCATTCATTATTACCATTTATATCTCTTAAAATATATAATTAATGCGGTTACTTGCATCATATCTAAGTCTTAACACTCGATTATGTTTCACAAACTCTAAATTATGAAAAAATTATTGAGTTCTTACATTATTTCTTTATTTCTTTTGTGAAAAAAGATTTTAGACAAAAATTGCTCCCGGACGTCCCTTTTATGTTCTAAAGGCGCAAAAATGGCGCAAAAATGACGCAAGTCTCTGAGCCTGTTAAGCCTGGAGCCTTAGGCGCGTCTGAGGTGCGCCTTTAACAATATAGGCCACAGTTAGATAACAATTAAAACATCCCACATAGATAAATTCTCAGCAAGACAATAATTAATTTAGGCGAAACAAGCTTAGATTTTTCTCCTTATGTAGGCGCCTTTAACAATATAGGCCACAGTTAAAATATAGGCCACGGTTAGATAACAATTAAAACATCCCCCACACAGATAAATTCCTAGCAAGACAATAATTAATTTGGGCGAAACAAGCTTAGATTTTTCTCTGTGTGTAGGGACTAAGCAAGAGCGTGTGAGGAATAAATCCTGCAAATCACAGTAATAATTTAAGGCAAAATTCTACGAGAATGTTTCTCTAAACAAATATAAAATATTCAACTTAATAAGTAAATGATGAAAATGATAAATCAATACAGCGAAATCTCATCAAATAGTGGGCTGACCAAGGCACTGAGGAATCTGAAGTCGGAGATGCGTGTGCGACGATTCGAGGTGGAACCGGTGGCTGTCCTCGACGGTGGATGGTGGAATCAAATCGGAAATGGGTAGATCCGGCCATGTAGGTAGAGATCAGGCCATGTAGGTAGAGATCAGGCCATGTAGGTAGAGATCCGGCCATGTAGGGAGAGATCCGGCCATGTAGGTAGATCCGACAATAATAGATCGGATTCTGGCTGAAAATCCCAGATCGGGGCTGATCCGAAAGGGGGAAGGTTAGGGTTCGTGGCTCCACTTTAGGGGGGCTGGTGGCTTGGACGGGTGAGGGTTTAGGATGGCGGTGGACCTTGGACAGGAGCAGCCGGGGATGGCTAGGGATGGCGGGGAGTGGTCGGTCGGGGGGGGGGGGATTGGAGCAGGGAGGCCGACGGTTTGAAAGGAGGTCGGCTGGTGGTGTTGTGCAAGAGGGGAGGTCTGGACGGCCGGCGGTTTGCTGGGGGCGGTAATAGAGGGCGGCGGATGCAGAAGGAATAGTAGAAAAGTGGGCTAGGATTAGGGGAAAGCTTGAGGAGGAAGATACCAACTTAAGAGTCGTCACCTAGGGTTCCATGGAATCGGCACCGTGGCGGGATCGCGGGAATCTGAGAATACAAATCTCCAAATTTTACAATACCCTAATCAGCCCACCAACATCCTATTTATAATAAAATAAAGGCTAGTGCATCCTACCTTCGACGTCTATGATTGGTCGGAGGTGGGGCCACTTAAATACAATGATAATAGACCAAAAATACTAAAGTAATATATCAAATTGATTCGCAAGGCGAATCCGGACGTATCTGCGGTGTCCGATCGTCGATCCGGGCACGCTATATATGGAAAGTCGTCAATTGACCTCGAACGGACCCAAAACTCATCCTCCACTGCAGGTCCTCGTCTCTGCTCTGCATCAACAATTTTAATGGAATGAAACCGGCTGTTCTAATTCCCTCAACCATGCTTACTTCCTCCATGGAACTAAGCAATCTTTGTTGTTGCTTGCACCAACATAAACACTTATCTTAGGAGGAATTTAATTTGGGTGGTTGGTAAATGCAATTTGAGGGTGCATGCAAATCATTCAGGATTTGATAATTCTCTTCTTCCATATAGAGTATAGAATAATGTTAGATTGAGTTTAATAATGACTGAATGATTGTCTGCGTAGGATTTTAATATTGGATGGAAATTAAGAGGGCTGGCATGAAGTTTTTACTGTAATTTTTGGTGTTTTGTTTTGCAATTTTTTTGAATTTTTCAATGTCATGATATGCGTTTTGATTGAAATTTTCTGTGGTTTGATTTGCAATTTTGGCCGAAAATTTTAGTGTTATCAACTTTTATTTATATTACAATTCAGGGTGCTTAACTCAATTTAGTATAAAAATATTTTGTATTTTAGTGGGATAAAGGATTGAGTGTTGTTGTTGTATGCAGCCCGCTTGCCAGCGGGCCGCGCCAACATGAGAGCATCATGGGCACAGGATGTTTGGCGATAATTTTCTCTCTTGCGGACTGTGACTTATCACGGGAATAGCCCATCCACCGCAGCAATGGCTGCGTCGGTTTTCTTGTGGTAGCAGCCCATTTGCCTGCAAATGAATTCTGTAGGGGAGCATCAAGCATGGGGTAGCCCGTGCAAAAATGCTAGTATTTAACTGATTAAATATGTTTGGAAATATAATTAAACATGTTGACCTTATGAGCAGGTTTGAAAAATGATCATGCTTGTTAACCATCCAATTAAACACTGCAGCACATGCTAACTCCCCCCCCCCCCCCCCCCCCCCCCCCCCCCCCCCCCCCCCCCCCCCACCCACCCACACACACACACACACAACAATACCTAGCCTTTATGCCACTCTTGCTCTTGTGCCCGGGAATTTTGTTGGGATTTCATTTTGTAGTTCGTTTCTTTGAAGAATGTAGAAGCTGAACTTCAGCCCGCCACATGACTATCACATCAACTGCTATGATCACGTAGTCGACAATGTCACACCTTACATGCTTATGCGAGCAGGTAGAAGTCTTGCTGGTGTGAGTTGGACCAGAACTTTGGCACATATATGCTGTTGATTTTGCGCCACGGGGTGTCGTGTCGTTTTGTCGACTTGTTCTGCAGTTGTCGGGAGACGATCAAAGGCTGTTTTCACTTCTAGTTTGCAATCGCAGACCTTCACGATATGGCTGTTGTTCCGCTAAAGCAACATTTGTCGATGCAATCTACTTTCCTTTTCATGGTGTGGTAGGGACTTTGCTGCTTATGTCATCTCTCTTCGATTCTTTTCCTGGATGTTGGATTGTGTTTTTTTGCTGGAAGTTACAACAGAGGAAGGGGAGATCTCTGTGGATTGGAGGATATTAGTGTTAAAAATAATGTGTTTTTTACCTATTAAGGGTAAACTATAGACTCTTAAATGCCTTATCAGTTATTATCTCTGTTAAGTTAGCTTTTTTTTATTAAACTGTCCATTTGATTAGGAAAATAATAGATGGAGAGAAGATAAATGACAAGAAATGATTTAGTTTTCATTTTAATAATTGTAAGTTTTGGATATAAGAATGTGAATTCCTTTCTATTTTGATTAACCATATATGTAGATGTACAAACTAAAGTTAAGGCTCTGTTTGGCCGGGCGTTTGAGGAGTGGGCTGCCGCAGCGATTGGAAAATCCGCGCCAAACAGGATTTGAGAGCCAGCGATTCGAGTCGCCACCGCCCTGTAATCGCTAAAATGCCGCGTTCCAGAGTCGCGAAAACTTATCACGACTCTTGGAATCGCGCATTTTAGCGATTTCTGATTTCTGGATTCTGCGGTTCATCTTCCTCGGCAAACCTAGGGCGATTTTTGCTTCTGATTCGTCGCCGTCGCCAGTACCCCGCTTCGATTCGTCGCCGTCGCCGAGCTCGCCTCCACGCAGGTAAGCCACATTTCTCTTCCCCCTTCGCCAAGCTCGCCTCGTCGACTACCCCTCTTCTCTTCCCCCGCAGGCAAGCCACATTTCTTGTCCACACCACCTCTATTCGGCCTCTTCTGCCATGGCCAACCCCCTTGCTACCCGTTGGCCATCTTCCAGAGGAACCATTTTTGTCGAAACCACCCTAATCGGCCTCTTCTGCCATGGCCGACCCTCTGCTACCCTAGGGCCGATGCTCATTTTTTTTCCTGATTTCATTTCTGCATATTTAGGGCTATGATCAATGATTCCTCACCGTGTTTTTTTGATTTGCTATCATTGTTAGAACAACAACACAATTTAAGAGGGACACAGAGGACACAAGCTAGCGAGATTTTAGCCATAACAATTTATATATTGGGCCACAATGAACTAAGTCATTATATGTTATTGCTGGTTGTGTTTATGTTTCGAAAAATAAATTGCGCATCGCACAGTTGTTTTGCCAAACAGATTAAACTGCTTCTCTGTTTGAAACAGCACTGTAAAAGTTGTACTTCCAAACAGTTTCACAGATTCTGCCACTACTCTGCAAAACAGCTGATTATTCCACCACTGCTTCCCACAATTGCTTCTCCAGTCGTTGCAGCCGCGCCAAACAGAGCCTAAGTATAAGAAATCAAAAACATTTGGTGCGGTAGCTAGTACCCTTGCATAATCATTTTTTGTTGCAGTGATAAAGGGGTACTGTGCCAAGTGAACACTACTATCACTGTCTAGGCTAGCACGGGTGGACATTATGCCATTCTCGTTAGTATTATGTAAATTTTAAATTAATGTAGTAATGTGTTGTATATATATGCTTGAAATAAAGGAGTTACAAATGCCAAGCTATCAGTGTAAAATGTATGATTCACATAATCTATCAGGGTCTGTTTGGATCTCTGGAATTGGAATTGGGGCAACATAATTTCAATTCCAGTGTTCGTATGTTAGGAATTCCCTCGGAATTGGAATTGGTCCTATTCCATGGAATTTAATTTTGTACTATAACCAATTCTTAGGGGTAAAGACATATATTTCATGACAAGGTTGTCAAGATCTCGATTTTTCTCGTAAGATCGGACGATCTTACGAGTTTTACGGGGAAAACGAGTCACGAGCTATGCTGGATCGGGCACCCTACAGAAACGCCAGGATCGTCGTTTATGATCATAGGCTCGTGCAATCCTACGATCATATTCGATCCTAGCGTTTTAATCGGACATGAAAATGATTCGATCCCGCGCATTATTTCTTCCCAATCCCGCATTTTAGGTCATCCCCGATCCCGTCGCAGCCGGTGCTCCCGCCATCGTCGCAGCAGGGGCTCCCGCCGTCGTCGCAGCAGGTGCTCCCATCGTTGTGCTTCCGTCGACGCAGCAGGTGCTTCTTCTGCTGTGTCTTCTTCTTCCGTGTCTTCTTCTTCTTTTGTGTCTTCTTCATCTTCATCTTCTTCTTTTTCTTCTTCTTTTTCGGTGTCTTCTTCTTTTGTGTCTTTATATATATATAGGGTGGTGTTAAAGGCACACCTTTTTCGGCTATGTGCACACCCATCAAAAATATAATCCTTAATAATTTAAGTTTTCTAAATTCCACCCAACTAAAGCAGAACCAGCCCGCCTCCCCTTCCCGATACGCTCTTTTTGAACTGCATCTTCTACGTTCATTTTCAGGAGAAGTGTTCAACATGAAAGTTGTAGACCTCGACGATATCTACAATTTTCATGTTGAACACTTCTTGATTTATAGCCGTTTAGGCCCCCGATTTGGCCCCCGAAAAAAATCACGCGAACATTCATATGTTCCGCGTGATTTTTTTCGGGGGCCAAATCGGGGGCCTAAACGGCTTTAAATCAAAAAATGTTCAACATGAAAGTTGTAGATATCGTCAAGATCTACAACTTTCATGTTGAACACATTCCATAAAAATGCACGTAGAAGACGCAGTTCAAAAAAGCGCGTATTTCATTTTAAAAAAAATATGCAATCACGGCAACGTCATCCTCCCCACAACTCTTGTGGACATGTACTGCAGATGCGGGTGCGTTGAAGCAGCTTTGGAGGTGTTCCGCCGGGTTTCGAGCAAAGACGTCGTGCTTTGGAACGTGATGATCGGAGGGCTCGCGATGCACGGCCATGGCCGCCTTGCCGTCGATCTGTTTGCTCTGATGAAGGAGACGGCAACGGCGCCCAACGAGTCCACATACATTGCAGCTATGTTTGCTCAGACTGTGCACATAGTATTGGTGTGCACAAAGCCGAAGATGGTGTGCACATAAAATTCCAATGGGTGCACATAGTATTGGTGTGCACAAAGCCGAAGATGGTGTGCCTTTAACACTACCCTATATATATATATATTATTTTGTTTTATGATTATTGATATTTAAATTAGATTTTTTTAATTTTGTATAGTAAGTAAGATCTTACCGTTTCGTGTCGATCCCACGTTTTACGATCTTACCACTGCCGATCGATCTTAGGTAAGATCTCGATCTTGATAACATTGATTTCATGGAATTCAATTTTTTTACTATGGACCGTCGTCGCCCGATCTCATCATCGTCGCCCGATCTCGCCGTTGCCGCCCGATCCCGCCGCCGCCGCCCGATCTCGTCGCCGCCTCCGCCGCCCGATCTCGTCGTCGCCGCCGCCGCCGCCGCCCGATCTCGTCGCTGCCGCCGCCGCCCGATCTCGTCGCTGCCGCCGCCCGATCTCGTCGCCTCCGCCGTCCGATCTCGCTGTCACCGCCCAATCTCACTGCCGCCATTAGAAATTCTAAACCAATTCCAATTCTAATTCTAGAAATTCATTCTGCAGCCGAACAACTGCATTGGAATTCAGACCAATTCCAATTCTCACAGGAATTGGAGTTGGATGAATTCCAATTCTACAATTTCAATTCTTGCGATCCGAACAGACCCTCAGAGTTTTTCTCTAAAAGGGGAATTTAGGGGTACACAATGATGACCAAATAGAAAATTCTCTAATAATTGTCTCCATTTTAAATTAGCCTTGATTAGTATGTTTTGAAATAAAAGCATGCATAAACTCTGCATTTGTTATCCATTCTGTCTCTTGTTAGTTTTTGAATTATAATTTTATTATATGGATACAGGAAGTGAATTTTGCTAATAGAGGTTCCTTGTCAGGTGCTATGCGAGGCTCCATCCTAGGGCTGTCAACTGTAGGAAGAAGAAGTGTGGACACAGCAATCAGGTATGTTTTGTAAATGATCACTTTTCTCTCTCTCTCTCTCTCCTTACATATATAGGACTGACTGGTTACAACAGTTCAAAATTATGGAATAATTTGGAAGTAACGAAGTATTTTTTTTCTCACCATTGTTATGGTGAAATATGTGTGTTTCCTTGAGCCATTGTATTAGATTTTATGCGACTAGTTACTTTTTACAGTGTAGTTTTTATTCAGAAATCTTAGTAAACTTGTTTTTATTTTCAACTTTGCAGTTGAGGCCCAAGAAGAAGATCAAATAATCTATTGTGGCAGGAGAGAGTATTGTATGCGCTGTTTCTTTTTGTGATGAACTTTGTTTGTGGTGTTCCTTTTTGGGATGATGAACTTTGTATGCAGTGTTCCTTTTTGGGATGATGAACTTTGTTCATTCGCTATTTCCATTTTAAAAAATTTAGCCGATTTATGTTCTGCAACGCTTTCATAATGTAGAGGGCATGTTAGTTGATGCAATCTTTATTGAACTTTGTTCTCTGCTGAGGTCCGAATCCCTTGCGGCATTGCGTGCAACTCTGCTTAAATTATGCTTTGTTGACCCCAAATTTTGCTTTTCAGATCAATTGGGGGTGACTGGGCTGATTCTGGGATCATGTGAATGATCTAGCTATTCGTCTAGGTGTTGCTTTACTTTTTAAAATTTCTTAGAAACATGAGCATGCATGCATACACATGCTCATATGAGATTCCAGCTTGATGCTAAGGGATTAATGAGGAATTCTTGGAGACATTTATTTTGGGTGGTGCTGGGAAGCCCCTTATGATGTCGATTGGGAATTGGCTTTGGCCTAATGTTTGTTTGTTCTCTTTTTTCATGTAAAAATAGTGTTTTGATAATTCAAAATGTGATGGAAATATGTAATATTGGTGAGTTTGGGGCTTGGATTTTGAAAAAAAAATGTGGTCATTAAATAATTGATCTTTTGGAGGAATACAAAGTACGAATTAATCATAAGCGGGGAATAGTTATGAGTCATCCCAATCAATCTCAATCCTAAAAATCGAGCACAAAGAAGAGAGAATGCGGAATATCTGAGCAAAATAATGATCGCCTCTAAAAAAAAACAAATAAATAAACGTTTGCTTCAGCATTTTTTCCCCTGCTCACATGACATGAATAACTCGCCAGTCCTTCTGGACAAGGGTTTCAAGAGTATGTTTGACATTAAGCACTTTGCCGCAATCTCAGTGAAAAAAAGATGTGGCCCGAAACAGAGGAGTTCAGTGGGTGCAAGGGTTCTGGTGCAGGAACCGGATAGGGGGCTGCGGGTATAGGAAAAAAGAAAAGGGAATTTAGATTTTTTTAAAAAAAATTAAAAATTTGGTGAGCTGCGGATATGACTTGTGGAGCTGCTAATATAAACCCCTTATATTAATAGTGATGCTTTGTTAATCGATTTAAGATAACACACACACACGTACAATATATTAATATCTATCTTCCTTGATATCAACATCAAATGAATATTTTGGATTGAGTGAAGATGCATGAACTAGCGTAACATACGCACACATTCGGAACAATAGTTTTATCAATAAAGAAAGGAAAATTGAACATGTCATAACAATTGTGAGTGGCAGGCAGGCATTGGTGAAAATTGAATAATATTATATATCAATGGAACAAGATTAATAAAAATAATATGCCAGCATAAGACAATTTATTCAAAGAATAAATTAGTTGAGAGAAACAATCACCTCAAAGTTTTAGGCCTTTGTTACAAAATTCGGCACCATTATCTCCAGCAATCCCATGGGATTGTCAGCATGAACCCAATGCCCCGACTTTGGAAGAAGATGGAGCCTCACCTTTCCCTCCTCTGCTCTCCTCTCCTTCGTTGACAAATATGCCAGCTTTTCAAGTACAGGCTTCTGCCATCTGTCACTGTTCTCAGCTCGCACAACCTCGATCTCCATTCCTTTTGGGGGTTGCTCCAGGATGTGCCAATAGCTTGTTTCCCTACAGAAACCAATGCTGTAGTTAGGCCTGTTGGCTATAGACCGAACCTAATGAGATATCTATCTGAGTCCGGAGTAAAATAACCCAGCCGTGCAGATGGTCCGGCAGTAAAAGTATCCCAGCAGCAGTTGCAATAATTTGGTTGCCGCATGTTAATACAGGCGTGCAATGTCTGGCTTGCCTTTGTACTAGAGGGGTGCGGCTGTAATTACACAAACTTCGAGGGGAGGTCCAGGTAAATAACCCTTTAATAGAATAGACACACACGAGCAAATTCATTTGCATAAATATACATTTAGGCTCCGTTTGGCATGGTGGTGGTGGTCATGAACATGGGAGTTAAATTGTCATTCGTTAACTCCACTTAAAGAACTTCATTCACTTTTATGTTCAAATGGATGATATTTGTTAGGTGATCCTTAACGAATGACGGTTTAACCCATGCGTTTATGACCGCCACCACCGTGCCAAACCGAGCCTTACACATTTTGATCAAACCTCGAGTTAAGTTAATTGACTCAACCTCGGTTCAGTTCAAGTTCGATCATAGTCATCTTGGCTCATTAGTCTTAAGCTCTATCCAAACCAAAACAAGATACAATCAATGTCTGAACCTTGAGATAAAACTAAAGCCGTGATAGCCTGGAGAAATTTGAGAGGGAGGGAAAATGCGAGAACATTTACCTGTAGGAATTAAACATCTCGATCGCAGCATGAAGTTCAAAAGTCCAGGTTACTTCATCCCCTGATTTCTTTAGGTTGCTCCCCATCCACTCTGAGAGAGACTTGGAAAATCCTAGGCCAATCATATGATCGACAAGCCACCTATTTTGATTCAATTGAGAGGGTCAGAAGGATACATGAGGATAAAAGCAGAAAGAAATTTTGTTTAACCTTTTAAATTCAGGAAATAATTTCACTGAACTTCCAAAAGTCATTTCAGCACTGTGTTCATCCTTTATTGGCTGTTATTACATTAGTTTTTGTTCTTCTTCTACCCTCATATGTGTGGGTCGATTTGACACCCCTAAATCATTTTACATATATTTGATAAAAGATGTAGGGAGCACCGGTACGGTACAGGTACCGGGTACGATATGGTGGCACGACAAAAATTAAAACCAATAATACGGGTACAACATGATACGTTAAAACAAATATATATATATATATACATATATATATATATATATATATATACACATATATATATATATATATATATATATACACATATATATATATATATATATATATAAACATATATATATATATACTAGCATCTTCGAACGGGCTTCGCTCGTTCTCGATGCGTCGCTGCGGGCTTCGCCCGCAACCAAGCGGGCTCGCCCGCTTACTCCCCCGGCGGGCTTCGCACGCCCCCGACAGTTATTTAAAATTTAAAAGTATTCAAAATTTTATATTTCTGAATTTTTAAAAATTGTTTTTCTGATTTTTTTAATAATTGTATTAAATTATTTTCATAATTATATAATTTTCTGAATTTATAATAAATAAAAATTATTTAATTATTTATTAAATTATAAAATAGAGAGAGAAAAACGCGCAGAGGCAGGGGACGCCGCTTCCGCCCGCCGCCAGCTGCTTCCACCCGCCGCCAGCCGCCGGGCACCCACCGGGGGGTTCGCCGGCCTCCCGCGAACCCGTCGGGGGTTGTCCGGCGGCGAGCGGCCAGGGCCACCGCCCTCGGTGGGCTCCGGGCAGGCCGCCGCCGGCGGACGGCGGCGGCGGGGTGAGCCCGTGAAGGGACGGGATGCGGAAATGCGGTATCGGGAAGTTTGGGTATGTGAACAGTGTTTTAAAGAGAGATTTGGATATTGATAGCCCTCCTCTTTTGAATCCAACGGCCAGAAATTGAAGTTGCTTGATCGGACGGTCCGGATTCATTTTGTGGTGTGCCTCAAGATATGCATATTGTTTTTAATAGTAAAGATATATTATATAATAGAATATAGATATTTGGAGGCACACCAAAGATTGAATATTGATCATTGGATCATGAGAGAGAGAGCATGGGGGGAGGAAGAGTTGGGAGAGAGAGAGAGAGAGGGGGCGGGAGGGAAAGGGAGAAAGAGGGAGTAATTTTAATGAAGAAAGAGAGAGGGAGAGAGAGGGGGCGGGTGAGAGAGGGGCGGGAGAGAGAGAGGGGGGAGTGATAAAGAGAGAGAGAGGGGGAGAGATAAATTATTTTTTAGAGATAAATTAATTTTTATGATTAAAATTTGCAAAATTTTATAAAATAAAAATAGAAATAGTACTTCATATTTTTTGAGGTCATTTTAAGTACTCATATGTATATGTTTTGAAAAAAAAGATTTCGGGTGCGTGCGCAGCCCGCTCATAGGCGGGTGCAACACGCAGCGACGCATCGAGCACGGGCGAAGCCCATGCGAATGCGGGCGAAGCCCGCCTGCATGCGGTCGAAGACCGCCCTAGAGTATCGAGCACGGGCTATGCCTGTGCGAAGATGCTCGTATATATATATATACACACACACACACACACACAATGTTGTAAATATCGGAAGTCGGCGACATATCAGATTAAGTTTTTAAATGTCGGATGTCGGAAGTCAGAGACATGTCGGGGATATTTTAAAATATCGGATTTTCATGTCTTATAAATAAAATTTTTATGTATACTAACTGTTACAATGTGTATTGCTTGAGTATTTTTAGTCCTTTATTATTTCCCGTATTATTGGTGTGTCTGCCTCCATATATAGAGGGGATATGTTCTCTTGTTAGCCAATTCAATTATTCACAGTTTTATCCAACATGGTATCAGAGCTAATCCTGGTGCCCTAGCCGCGTCCTTCCCGAGCCCGACTTTCCGCCGTCCGCCTCTCCGCAACGTGTCCACTTCGCCCGTCTTTGTCTCTACAGCGCCGACTCTCCATCTCCAGGCTTTGTCTCCTTCCAACGCAGGGTTTCCCGCGGCTCCAGAGTCGATCATTGTCTCCTTCCAGCGCGCGCTTCCCGCACCTCTTTGAGCGTCGGTTTCTTCCGCAGTCGTCGGTGTTCCAGACTTCGAAATTCTTCTCTCTTTCTCTTCCTAGGGCTTGTAGCTCTTCTTCTTCCGGCGCCGGATATTTGGTGAGGCTCGTTCTTCCTTCCAGCACCTCCTCCTAAGGTTTCTTGCCTTGTTATCAGATGGAGTTGATTTCTATTCCTCTTATCTCCTACTTCGATCGTTGCTTAGCATAATCGGTCTCCCCTTGTTGCCTTGCGTGGCGTGTGGTCTCCAGATTTCTATTCTTGAGCTACTATGTCTTCGCTCAGTGATTTCACCTCCACACTGGTTCCTCCTCCTACAAATTCTCTGCGTGGAAGACATGATCATAATACTCTGCAGATTACTACTATCCGATTAGATGATTCGAATTATCTTTCTTGGTCTCGCTCTATCACATTTGCTCTTAATAGTCGTCGCCTCTTTGGTTATGCCACTGGGCAAACTAAGGAACCGGAGAAGACTGCCCGTGATTGGCCTCAATGGGATTCCGAAAATTCCTTAGTCATGTCTTGGCTAACGAATTCGATACAGGAGTCCATCGCTCGTCACTACTTATTTCTGGATACTGCCATTGATATTTGGCGACATGCAGAGACTACTTATTCTCAAAAGGAAAATGTTGTTCAGATCTTCCAGTTGAGACAGAAGATATCCTTACTCCGCCAGGGCGATCGTCCCCCCTCTGCTTACTATTTGGAGTTTACTCAATTGTATCAGGAATACGACCTTCACCATTGTTATCCCTGTTGATGAGGCTATGGTCCGTGCTCGGTAGGATCGCAACCGGACCTTTGAGTTTCTCCATGGCCTTCATCGGGACTTGGATCAGATTACTGTTCAGATTTTGGGACGTTTGCCGCTACCGTCCCTTCCGGAGGTTTGTAGCATTGTCCAACAGGAGTTTGATCGTCGTCAGTCTCTTCTCGACCCTGCTCCGGAGAGCTCTGCTTTAGCTGCTGGTACCCCTTCATTGTTGGGGGCTCGTCCTACCCGTGATTCTAAGATGAAGGGTACTGATAAAGAACACCTCTGTGATTATTGTAGGAAGACCGGTCATACCAGAGACACCTGCTTCCAACTCCATGGCTTTTCTCCAACGAGAGGTGGTGCGTCTTCTCGTGGTGGTTGTGGCTTCGGCGCTCCACTGGTCGCATACCTACTAGTTTTGCTCATCTCATTGATGATGTTGTGGATACTTCTCCTGCTCTGCATGGTGCTGATCCTTCTGTACTCCCTGGTGCTTTCTCGGCAGATGAAGTCCTTGCTCTTCGTCGCATGATGCAAGGTCTTTCTACGGAGTGTTCTGCTTTGTCTTCGTATGCCCACACTAGGACTCTAGGTGCTCACTCTGCTGCCTCACACCCTTCCACTCATTGGATCATTGACTCAAGAGCCACCGATCATATGACTGGCTCCGCCTCAGGTTTTATGATGCGATCCTGTCGCCGGCACGCTAGTGCCGTCTCGCCTTTGTTTACTTTAGTTATTGTCGCAGTTATGTTATTGTATTGTCGTTTAGTTATTTACTGTCATGGACACTTACTTATGTTTAAATTTCTTGTATTGTGACCCGGCGCGTGAGACTGACCACCTCACGTGACCCTGAGTTGATCGGTCCGGTTTGAAATGTGCGGGCGGGTCGCATTGTTATTTTGCGTTATCATAAAACAACCTTGCTGAAATTAAAAAACTTATAGGATTTTTTCTTTGTCTAAAAAGAGGGAAAAGGAGGGGCTTATAAATAGCCTTTTGGGAGAAGCCCTAATCAGCGAAGGATTATATCGAGATTGAGAAGTTTCTCTCTCGGTGAAATCCCGCCGCCAAACATCCTCCTGCATCGTCGAGCCCGAGCCGTTCTCCTCTGTGCCGATCTTCAACAACAACCTCCCGACCTTTCCCCCGCTACTTCCCCGAGCTCCATCCAGTCGCATCCCGCTCACGCCACCACTCCGGCAACTCCCCCTGTGTCGCCCTCCTCCATAGCCACTCCCGTTCTCGCCGACCGCCTTCCACGCCTCCAGCCATCTTTCTCTAAACCTCCGCATCCCGCCCTACGCCAGCCGCGCCGACAACCCTCCAACAACCTTCCGGCAACCTTCCTCCATCCAGCAACCTTCCTCCAGCCATCCGAGGCCTCCTCAATCCTCTGCTCCATTTACCTGTTGTGATCGAACCGTGAAGGATCGACAAAGCTATCGCAGGAAACCCTCGGTGAGATCTCTCCTTTCCCCTCCCCTCAATCTTCTTTATAGCGTTTATTATGATAAATTTCAGCAAGATTGTTTCATCCTCGAGTAGCATGCGCTCGCCCTAATCATTCCTCACCGTTTGTTCAATTTTTGTGTTGGAAACGTTCTTTATAATTTAATTTGTGCCATGTTAAGTTTATTACTAGACTTAGGAATTTCGAAGCCATTGTTTGCATCAATTTGATGTGCCTGCTGGGATATCTCACTTCCATTGTGGGATAGCCGAGCGATTACCGTTCCGAAATTCCTAAGTTTGTGAGTTTTACAAGTTTGTACATGGAATCTCGAGTGGAGCACCTAGAGGGTAATGTGGGAGATATAGGTAAATGAATGGAAGAACTTATGGCCGCTATCACTATACCCACTCTCTCTGTGAGAGACACAAACCAAGTCATGATGGGATTGCGTACTACGGTTAATAATTTGGAAGCCCAGTATCACTTAGGGGTGCTCAGCCCCCTACTCCTCCTGCACGACCTCCTACACCACCACCAGAACCCCAACTAGCACATCCGGATAATAGGAATCCCCCTAGGTGGGATGTTGGTATTAAACTAGATGTCGGGGATTTTGAGGGCACACTCGAGCCTGAGGTGTGTCTTGATTGGTGCGAACGACTTGAGCGATTCCTCAGCTGGAAGCGCACACCTGCCCACCAGCAGGTGGAGTATGCTACCTTGAAGCTGAAGGGCCCCACACTCACATGGTGGGGGCAAGTCGAGCGGATGCAATACACGATGGGGGAACCACCTATCACCACCTGGGTTGAGTTCAAAACTCAACTCAAGAGGAGGTACGTCCCCGCTGATTTTTTGCGGACGTTGTACCGTAGGTATCACAACCTACGGCAAGATAAGCAAACCATTGACGAGTACACCAACGAATTCTTGGTCCTCCAGTCACGTTTAGATCTAAAGGAGGAAGACCACATGGTTGTGACCCGTTATCTGAATGGGCTACGGTACGCGATACGGGACCAGTTAGAGTTACATGATTTCAGGGACCTGGGGGAGATCTTTAGTCGGGCACGCCGAGTGGAGGCCCTCCAGAAGAGGACATCCGACCAGAGATCTTCGGACAAGACACATTATTCCTCGTCTTCGACATCGACCACTAGGACGAGTACATCACCAACCCCGGGCCTACCTTCTACGGTTAGACCAATGCTACCAACTCCTGCCCCTGTGGGTCCCTCGTCGATTTCCTTGAAGGGGAAGGAGACCGTCACCTCTAAGCTCGTGTTTCGATGCTACAAGTGCATGGAGCCGGGTCATAAATCATCTGAATGTCCAAGACGCCAGTTTACCGCGGTTGTTGAGGTTGACGATGGACGAGATCCAGAATATGGAATCTGGGAGAGAGATTTAGTCAGGGACACTGAGGACCCCCTTGAGGGAGAGTGTGAGGTAGAGGGCGAGCAGCCAGATCAGTTGATTTGTGTTCTGCAGCATAGCTTGCTTGCCCCGAGAGCTACCACCGATGGCGCTTGGGTGAGACACAATATCTTTCGCACCACTGCTCGCATCCAAGAGCATTACTGTTCTATTATCGTTGACAGCGGGAGCATGGAGAATTTCTTCTCCCAACGCATGGTAGAGAAGTTAATCCTCCAGATTCAGAAACTGGAGCGCCCTTATGAGTTATCCTGGGTGACTAGTGGCACCACGATGGTCATATCACATCGATGCCTCGTGGCGTTCACCATTGGACCTTCCTATTCTGATTCAGTGTGGTGTGATGTTGCACCCCTCGATGTGTGCCACATTCTCTTGGGGCGTCCGTGGCAATATGACCGAAGCACTATCCATGACGGTCGAAGGAACTCTTATTCTTTCGACCATCGCGGTCGCAAGACAGTTCTTCTTCCCCAGAAGAACGGACTTGTCCCACAGCGACTCACCCCCCCGGTGGCTGTCCCAGTCGAGGCTCCTATCCCCACGACCACGCTCACCACCATGGCGTATCCGTTCGTCCACATGCTGTTGAAAGAGCGACAGTTTAGTCATGAGATGCGAGAGGGGACCGTCGCCTATGTATTAGTCGGCCTGGAGTCCCCTACTACCTCTGTGGAGATTCCTGCGACCGTTCGACCCCTGATCACCGAGTTTGACGACCTCACCCCGGATGAGTTACCCTACTAGCTCCCACCGCTGAGGGATATTCAACACTGCATCGATTTAGTCCCAGGAGCAAGCCTACCCCATCTACCACATTATCGTATGAGCCCGAGAGAGCACGAGGAGCTCAGGAGACAGGTATCTGAGCTTCTCCAGAAGGGACACGTGAGGGAAAGCCTTAGTCCCTGCGCTGTCCCTGCCCTTCTTGTTCCCAAGAAGGACGGAACTTGGCGTATGTGTGTTGACAGCCGCGCTATCAACAAGATTACAGTCAAGTACCGATTCCCGATTCCCCGATTAGACGACATGCTCGACATGCTGATTGGGGCGAAGATTTTTTCAAAAATTGACCTCCGGAGTGGCTACCATCAGATCCGAATCCGACCCGGAGATGAATGGAAGACGGCTTTCAAAATAAGGGGGGACTGTATGAGTGGTTGGTCATGCCTTTTGGTTTGTCCAACGCTCCGAGCACCTTTATGAGATTGATGACCCAAGTCCTCAGACCCCTGATGGGAACTTGCGTTGTTGTCTACTTTGACGACATCCTTATCTACAGCCTCGACCCTGATCTGCACCTTACGCATCTTCGGCAGGTCTTGCAGATCTTAAGAGAACACCGCTTGATCATCAACTTAAAAGTGCACCTTTCTCACTAGTAGTCTCACCTTTTTGGGTTATATCGTCTCTTCTGAAGGCATCAAGGTGGACCCGGAAAAGATCCACGCGATTGAGTCCTGGCCCACCCCCAGGAACTTCACCGAGGCACGTGGGTTTCATGGCCTCGCTTCGTTCTATCGTCGCTTTATACGCAACTTCAGCACCCACATCTCACCCATCACAGATTGCCTCTGCAAGGGGCAATTCGTATGGACGGCCGAGGCGGAGCAGGCATTCCTCCTTATGAAGGAGAAAATGTCTAGTGCTCCTGTCCTGGCCCTACCCGATTTTGAAAAGGTTTTCGAAGTAGATTATGACGCTTCACATGTGGGCATCGGGGCAGTACTGAGTCAGGAGGGCCGACCTGTAGCATTTTACAGTGAGAAGCTGAACGATGCAAAAACGAGATATTCGACCTACGATCTTGAGTTTTTCGTCATCGTACAGGCTCTCCGTCACTGGCGACATTACTTGATTCAGCGCGAGTTCGTGCTGAATACGAATCATGAGGCGTTGCGTTACCTGAACTCCCAGAAGGAGGTCCGACGTCACGCCAAATGGGCTGCCTTCCTGCAGGAGTACACATTTCACATCCGACATAAGCCAGGAGTCACCAATAGGGTCGCTGATGCCCTTAGTCGACGAGCGCATCTTTTAGGATCTCTACACCTTCGGCTGACAGACTTAGATTCCCAGGAGTTGTACGCCACTGATCCCGACTTCAGCAGTGTGTGGGCAGAGTGTCAGCCGCATGGGGCAGACCCGACAGGACATTTCTGCATGAGCGAGGGGTACCTATTTAGGGGCACCAGATTATGTATCTGCCAAGGCCCGTTACGTGAGGCCTTGCTCGCCGAGTTGCACTCGTCCGGACTAGGTGGACATGTCAGACATACTAAGATGCTAGAACTAGCGACCTCACGTTATTATTGGCCGCGCATGAGGCAGGATGTTATCAGCCACGTTCGCACCTGCCACACGTGCCAGTTGTATAAGGGACAATCCCAGAATACTGGACTGTACACTCCCCTACCGATTCCTGAGCATCCATGAGACGAGATCTCCATGGATTTTGTTAGTGGTTTCCTTACTGCGGCGCGAGGAATTGACTCCGTGTTCGTAGTTGTTGATAGATTCTCCAAGATTGCTCATTTTATACCATGACGGAAAACCTACGATGCGGCACACGTAGCCCATCTTTTCTTTCGAGAGGTGGTTCGACTCCATGGGGTACCACGCACTTTCACTTCCGATAGAGACACTCGATTCATGGGCTATTTTTGGAAAACGTTATGGCGAAAACTGGGCACAAAATTAAATTTTAGTAGCGTGTACCATCCCCAGTCTGATGGGCAGACCGAGGTGGTCAACCGAAATCTGGGTAATTTATTAAGATGTCTAGCCGGAGAGCAACCCAAGCAGTGGGACTTAGCGTTAGCCCAAGCCGAATTTGCATACAACAACACTGTAAATCGTTCCACCGACAAGTCTTCTTTTGAGATTATTTATGGTTTTCCTATTCCCCATTACCTTGACCGTCATTCCTTACCTTCCTACGAGAGCATTTCTTTTGATGCTACTACTTGGGTTGAGAACTTAAAATCTTTGCATGATGTTATTCATAATAAGCTGCAGGTGACATCCGAAGAATACAAGACTAGCGCCGATAACCACCGGCGCGACTTGTCTTTTTTGGAAGGAGATTGGTGTTGAGGTCAAGATTGACCTCAACGAATGTTCACGAACCAAAGTGTAGCCAACGCCTACTTCTCCCAAATCTCGACCCCTGACTGGCTGCTAAGGTCCTAAGACTGACCCAAAGCCTCAGCTGGGAGGTCCCACCTCACACCCGGAAGATCTCTGAGAGCTTCCCCTCCAAGGCCAAATGCCGGGCTGGGAGCTCTTCAGAAAGCACTAGGGTTGGAGAATCATCAAAGCCTGCCTTCCAAAGAGCCCCTATGGGTCTTTTTATAGTCTCCTCTTGACCTGAAAATACTGAAGTACCCCTGATGGGTCTGCCAATAGCCGAATCTCGCTGTCATCCCCAGGGCACCAGGGTAATTTTACCTGTGAATAATGAAATAGCCCTTCCGGACGCGGGACCCTACCACGTGGGCCCACTTGGCGAGAACCCCGGACGAGAAGGCTCTCGCTAAAAACCAACTGGGCTTACTTCGGCGAGAGCTCCTGTCAAGAAGGTTCTCGCCCTTGATGGTCTTGATACCATTGCGGCTTAAGGCTCACTCAATGCCTTCTCGCCTGCCCCGGGCGGGAGCTACCATAGTCGAGTCACCTGCTTCGGCTAGGTCAACTATCTGCTCTAATAGGTCGTCGATCGGTCTTTGGCTTGTAGCTCGACGATCTGCTTTGGCTTCACCGGTTCTCGCTTGCTCTTGGGCGGGAGCTCCTTCAAGGCGGAAGCTCATCTGGTCTGGAACCCGAAGCCTGGCGCGGCGCGAACGGTTTTGCCCAACGCCAGGCGGGAGCCCTTAAAGACGAGAACTCTATAAGTTTGTCCTAAGGTTAACCCAAGGCTAGCTTAAGGCTAGCCCCATCCTGACCACTGAACCCTTGGGGTTCCACCCAGCGAATATGGGGTTGTACAATTGGGTGCTGGAACACTTTAGAAAGGAAAGATTTCCCAGTGGGACTTACCACAAGCTCCGACAGCGTCGTTTCGGTCCTTTTCAGGTAAGGAAGCGGTTGGGTGAAAATGCATACCCTGTTGATCTACCCTTGGAATTCGGCACATCACCGATTTTCAATGTGGCGGACCTGTGCCCATTCCATGGATCCCCACCCGCTACGCCTATGCCACCACCTACCTTGGAGCCCGGGGCAACCACGGGATTTCAGCCGGCCTTCACACCTACCACGGAGAAGATCGACCAGGTGCTTGACGTATGGGAGTTCCAGACTCGTGCGGGAGCTTACCAGTGCAACTTGGTTACTTGGAAGGGAAGGGACATCTTGGACAGCAGTTGGATCAGCGCCCGAGAGCTTCAGCGTCGACGCCCAGACCTCTCCGTTGCGGCCATCAGCTCAGTCTCGCCGGAGTCGAGTTCTCTCAACCCCGGGGGAACTGATGTGATCCTGTCGCTGACACGCTAGTGCCGTCTCGCCTTTGTTTACTTTAAGTATTGTCGCAGTTAGGCTATTGTATTGTCGTTTAGTTATTTACTGTCATGGACACTTATGTTTAAATTTCTTGTATTGTGACCCAGCGCGTGAGACTGACCACCTCACGTGACCCTGAGTGGATCGGTCCGGTTTGAAATGTGCGGGAGGGTCGCATTGTTATTTTGCGTTATCATAAAACAACCTTGCTGAAATTAAAAAACTTTATAGGATTTTTTCTTTGTCTAAAAAGAGGGAAAAGGAGGGGCATATAAATAGCCTTTTGGGAGAAGACCTAATCAGCGAAGGATTATATCGAGATTGAGAAGTTTCTCTCTCGGTGAAATCCCGCCGCCAAGCATCCTCCTGCATTGTCGAGCCCGAGCCGTTCTCCTCTGCGCCGATCGTCAACAACAACCTCCCGGCCTTTCCCCCGCAACTTCCCCGAGCTCCATCCAGTCGCATCCCGCTCACGCCACCACTCCGACAACTCCCCCCTGTGTCGCTCTCCTCCATAGCCACTCTCGTTCTCGCTGACCGCCTTCCACGCCTCCAGCCATCTTCCTCCAAACCTCCGCATCCCGCCTACGCCAGCCGCGCCGACAACCCTCCAGCAACCTTCCGGCAACCTTCCTCCATCCAGCAACCTTCCTCCAGCCATCCGAGGCCTCCTCCATCCTCTGCTCAATTTACCTGATGTGACCGAACCGTGAAAGATCGACAAAGCTATTGCGGGAAACCCTCGGTGAGATCTCTCCTTTCCCCTCCCCTCAATCTTCTTTACTAGCGTTTATTATGATAAATTTCAGCAAGATTGTTTCATCCTCGAGTAGCATGCGCTCGCCCTAATCATTCATCGCCATTTGTTCAATTTTGTGTTGGAAACGCTCTTTATAATTTAATTTGTGCCCTGTTAAGTTTATTACTAGACTTAGGAATTTCGAAGCCATTGTTTGCATCATTTTATCTTCTATACTCATCTCTCTGGTCGTGATAAGGTGGGCATTACTGATGGTTCTCTTTCCTCTATTGTTGGGAAAGACTCCATCTCTTGTTCCTCTCTCACCTTATTGTCAGTTCTGCATATTCTAAATTCCACACGTAATTTGCTATCTATTAGCCATTTGACTAATTCCATGAACTATTCAGTAATCTTTCACCCTTCCTCTTGTGTATTTCAGGACCTGAAGATGGGGACGGTGATAGGCTCTAGTAGTCTGGTCAATGTTTTGTACGTGCACGACTCCAGCTCAGTGGCACTGTTAGGATCTCCCGAACGAGATCGAGTGACCGGTCCTTTGAAGGAGGAGCCCCACCCCATGGTGGGGGATCGAGCGTGCAATAAGATCGGTGGGTTCACCACCGGTTGGGGTCTATGTTGCCTGAGTACGTCCCCGGAGGACATTGTACCGAGACCTAGGCAAGAAGGGGGAGCAAACCAGGGACGAGTACACCAAGGAGGATTCTTGGAGGGAGCCGTCGCTGAAGTCTAAAGGGCGAAGGAACCCGCGCCGTTTGACCCGTTATCGTGCGGCTAGGGTTGCCGATCGGGGGAACCGAGAGTTACAGATTTCAGGTAGACCTGGAGAGAGAGATCGGGCAGGAGTGGAGTAGAGAGATCCGGAGAGAAAAAGCACTATTCCTAAATTCTTGCATACCCAAAACATAACAAGTCCACCGGTTAATAAGCTTCCGGTTCAAAACAATGCTACACTCCGCCCCCCCCCATTTCCTAGGGCTTAGACACGTGGGACCGTCACCAAATTACGAGTGCATAGAAAGTAAAAGCTGAAATTGATAATTGAAAATGTCAAGATTCCGCCAGTTTAAGGTTGGGCGCCGCGGTTGATAGGTTGACGATGGCCCCAACGTCCATCACTCTCGGTAGGTGCCGTAACATCATCCCCCTCGTTCGAAGACAGCGTGTCCACAGGCTGTGGTGGAAGGTCGACCAAAGGCGTGGCCGGCGGTGGTCCCACGAACAACTTGAGCTGAGAGGCGTGGAAGACGTCATGTATGCGGGCTTCCGGAGGAAGAGCAAGGCGGTATGCCACCTCGCCAATGCGGGCGATGATTTGGTACGGGCCAAAAAATTTCGGTCCCAGCTTGTGGGAAGTTGTACGGATCGCGGAAACTTGGCGATAAGGTCGGCGGCGCAACCATACCCAATCTCCCACCGCAAGAGTGAGCTCACGATGCACTATCCATGACGGTTGTAAGAACTCTTATTTTTCGACCATCCGTAGCTGAGCTTGGAGAAGTTCTTCGATTCCGGGCCATAAGAAGAACGGACTCGTCCCACGCGGTCCTGGAGTTGCGTGTCCACGACGGCCATGTTGGCCGACCACGCTCACCACCGGTATCCGTTCGTATGAAAGTAGCCGGGGAGGGTCGCGGCCATATGTAAGCCGAAATGGAGTGGTTTGCAATGCGGAATGATACGCCGTGTTGTAGCAATATTCTGTCCACGGAAGCCAACGCGGCCAATCGCGGGTTTGCCGATCACCCGTGATACACTAGCTTAGGGAATACATGGCCATTTACGTCCGGTTGACGACCTCCGTTTGTCCATACCACGGATTGGGGGTGGTACGCCGAGGAGAAGGCGAGCTTGGTCCCGCTAAGTGTGAATCTGAGCTCCTTCCAAAGGGACGTACTAGTGAACACCCTATCCCGATCCGAGACTAGAGTCTCCGGCATCCCGTGGAGACGAAAGATTTCTTGAAAAAAGATTTGAGCCACCGTTTCCGCTATCACAAGAGGTCTCGTCATGGCTATGAAATGCGCGATTCCCCTTGGAGAAACGATCCACCACCACCATCAATATGGGGCGGATTTCCCACGATTGACCTCCGAGGGCAGCCCCTCTACGAAGTCCATGGAGAGATCCGCCCGGAGAAATTTGCGTAGGCACGGCTTTCAAGGGCTGAAGTAAGCCGGCCGGAAGAAGAGTGGTTGATCCGCCTTATTTTGTTGACAAACCACGCACGTCGCACCTTTATGAACTCATGGACATGGCGCCGCATCCCCTTCCAAAAGAATTCCCCTGATGCGGAGGCGTTTAATGGTCCGTTGCACACCTTATTCAGCCTGGACCCTTCGTGCACCTTGGACGTCCGCTAAAATAGTCGTGCGATCTTAAGCGGCGATCATCAAGCGGCACCTTTCCACATATAGGCTCACCTTTTTGCGGTAATAAGGCATCAGGTGGACCCGGAAATGAGATCCAGCGATTGGTCCAATGCGGCCCGGAACTTCACCGATGCCGTGGGTTGATCGGCCCGGCGTTCTAGGAGCTCCGATAACTCCGCCGAAGCGGCAATTTCCGCGCGTAGAGATGGCAAAAGCTGAGCGGTGGGAAAAGAAATGGCGAGGAGGGCGCCGGTCGGCGGTGTGTCTCGGCGAGATAGAGCATCGGCGGCCCGGTTGAGAGCACCGGCCTTGTGTTCCACTTGAAAGTCGAAACCAAGGAGCTTGCTAACCCACCTTTGTTGCGGCACGGTGGTGAGTCGTTGTTCCAACAAGTACTTGAGACTATAGTGATCCGTCAAAAACGAATAGTGAATGACCGATCTTGAGTTTTTCCATAGGTACGGCCTCCAATGTTGCACGGCCTTGGCGAGACCAATGAGCTCTTGTTCATAGGCCGGTAGCTTGCGGTGAATACGAATCATGGGCCGCGGTCGGACGGCTAAAATAAGCAATGGGATGGCCGCCTTGATGTAATACGGCCCCATACCCAATGGGCGCCTTCCCGGAGGCATCACATTCGATTAAGAAGGGGGCCGTGAAATCCGGAAGGCTAAGGACCGGGGTCACGGATTGCAAGGCGGCTTGGAGGGCCCGGAAAGCTTGAGTCGCGGCGTCTTTTAGGACCAAAGAAAAGCGTCCTTGCGGAGAAGAGCCATTAGAGGGGCGGCGATCGTGCCGACTTAGTCCCGGATGAAGCGCCGATAGTAGCCCATGGTAAGGCCCAAGAAACCCCTGAGCATTTCGGTGGTGCATGAGCGAGGGGTAGGAGGCACCAGATTATGTATCTGCCAAGGCCCGTTGAACGTGAGGCCTTGCTCGCCGAGTTGCACTCGTCCGGACTACGCCGGTGTTGTCCACAATGTGGCAGACATACTAAGTATGCTAGAACTAGCGACCTCACGTTGGCCGCGCATGAGGCACTTAGGATGCCTTGAGTATCAGCCACGTGGTCGCACCTGCCATTGCACGTGCCAAGTTGTATAAGGGACAGTCCCAGAATACTGGACTCAAGATGCACTCCCCTACCGATTCCTGAGCGGCTCCATGAGACGAGAATGTCGTCAAAGAACACAATGGAACATATCCCTACTGCGGCGCGATGGAATTGAAATACCTCCGTGTTCATGTAGTTGCTTGAAAAGTAGATGGAGCATTGGTAAGGCCGAAGATTGCTCATTTTATACCATGAACTCGGAAAGTGACCTACGATGCGTGCGAACACGTAGCCCATCTTTTCTTTCGAGATCGACTCCATGGGGTACCATGCGCACTTTCACTTCCGATAGCCGGACGAGACACTCGATTCATGGGCTATTTTTGGTAAAACGTTATGGCGAAAACTAGGCACAAAATTAAATTTTAGTAGCGCGTACCAAAAGTTCCCCAGTCTGATGGGCAGACCCAACCGAAGTCTGGGTAATTTATCCTAAGATGTCTAGCCGGAGATGGCAGTTGAGGGACTTAGCGGTAATAGCCCAACGCCGAATTTGCATACAACAACACTGTAAATCGTTCCACCGTCCTTCTTGAGTGGATTCCCCATTACCTTGACCGTCATTCGCTTACCTTCCTACGAGCGCATGATGCTACTACTGTAGGAGTTGAGGTCTTTGCATGATGCCTCTCAATTTCATAATAAGCTTTTTGCAGGTGACATCCGAAGGACTAGCGTCGATAAGGACGGACCACAACCGGAGCCGCGACTTGTCTTTTTCGGAAGGAGACAAATGCGATGGTCCTGTTGAGCGTCGCGGGGGAAGATAGCTGACCTCGTAAACGAATGTTCACGGGAACCAAAGGCTTGTAGCCAACGCCTAGACAGTTCTCCCAAATCGTCGACCCCTGACTGACTGCTAAGGTCCTAAGACTGACACCAAATATGCCGGAGAAGTCGAGCTGGGAGCCGTACCGTGCCACCTCACACCCGGAAGATCTCTGAGAGCTTACCCGCTTGCCAAGGCCAAGATGCCGGGCTGGGAGCTCTTCAGAAAGCACTAGGGTGGAGAATGGGGCCATCAAAGCCTGCCTTCCAAAGCAGCCCCTATGGGAGTCTCCTCTTGACCTGAAACCACGTACTGAAGTACCCCCAAATCGATGGGTCTGCCAATAGCCGAATCCCGCTGTCATGGCACCAGGGGTAATTTTACCAAATAATGAAATAGCCCTTCCGGACGCGGCGACCCTACGCACGTGGGCAAGTCATGTGTTGACCACTTGGCGAGAACCCCGGACGAGAAGGCTCTCGCTAAAAACCAACTGGGCTTGACGTTCGTGCGAGAGCTCACGTATGTTAGGCCAAGAAGGTTGGCCTCGCCCTTGATGGTCCCATTGACGGCTTAAGGAATGCCTTCTCGCGTGCTGCCCCGGGTATCCAAGAGCTACCATAGTCGAGTCACCTGCTTCGGCCTCCAATGGTCAACTATCTGCTCTAATAGGCTCGTCGATCGGTAGAGCCTTCCCTTGGGCCCGCCAAGGCTTGTGAAGCTCGACAGTTGGGGATCTGCTTTGGCAAATCCTCACCGTCCGGTTCCTCGCTTGCTCTTGGGCGGAGAGTCATCAAACTTCTAAGGCAGAAAAGAAGCTTGCATCTGGTGGCTCGGTGTAAACTGCTCCTCCAGTTGAAACAAGCCTGGCGCGGCGCGAACGGTTTTGCCCAACGCCAGGCGGGAGAGACGAGAACTCTATAAGTTTGTTCTAAGGTTAACCCAAGGCTAGCCGCTAGCCCCATCCTTGCTTGGTGGTTCCACCCAGCGAATATGGGGTTGTACAAGTGCTGGAACACGGAAAGATTTCCCAGTGGGAGCTCCGACAGCGTCGTTTCGGTCCCAGGTAAGGAAGCGGTTGGGTATGCATACCCGATCTAGCCCTTGGAAGCACATCACCGATTTTCAATGTGGCGGACCTGTTTCCATGGATCCCCAACGTCACCTACCTTGGAGCCCGGTCGGGAAGCCGGCCTTCACACCTAGAAGATCGACCAGGTGCTTGACGTATGGGAAGACTCGTGCGGGAGCTTACCAGTGCAACTTGGTTACTTGGAAGGGAAGGGACATCTTGGACAGCAAGTTGGATCAACGCCTGAGAGCTTCAGCGTCGACGCCCAGACCTCTCCGTTGCAGCCATCAGCGGTTCAGTCTCGTCGGAGTCGAGTTCTCTCAACCCGGGCGGAACTCCCAAGATGTGATCCTGTCGAACTGAAGCCACGCTAGTGCCGTCTCGCCTTTGTTTACTTTAAGTATTGTCGCAGTTAGGCTATTGTATTGTCGTTTAGTTATTTACTGTCATGGACACTTAAAATTTCTTGGTGACCCAGCGCGTGAGACTGACCAAACCCTGAGTGGATCGGTCCGGTTTGAAATGTGCGGGCGGGTCGGTTATTTTGCGTTATCATAAAACAACTTTGCTGAAATTTTTATAGGATTTTTTCTTTGTCTAAAAAGAGGGAAAAGGAGGGGCATATAAATAGCCTTTTGGGAGAAGACCCAGCGAAGGTCGAGATTGAGAAGTTTCTCTCTCGGTGCCGCCGGCATCCTCCTGGTCGAGCCCGAGCCGTGGTGCGCCGATCGCTCCCGGCCGCAACGAGCTCCATCCAGTCGCCGCGGTCACGCCACCACTCCGGCAAGTGTCGCTCTCCTCCATAGCCAAGTTCTCGCTGACCGCCTTCCACGCCTCCAGCCATCTTCCTCCAAACCTCCGCATCCCGCCTATCGCCAGTGACCGCGTCCGACAGGACCCTCCAGCAACCTTCCGGCAACCTTCCTCCATCCAGCAACCTTCCTCCAGCCATCCGAGGCCTCCTCCATCCTCTGCTCAATTTACCTGATGTGACCGAACCGTGAAAGATCGACAAGGAGGAGGAGGGAGCTATTGCGGGCGAAGGAACCCTCGGTGAGATCTCTCCTTTCCCGTCGTGCGGCTAGGGTTGCCGATCAATCTTCTTTACGAGAGAGAGGTAGCGTTTATTATGATAGGAATTTCAGCAGAGATTGTTTCATCCTCGAGTAGCATGCGCTCGCCCTAATCATTCATCGCCATTTGTTCATACCCATTTTTGTGTTGGAAACGCTCTTTATAATTTAATTTGTGCCCTGTTAAGTTTATTAGCCTAGACTTAGGAATTTTGAAGCCATTGTTTGCATCAATATACTCATCTCTCCGTGATAAGGTGGGCATTACTGACACGTTGGGAAAGACTCCAAATTGTCAGTTCTGCATAGAACACGTAAATCTATTAGCCATTTGACTAATTCCATGATTCAGTAACCTTTCACCCTTCCTCTTGTGTAAGGACCTTGGGGACGGTGATAGGGTAGTCTGGTCAATGTTTTGTACGTGCACGAAGCTCAGTGGCACCTCCTATGGCCCTTCACTCTAGCACATCCGACCTCTATTTCTGGCATTGTCGCTTAGGACACCCATCTATCCCTGTTATGAAGTTATTGTTACCTGCTATGCCTGTTGTTGTTTTACTTCCTTTATTTTTGATGCTTGTGTTGTTAACAAAAATTGTTGTACTACATTTAATCATGTTTCATTGCCAATTTCAGTTCCTTTAAAGGTGATTCACTCTGATGTTTGAGGATCTTATCCCGTATTTTCTATTTCTGGCTATGTTTGGTTTGTCAGTTTTATTGACTGTTTTTTTCGCACTACCTGGTTATATTTACTGAGCTAAAAAGGTGATGTTTCCCCACCTTCAAAACGTTTTATAACATGATATTCACCCAGTTTAATGTTAAAACTCAGATCCTCCACAGTGATAATGGTTGTGAATATCTGGATTCACACTTTGCCGAGTATCTAGCTGATCATGACATTATTCACCAAACCACTTGTGTTTATTCTCCTGCTCAAATTGGGTTGCGAAGCGTAAGAATTGTCACCTTTTGGAAGTGGCACGATGTCTCTTAGCCACAATGCATCTTCCCAAGTATTAATAGGGCGGTGTTGTCCTTATAGCCGCGTATCTTATTAATCACATGCCCTCTCGTATTTATGGGAATGTCACTTCCCATCGGGACTCTACGGGTTCCTTCCTCTCAACTCTCTCCTAAGGTGTTTGGTTGTGTTTGCTTTGTTCACATCCATCACCCTCCTCCCACCAAGCTTGATCCTCACACTCTCTGGTGTGTGTTTATTTGTTACTCTCCTACTCAAAAATGATACAAATGTTTTCATCCTCCTACTAAGAGGGTTTTTGTTACCATGGATGTCACGTTTCGTAAAACCGAGGCCTATTATCCTACCCTGGGTGACTCACCTTCTTTGCCCTCTTCGTCTTTTCCCTCAGCGTCTGTACCTCTGCCTGTTCCTCCTTCATATCCCTCACTTCAAGAGGGCTTCTACCGTCAGAAGCGAGGGAGATTCCTGTCCATACTATTATTCCTCCTGTTGTTCCTACTTTGCAGGTTTACACTCGGAGGAGAAAGATGCCCAATGACACACTTGACCTGCTACCAGAACAATCATTGGACCCAGACTCAGGGCCTTCTGAGCTCCCAATTGATCTCCGCAAAGGTATCCGCTCCTGCACTCAACATCCACTTTTTAATTATGTTTCTTATGACATTCTCCACATCTCATATGACCTTTGTGTCTTCCCTTGCGTCCATTTCCACACCACCTTCTTGGCAGAGTGCTATGGAGATTCCTGTGTGGAGAGAGGCGATGTTTGAGGAAATGGATGCACTTGAAAAAAATAACACATGGGATTTAGTGCCTCTTCCTCCTGGGAAGAAACCGGTTGGATGCAACTGGGTGTTCTCTGTCAAACAAAATTCACATGGTGTGGTTGAAAGGTGTAAAGCACGATTGGTGGCACGAGGGTACACTCAAGCACCTGAAATTGACTATCAGGAAACGTTTGCACCTGTTGCAAAGATGACCACTATCAGAGTCCTTTTATCATGTGTTGTTTGTAAAGGGTGAGATTTTTGGCAACTTGATGTGAAAAATGTCTTCCTCCATGGGAATCTTGAAGAGGAAGTTTATATGTCTATCCCACCAGGCCTTACCCCTAGGAGTTTAGTGGGACACGTCTGCAAGTTGAAGAAAGTCCTATATGGACTGAAACAGTCTCCAAGGGCTTGGTTTGAGAAATTTCACAAAGCTATATTGTCCTTTGGGTATCACCAGGGCAACTCAAATCATACTCTGTTTATCAAGCATAAGACTAGTAAACTTACTGCTCTCATTGTTTACGTTGATGACATTGTTATCACATGCAATGATATGGAAGAAATCACGCGTCTAAAACAAAAACTGGCTACTGAGTTTGAGGTCAAGGACCTAGGCGCTCTCAAATATTTTTTGGGCATTGAAGTCGCAAGGTCCAAGCATGAAATCTTTATCTCTCAGAAGAAGTATACTCAGGACCTCCTTGAGAAGACTGGGATGAGTGGTTGCTGGCCAGCGAATACTCCTATTGAAGCGAACCACAGAATGGGCCGCGACTGTAACGACCTAGCCCGCTAGGAGCACAGCGCCGCCCGGTCCACCAGCAGCCCAAGGAGAACCCAAGGCGCCACGGTGGTACAACCAGAATATACAAGGCCTGCAGGTCGTACACCCCAAAGCATCTCGCGTCTGTTTATCGGTCGCGCGCATTGTTGCCACGGGGTTTCGAACCCGAGATGCTTTGGGGTGTACGGCCTGCAGGCCTTGTATATTCCGGCTGTACCACCGTGGCGCCTTGGGTTCTCCTTGGGTTGCTGGTGGGCCGGGCGGCGCTGTGCTCCTAGCGGGCCAGGTCGTTACAGCGACGATGGAGAGGAGGTTGAAGACATACCTGAATTTTAGAGTCTTGTAGGGAGACTGGTCTACCTGGCTCATACCCGTCCAGATATAGCTTATGTTGTGAGTGTTATCAGCCAGTTTATGCACACTCCGAAAACTTGTCATGCTGATGTTGCCAAGAGAATACTCAGATAGCTCAAGTCCTCTCCTGGGAGTGGGGTTTTATTTTCCCCCAATTATGCTCTAAACATTGAGGTGTACACGGATGCTGATTGAGTTGGGTCGGTCGACGATCGGTGATCTATCTCAGGGTATTGTTCTCTGGTTGGTGGAAATATTGTTACCTGGAGAAGTATAAAACATGTCGTGGCAAGATCAAGCGCTGAAGCAGAGTTTTGGGCTATGGTCCATGGCGTTTGTGAATGTCTCTGATTGCGATCGTTGCTGAATGACCTGGGGCTCCCTGGAGATGAGCCCATTCGGTTGTATTGTGATAACAAGACAACTATTAGCATTGCTCACAATCCTGTCCAGCATGATCGTACTAAGTATATTGAAGTGGACCGTCATTTCATCAAGGAAAACATTGAAAGAAACTTGTGTGTACTCCCTTTGTTCTATCGGATAGTCAACTTGCTGATATTCTCACGAAAGGTCTAAGTGGAGGTACCTTTGAAAGAATTGTTATCAAGTTGGGCATGATCAACATCTCACGCCCAACTTGAGGGGGAGTGTTACAATGTGTATTGTTTGGGTATTTTTAGTCCTTTATTATTTCTCATATTATTGGTGTGTCCGCCTCCATATATAGAGGGGATATGTTCTCTTGTTAGCCAATTCAATTATTCATTATTTTATCCAACACTAACTATAATTATATGTTATAAAAATAGGAAAATAATATAACAAATAGATTAAAAATGAGTCATTTATATTACGAAATAAATAAAATAGTATATAAGATAAAATATTATTAACAAATATAAATTAATATATTGTAAAATATATTTAATAGTATACAATAATTTTATTTTGATAGTAATAAGTTTATTGCAAATAGATAAAATTTAAAAAAAGTTAAAAAATTTTGATTGATTATAAGTCTTTTCAAACTTATAAATTTTGATTTAACACATTTAAAAAAAATTTAATAAATGTATTAAATGTTTTCATATTTGTTGTAATAGGAAATTATAAAATTGTAAAACAATTATACAAAATTAGTTGTAAGAATAAAATATAAAAAAAACGAAAAAATAAATCTAATCGATTTAATTATATATATATATATATAGGTGATTTAAACATATGATGTTAGTCTGACAATATAACATAAAATAAAATAACAGATAATATATTTAAATGTCATGTCGGTCAATATATCGGAAAAAATCAGACTGCAGGCCTATATTTTACAAAAGGACATAATCTATTTTTTCAGGAAAACATATCGTTTTGCCCTTAAATAAAAAAATGAAGGTTTTAAGTGTTTCATTTGCTAAATTTAGATGTTTTCCAATTTAATTTTGAGTCAACTAGGAATAAATAGAAAATTTGCTCAATTTCGAGCTGGCTCGATTCGATTTCAAGCCGACTCGAAATCGAGCTATTTCGAGTCGGGCCGACTCGACATAAAAGTTTCGATTTTGAGCCGAGCCCAAATCGCTCGAATTCGACTCGATATCAGCCCTAATTACAGTTGATGCCTTAAGGAATGACATTTTAATCAACCAAGTAAATGAAAACACAGTATGTTTAAAGACAATATTTAACCAAGTAATCCGCATATACATGAAGAAAGTCTATAAGAGAAAGTACCCAGTAAATTTCCAATGGATGATTAAGAGAATAGAACTAAAATGGTTAAGCGTAGTCCCATAACATTCATGCTGGCATGTTTGAGCATGTAAGTATAGTCCCCTATAAGTTTGCAAAATAACAGATTGCGCCCTCTATTTTTTAAATTATAAAAACTTCTCATGTAAGTTTACACACTATAACAAAAATATCCCCTAGAGGGGAGCTCTAGGGGTATTTTTGTGCATGCATATTATGAAATGTAACTCAGAGGAGAAATTTTTGTAATTTCAAAAGATAAGAGGGGTGTAACCTATAATTATGCACTCCCAAGGGAGATTCAGGTAATTAATAGTATGTATGCATCTGTGTATACACACACATATAGAGAGAGAGAGAGAGAGGAAGAGCATACTTTCTTGATGGAAGGGATGAAGGTAGACTAGTCAGGGTATGTAAAACCTTTTCTACTTCTCCATCACCTTCATCCGGACTAACTTCTCCAGGAACCGAGTCCAAAACCCAAAGCTGCTCTGCAACAAGATGAAGAGAAATGCCTACTCATATGGACAAATTATGTGGAATACATTTCAACGGTAGGCATATTTCTCTTAGGTCATCTTCATTGAATAACAAAAACATAAGAAGCAACTAAAAATTAGCTGTTGTTTTTTTTAGCTTTTGGAGCAATGAATAATTTGGTCTATACAACACAGATACTTCATTTTAGCTAATAGCTAGTAGTAAAGAGTACAAGCACCCAATAGGCTTATCTATTGCGCTCCTTATTTCTGACTTCGACTAATTCTTGGCTACTACCTCAATTAGACGTAAAAAATGTTTTCTTATATAGTGGTTTAAGGCATGCTGTTTATGCAACACCCTCTTCAAAGGAGGAGAAATTGGTTTGTTTTGCTTAAGGGGAGGCTTTGTATGAGTTCAAACTGTCAAATAGAGTATGGTTTAGAAATCTCTAGTGAATAAATTTCTCGATCACTCCACCATTGCTTTGATAATAGTTTGTGCACTATCATACATATCTTTAATAGCTTCAACATATCTTTGAGACTATTATGCGGGCACATTCACTAAAGCAGACCCCGTTCAACAAAATTTATGGGGGGTGCATATGGAAACAACCGTGATTAATTTTCTTGTAATTAATTTGTATGAATTAATTGATTGATATTAATTAAGTAAATTATTTTATATTTTCTTGTTTGGTTGCCCTCCCTCATCTATATAAGAGGGAGGGGTTTATGTGTTAAGGCATCTTGGAAGAATGCAAGAGTTTATGGATGCTCCCTAAGTTTTTCTCTCAACACTACTCTCCCTCACCACCACCGGCCACCTTCCCCCTGTAGGATTCCTCTCGGAAATCCTATCAAAACCGTAATAGTATGACACACATTTTTCTTCCTTAAATGCATCAAATAAATAATTGCAATACTCAATCATATAAAAATCACTACCATAGTAGATCTTCCTGGCATAAAAATAACATAATTCTCTGAAAATATATACTTTTTCTAAGTTGAGGATTGATGTTAAGTTGACAGGCAATCATAAAATCCTTATCAATCTCACTGAGAAGTGAGAACATGATAAAACTTATACATTAACATATCTTGCCTAGCAAACAAAGACGAAAGTTGTGCATAGACAAGATTTACGATAGTGTGCATTAGGGTCTAAGTACATTGAATTATCAAAATCCATGTACATTGAATCAATAAAAAAAATGCCAGATCAATGCAGGGATGAGGCTAATGATTGACAGTGAATATTGGTTGAAGAGAATATAATCTCTCTCCTATTTCACTTCACTAACATCTAAAGGCATAAATATTTGCTAGAGTATTACACTTGCATCATTAAACATTTTTCCTGTTCAATCGGTAGAAATCATTTTAAATTATATGAAAACTGCAAGATGACATTGATGACTGAGATTATACCATCATAAACAACTTAAAAAAGAAACATCCCCTCAATATAAGCTACCATCATAAACAACTTTTTTTAAAAAAATCCCCCTCAATATAAACATGTGAAGGGTGTTAGCAGCATTAGCAGAAAAGAAGGATGAATGCAAATTGTGCTACAATTTGATTCCTGATCATGAATGAAATCAAGCAACAGTGCTCAAACACGAGAAAAAAAATCATGGCATCATTTTTTTTTTAATTTCACTAACCAAAAATCAGGTGATTGACATTCAAATGACAGTTATAAGCAAAAGAGAGTAAGTAAAATACCTGCTTGGGCAAAACAGCAGATTCCCCGTAGTCTCCACGGGCACAGCTAGCTGCAAAATCTAGGGCAACTTTTCCACCCATGGAGTGACCAATGACGACATCTGGCCACTCCCACTCTTGAAACTTCACAAGATTAGCTAGATCTTTTGCCGCATTGGTCATGTCATGTGGAGGTTCAAGAACTCTAATTCTATCCACGGATTTCCCATGATTCCTCAAATCCACGAGAATCATCCTCCATTCTATCCATGGTGTAACACACGAATATCAGTTGAATGAGATAAAATTTCTCCACCAAGTAGAAAAACATACGAATGTTTCAAATTAAGAATCCGTAGAATGCAAAAAAAAAAAATCATATGCTGAAGTTAGCAACATGGACGCAGCAACCGAAAAGAAACAGCAGGATCATCGATCGTTTGTTTTTATTGCAACAGCGGGGGTCGAAATCCAAGCATGTTATGCGATGAAGGAAAAAAAAAGCTTGTAGAAACATAGAGAGCTCTGGCTTTGTCCTCAATCCAGATACCATTAGATGGTGAAGATTTTTGAAGATCGGAGACAAGTTTACGGGAGAAGGTTCTCCAGTTCCTAGCTGATCCGAGGAGGCCGTGAAGGACGAAAGCCGTGGAAGTAATAGGGCGGTCAGAAGCACGGACTTCCTCGTACGCTAGGGTTTCCAGTGTTCGCTCTGCTACGTGGATCTGCGGCGTTGTTAATCGCTGAAGAAGATAACAAGAAGCGGAAAAGAGGAGACCGGATCGGCGGCGAGAAGCGCTTGAGAGGAGACTCCTTCCCATCTTCTTCTCTGGTCCCGATGAATCTGAAGTCCCGCAGGTAGCTCAAGTCTTTCAATGACCGAACAAGATTTGCCGGTGCGCAAACAGGTTCCGCCCGGTCTGTGCATTGATCATTAAAAAAAAAGTGCCAACCGCTGCTTTGGGTGGCGACAAAAAATAAAATGTGACAGCTGTGGGATTTGAACCCACGCCCTTTCGGACCAGAGCCTAAATCTGGCGCCTTAGACCACTCGGCCAAACTGTCTTGTGTGTTAACAAATTATCGTTAAATTATAAATCAGTAAAAAACAAATATTTAATTTAGCCTAGCACCCAGCGCATGCTTGATTGCATTCCGGTTTTACAATATATTATTAAGTATATTCTTGAGTATTTATCAATATTAAATTGTAGAACTTTTGTAAATTTAAGAACATTTTTAACATTGTTTAATGGATCGGAGAGTTATATGTTTTTAATTAAAAAACATTTTTTGAGAATTTTCATAAGTTCCGATGACTATATTTTTGGATGATTGATTCCACTTATCTTTATGTTTTTCTTTAATAATAATATAAAATAAAAGCCCATCTTTACCATATGTTCAATTATATTTTGTTTTGTAAATTAATTTCATACAATCATTAACTACATAATATTTGATGCACAATCTATTCATTGCTATTGAAGTTCATGATTCCACTTATCACGACATTGTAGCTAGCCTTCATGCAAATCAATATTTTTTTCCAAAACTTTTTTTTTGACTCGCATATATGTCATTTTTCTTGCTTCACGTTTTTATCATTTTCTTATTGCTGAAATAGCCACGTACAAGATATTTAGAGAACTATTGTAAATGACAACTTTCACTTCATTACATTAAAATTAGTATATATAAGTAATTAAGTATGTATGTGTGTGTGTGAACACACTTTGAATATAATTGGTCATGCTCAGCTTTAATTATTTGAACTTGCCAATGCAGCACAATGTGATTTCTTTATTTCATATCAAAAAATAAAATAAAAAATTATATTCATAAAAGCAAACTGTCTAAGAGGCTCAAATCAAATTGTGCATCATCATGTATATATATATATATATGTCTTAAAAGATTACATTCCTCACAAGGCTTACATTACACAAATTATGATAATAGGCAGAAGAGCCTTGACTTTTATCAAAAAGAATATATTTAACTAATGTTTAATGAAAAAAAAAACTAAATATATAATATTTTCCATAAAAAGAATAAAACAGCTAACAAAAAAACAAATAATGCAGGAATAAGCGTCGACCCTCCATCACTGTCAAAAAAAGCTTCCCATGAGGAGGAGATCTCACGCACTTCAGTGCTCCTCACCTTCCTTCCCCCGCCTCCCTCCGCCATTCTCATATGAGATAAAAAATGTGGAAACACATTCTTATGCGATTCCTTCCCGATAAGAAGATCTGAATGCCCGAAGCCCTCCACCACCACCCTCTTATGCTCAAATCCCGGCTGATGCAGCCTCATGTACCTGTAAGCCAGCAAACTCGTCTCTTGCGTCAACAAAAGACTCTTTCCACCAGAAACATACAGCGTCGGCAAAGCCATTCTTTCCGAATGAATCAGATATTTGTTCATTCCTTCAGCATCGACGATGAATCCCGCACTGCAGATCTTTCGAAGGTGGGGAAAACCGGACATCGGGAGATGAGTTATGTTCTCTTTGATCAGCCACCGGTGTAATGTTTTGCTTATGTTGGAATGCAGAAATGCGTTGCCAAATACACCGGAGAAGATCTCACACTCATCGGAGATACATCGCTCAGGCCTTGGGATGATCCTTGCTATAGATTTCAGGAGAGAGTGCCTAAATTCATCCTTTGAGCTGTCTGTTATTGATAATATTGTGTTTCTCCCAAGGACGGCCATTGTTACCTGACATCACCATCATGTTCAGAATCCAAGAGTAATAATTGTTTTCTGAAATGCTTTGCTTATAGCTAGGGTTGATAGAGGAGGTTTAGCTAGGTCAAGTTCAGATACAGGGTAAGGGAGGACCAATTTTATCCAGATTCAATCAAAAGTTGTGTTCCAGCTATTATTTCAGCACTTATTCTTAAGTTATTTTCAAGTTATCTTTCTTTTCATCGTTAGAACTATGTAACCATTAAGACTATACTAAGGAGATGCTGGCTTAGAGAATTATATGCATATTGAACAAATCAAAATTATCTTATTCCATTGCAGATTCCATGATAAGGAAATAATTATGCTTTTGATTGGTGAAAAAACATTGGTAAAGCTAGAATTTTAGAAAGTGTTTGTAATGTCGTTGGACAATGTTTATTGTTTTGTATGTCCAACTAATGGTTAAATCGCCTCTTTAACTACTAATCTGGATTCATGTATAATTCTTATGTTGTAGATCATATTAGAACATTTTAAAAATCATATGAATAGACTTACAGGCAGTAGAGGAAGCTTCATCTTTACCAAAGCATATTTTGTTAACTTGAAGTACATGGAAGAGCTGGTGCAAGAGAGAGAAGCAATTTTTCTTGCAGAGACATGTCCTCCAAGTAAGGCAATGTGAACTGCTAACCCACCAACACAATGCGCAATCACATGAATCCTACTTAAAGGGCCATTTACCTCAGCAATCTTCTCAATCACTGCAAAATACATTTATAATGAGACAATATTATGCAAAAATAATTTATCTAGTTTGAGCTTGACATTAATGAGAATTAAAAGGTGAATGCGTGGAAAAAGTAGGAATGATATTAAGTAATTAGGGTAATTGTTCGAGTGAAAACAAATTTAAGGATAAAAGGAATTGAAATACCCTTTAGTGACTTTGACATGTACAATAAATGTTATTAAATGATCGATGAAATTTGATGGTTGTTGCAATTATTAATAAAGTGAATTGTATTACTGATAATTAATCCTTTCTGTTAAAACTATTTTTTGAGGTGAATGTCTAGCGAAGCGGTGTTAACGACCCGCATAATCCATCATATTGCAAAGCTGTGAGGCGACCCACACTAGCGAGATTGAGATAGGCTTGTGTATCCTTGTGCAAAGCGGTGAAGGTGACCCGCAACTCTTTTTTCTTTTTAGCACTCACACCGCCACCACAACAACCGCAATTCATATTTTAAACCTTATAATTAATTTTCTAAACAATTGAAACACAGCCCCAAACTGTATTCCACGTGAGCTCGATACTTTGGGAAACTCTCCATTTTGATAATAACGAGACTCTCTTTTTGTATAACATAAATGATTCGGGTGTGGATACCTTCTTTCCATTCACAAATATGTAATTCTTTTCCAGCTACTTTAGTCCAGACACCCTCTATTGAAGAAACCCATCTCAATACATTTAAAAAAAAGAGAGTAGGAAAAACATAGCCATACACAAATACCTTAATGGTATGTAGAGTAAAACTGTGTAACTTGGATAAAAACGCTAAAAATGATAGTTTTAGATTAGGTTTAGCTCTTCATGTAAAACTCAGGTTTCATAAAGCCTACTCCAGTAATTGTAACAAGGCTAGTGACGATGACAATGAGAGAATATATTAAGCTTTCATAAATTGAGTTTAATGTAAAGGTTTAGGTTCTTGTAAAAACTTAGAACAATTTTCACCTGCAGGAATATCAAACTTTCCAATATCTTCAATGGTGAAGTTGTTTGAAGGATGAAGAGGATGCAATCTTGTTTGAAGCAGCCATGTATCATATCCTTCCTCTAATAATATTCTAACCAAATCTCTCTTTTCTGTTGGCAAACAATAGCTTTCTCCCGAGTACCCGTTCAGCAGCAGAACAGGATACTGTGGACCTCCCCCTTGAGTCGAAGTGCTCCTCCATTGCTTGCAGCTAATGGTATATCCATCTTCTGTTTATAAAATAGTTAATTAATTAATTCAAGGTCATTAAATTGCTTTTCAGTTTGACCACTACCGTTCACAAAAATGATAGAGTGAGAAATACGCTCTTAACTCCTGATGCTTTGATCATTTTCTGCTGTAATCATCAAAACTCAGGCACTAGTGCGGCAATTTTTGCCTTTGACTTTTGACAATTATTATAAAAATATGACAAAGCTGACAAGAAATTGAAAAAAAATGTTGCTCTTTAATGATTTTGTTTGTACTACAGTTCTCCCTTCAGTACTTGACAATAATTTGTGTTGGTATTTAGTGTGCAAATAGTACAAATTGGTGTGCCGATAATATGTCTCCTCCTTAGGGATTAGTTCCACATCTCAAATTTTATTTTTGGGTCTCTCTCTTGTGTGTGCATATATAGGGGAGATATGTATTGATGTATTTAACAATTAAGTGAAAATAAGACTTGATTCCTTTGTTTTCTACTTGGTATCAGAGCGAGGTTTGGAAATAAATAAAAATCGGAGAGGGCTGTGATCACGGAGGCGAGATTACAGGAATTTCTTGGGACCGTTTTGTTTTTTTGTTTTTGGCCAGAGAGGGCCAGTTCTTATTTTCCTTTCCTGCCGTGAGAGAGAGGATAATCGCTTAGCGGAACTTTGCGGGGAGAAGACGCGGCAGTAGCATGAACTTTGTGACGCGACAGCAGGAACTTGGCGTTGCGCAGTGCGGCGTGGCAGAAGGACGTCCAGCCCGCGGGTTCTCTGTAGGAGTGCGCACAGCGGGGAGAAGGTTTCTCGCGTTCATCTTCCCCGTGCACTTATGGCGCGCCAGGTGGGGACGAGGGAGTAACACGCGACACCAGTGAATTGTCGCAGTAGGGGCGCGCATAGAGGGAGTAACGTGACTGTCATAGGGAGAAGGAAATTGGTTGTGCGCGGTGCGGCATCTGCATCGACTGTCAGCCCTACTCTGTGAAAAGTGCGACACCGTGGGCCTGTGCAGAAGAAGGAAATCGTCGCAATGACAGTGTTGCATGTGGCAGTGGAGGAACGCAGTAGCGCAGAGAGAGGCATCGCCGCACTGCACAAGAGCATCGTCCCGCGCAGAGAGGGAGGAGTGCGAGATTTTGGTGCGAAGGGCGCGTGGGATCTAGAAAAAAGTTTTAGACGCTCGGACTCCTTGGCCTTGAAGTGTTCTTTGGCGGTTTTTGGTGATTTACGCAAGTAAAGAAATTGATTTGGATGAGACAAAATCTCACATAAAGTTGTGCAGGGAGGAAGGCCGCACAAATTGCTTTGCGACTCAATTTGTTCGACGGCAAAATAAATTAACAAATAGATTAACCAAGAGTTGTGTGCGCTCATGGAGAAATTAGTCGCCAAAATGAAGGAGGTGGACTTAAAAGCATTCATCGAGTTCATGCGGGTCAAAAGGCAAGGGATTGGCTCAGTCTCCGCCGCCTCTGGCAAAGCTGGATCTTTACTCTAAGGAGTTGAAGCTCGATGGTCCGATGGACCAGCTACATACTTAAGTTGGTTGCGTCGGGTGAAAATGACACTCTTCGGAAGGAACCTGGAGAGCTATCTAACTGGCGAGAAGAGGGAGCCAGAGAAGCACTCAAATGGGTACAACGAATGGAAGACTACGCACAGTCTGTTATACACCTGGCTCCTAAACTCAATGATCGCGTATATCGTTACCACGGTGGATGACATAGAGACTGTAAGCGATGTTTGGGGGAAGCTACAGAGGCTCTATGCAGGAGCTGACAACAACATGCACGTGTTTCAGATCGAACGGGAGATTGAGACCGTAACACAGGAGGATCGCTCGATCCAGGAGCATGTCGCAGATTTGGAGCAACTATGGACATACTATGATTATTTCCCATCAGTCGCATGCTGCAAAGACCCTGACTGCACGAAAGGGGAGCGAGATGCTCAGTGGAGGACTATGCACTTTATGAGGGGGTTGAACCCATCATTTAAGCAAAGGAGTCTGATGTTACTCGTTCAACCAAAGATCCTTCCCTGCATGAGACGATCTCAGCCATGATGCAAGAGAGTAGGATTAGGCTCCAGTCTTGTGGAACCACTCTTTCGAGAGGGAAATCGGCTCTAGCGGGCACCAATCAAGGGCACGAGGGACACAAGAATGAGACGCGCCAATGTTATAATTGTGGTGAAGTAGGTCATCTCCAGCTGACTTTCCCCATGCCACCAAAAGAGTGGGATGTTGGTGGACGGGGAAAATTTGGAGGCAGGGGGCGCGGTCGTGGAGGTCGTAGAGGTGGTAGACGAGGAAGCTATCGGGCAAATCTCATGATAAGTGAAGAAGTGGCAGAATAAGGTATTGCGGATATGGGTCACCCAAGAGAGCAGGAAATTTTAGATGCATACCACCAGTTGATGCAAAGAAAGCAAAAATGTGTGATGAATGACACACCCACTCCAACTGCGTCTAGGGATAACATTGTATCTTTTGCTCACTCAGGCACAGGTACTTGTGATACGCGTGCCCTTACATCTATGTCCATCACTAGATTACCAAAGTGGATAGTCAATTCTGGCGTCTCTCGACATGTTACTGGGAATGTTGGGGAATTTCTTTCATATACCCCCTAGTAGTCCTAGAACACATTCAAACTGCCGATGGAATGGCTCAACCTGTGGTTGGTAAGGGTATCGTGCAGTGTACCGACACTTTGACTCTGTCTAATGTTTTGCATGCTCCTTTCTTTCCCGTAAATCCGTTATCTATTAGTGTCATTATATCTCAGCTAAAGTGTGTTGTCTTGTTTGATATTCCAAAGGTGATCTTCCAGGAGAAGGAGACTGACAATAAACTTGGGACTAGCACACGGCGTATGGGCTTGTGGTACATGGATAGGGAAAGCTTGGACTTAGCCCTTTCCACACTAATAGAGGATACTGCAAGAGTTGGAAGGAGCGTGGAGGATCAACTTGTACTTCATCATAGGCGTCTGAGTCATCCTTCATTTTTTATTTTGAGTCAAATGTATCCACTTTTGTTTAAAAAGGTCAATCAAGAAAAACTTGTATGCAATGCATGTGAACTGGGAAAGCATACCAGAAACTCCTCGAGTTCCAGTAGGAGTTCTAATTTATTTGATCTAGTTCATTCTGATGTCTGGGGACCATGTCTCACACCTACTGTGAATGAATTTTGATATTTTATGTCTTTTATTGATTATTTTTCATGGATGACTTGGCTATACCAAATGAAAAACAAAAGTGATGCATTTGTCTACTTCAAGGATTTTCATAAAGGGGTTCAAACGCAATACGACACAGTGGTGAAGGTATTAATGTCGGATAATGGGACAAAGTACATCAACAGGGCATTTGAGGAGTACTTGCCCTCTCATGGGATTCAACACCAAACCACTTGCCCGTACACACCAGAGCAGAATGGAGTAGCTGAACGGAAGAACCGACACCTTCTTGAAGTAACCCGGAGTATGATAATTTTGATGAATGTGTCGAAGCATTTGTGGGGGCAAGCTGTCCTGACTGCAGCGTATTTGATCAATCAGATGCCCTCGCGAGTCTTAAATTGGAAATCTTTGATTGAGATGCTGTGAGGAAAAAGTGGAGATACTCTTTCTCTTAACTTTTGGATGTGTATGTTTTGTGCAAGACAATAGACCAAATGCGGGAAAGTTGGATCCAAGATCCTTGAAGTGTATTTTTGTTGGGTATTCAGCTACCCAAAAAGGGTATGTATGTTGGAGCCCAGTAGAGAGGAGATTATTTGTTATTATGGATGTCACATTTTGCGAGCATGAGCCATATTATTTCTCTCCAGTTGTCTCATCATTTGGGGACTCACTAATTACAGATAGGAAGAGGAGGATTGCAGTAGTGGTGAGAAGTAAGTAATAAGTATCCCTTATTCTTTATTGCCAAACATAGAGTCGGGTGTGATACCAGTGCATGAGCAGAATGCAACTGTGGAAAGTGGATGTTATACCCAGGGGGAGCCTAGAGTATATACAAGAAGAAGAAAGCAGAGTGAGACTACAATGCCCACAGAGCCACTTGTGTTGAGTCCCTTGTCACTGCCTACTTCATCTCCTGTGACATCGATTCCATCAACCTCAATCTTTGTTCAATCCACCTCAACATCTGAACCCACAAATGATATAATTCCTCATCCTACTACTTCTACTCTCATATCGGTAAGGAGGAGTACCTGCAATAATGCAGGAGTCTCACCTGATTGATATGGTTTTCCTCATGATATTTCTAAGTTTGTTTCCTATTCTAATATATCACATGTACATGGGAGATTTATTGCATCTTTGGACATAGTCTCTATTCCTAAGTTTTGGCAGGTGGCTAAGGAGGATCCGCGATGGAAAATTGCAATGTTAGAAGAACTTGGAGTATTGGAGAAGAACAAAACCTGTGATCTTGTGTTGCTACCGCCAAGGAAAAGAACAGTTGGGTACAAGTGGGTTTTCACTGTGAAACAAAACTCAGAAGGACGGATCAAGTGCTACAAGGCCCGAATGGTAGCAAAAGGGTACAATCAGACTTATGACATTGACTACTATGAGACATTTGCACCCGTCGCAAAAATGAACACGGTGCGGGCACTGATATCCTTGGTGGCAAATGGGGGTGGAAACTACACCATCTTGACGTAAAGAATGCATTTTTTCATGGGGATCTGTTGGAAGAGGTGTACATGGAAGTTCCGCCGGGCTTTGGCACGGAACAAACAACAAGGAAGGTGTGTAAACTCAAAAAGTCTCTGTATAGGCTGAAGTAGTCTCCTCGAGCGTAGTTTGACAGACTTGGGAGAGCCATGACAACCATTGGATATCAACAGAGCAATGTCGATCACACCCTGTTCTTTAGGAGGCATGGAGCTCACATCACAGTACTCATTGTATATGTGGATGATATGATCATCACAGGAGATGATGAGAATGAAATTGCTCGTCTTAAGAAAATATTGGGCAAGGAATTTGACGTAAAGGACTTGGGTCAGCTACGATACTTCCGTGAGATTGAGGTAGCCTGCGGCGCACGAGGAATTGTTCTATCCCAAAGGAAATATGTGTTGGACTTTTTCAAAGAGTCATGTATGATTGGTTGCAGGCCCGTCGTCTCTCCTATTGATCAGAAAACCAAGCTCGGGGTGGAGGCGGGAGAGCCAATTGATAGAGAAAGATACCCGGGTCACCCCCGTCCCGACATATCATTCGTCGTGAGCGTGGTAGCTCGTTATATGCATGATCCTAGGGAGGTTCACTTGGATGTCGTATATCAGATTCTTCGATACCTGAAGAGCGCACTGGGAAGGGACTGATCTTCCAGAAGAATGAACATTTAAACATCGAGGGCTATTGCGACTCTGACTGGGCTAGCTATGCAGATGACAGAAGGTCAACGTCAAGATATTACATGTTTGTAGGAGGCAACCTTGTCTCCTGTAAAAGCAAGAAGCAAACTGTAGTTGCGAGATCTGCAACCAAGGCAGAATACAGGGTCATGACCTTTAGCGTAGGGGAGATGTTATGGCTGAAAGCCTTGCTGGTTGAACTCAAGATGGATCGAGGAGAACATTTGACATTATGGTGTGATAGCAGGTCATCTATTAGCATTGCAAATAATCTTATCCAACATGATAAAATCAAGGATATAGTGTTCGACAGATTCTTTATCAAAGAAAAGCTGGATGACGGAACACTAAAGCTGGGACATGTTACAAAAGAGCAAGTAACTGATTATCTAACCAAAGTACTTAGCTCACTGGACTTATGTAGATTGAGTGACAAGATGGACTTAGTGGATATTTTTCGCCCACCTTAAGGAGTGTTGGTATTTAATGTGCAAATAGCACAAATTGGTGTGTCAATAACATGTCTCATCCTTAGGGATTAGTCTCACATCTCAGATTTTATTTTTGGATCTCCATCTTGTGTGTATATATAGGGGAGATATGTATTGATGTATAATTAACAATTAAGTGAAAATAAGATTTGATTCCTTTGTTTTCCACTATTTGTCATACAAATTGAAAATATAATGATTTTTCTACCATTTTAAAATGTTATTTCTCAACTGTAAAGTAGATGAAAATTTGCTAATTTAAAGTATTTTGCCAATAACAAATCATGTTTCTTTACCTGTCTTTAAGTTGTGAAGAATATATGGAGGGTAATGGACTTGATTCATTTCCGATAAACTGGAATCATTTTTGCTGTACCTCGGTACTTGTGATATGTATGTTCTCCAAAGACTTTGCAAAAGGAGGAGTACAAATTTGCCTCTCTGCTTTCCTTTCAAACTTGCAAGGCTCCTTAATAATTCAAAGGTTGATATAGTAAGTTCACCTTGAAGGCTTAACAACTCTTCACCTGAACCATTATGTTGTTTATGATCTTTAATATCATCTATCTCAACTTTTCTGAAAGTAACATGCAATGTGGTGGATTCATGCCAAGCATAAAGTGACAGAAAAAAGGGATTCATCACTTTTTTCCCTTCAAGAATATATCTGCATCGGTTGGAGTTAGATCAGTTCCAGTTCATTTGTAATATTGGGTAAACCACATTTCAGTCATATAGTTTGACTCTAGTTCCTGTTAGAAGTAGTATTTGGATTACTTTTTATTTATGTGCCAAGTCATCTTACCTATAAATAGGTTGTACAAGCCTCTTGTTAAGTTACACAAATTAAATAACTAAAGAAGACTTTCAACATTGCATCAAACGAGGTTAGATCCTTCCATCACGCGTCAACATTGAAAACTGCAATTCAAGGAATATCTTTTCTCCAGTTTTCAAAACAACAGGGAACTGCTATTCAACGTTCATGTCTTCACACCTTCCCCAGGAATCTTGGTGTGTGCCTCATGTTTCCACGGTAATGGGATTGAAGATAAATACCATCATTGTTGAAATCCTATATCCAACAAATTTTGTATTTCTAGACATGTTATCTTTTTGGAAGATACAATGTTCTCATACATCTTCAAATTCCATCACAGTTATTTTCTTGGTCTCTTAGACAAAAAATTTGCATAAAGTAAATAACTAAAGAAGGCTTTCAACAGTTCCATTTAGGTCCAAACAATTCAAATGTTCCAATCAAGTCTTTATAATCTTATCCACAATTCTAGTGTCTAACACAAGGAACAAATTCCCTTAAAAAACAAATGGAGAACCTGTCTTCACCTTTTCAGATTTGGATTTTGACTTTACTTTCTGAATTCAAAATATCAATTTTTTTTGTAATTACATTTCGCTCTGCATTTTATTGATCTTCAAAAGGCTTATGATAGGGTTCCAGGAGAGATCTTATGGAGAGTCTTAGAAAAGAAAGGTGTAAATGTATCATACATTGACATAATAAAAGATATGTATACAAATTCAGTGACGAGGATGAGGGCATCTGGAGAATTAACACAGAAATTCTCTATCACTGTAGGCTTACATCAAGGTTCAGCTTTAAGCCCTTATCTTATTACCCTTATCTTAGAGGAGCTTATCGGACATATCCAACAATCAATACCTTGGTGTATATTGTTTGTGGATGACATCGTTTTTGTCAGTGAGACTCACGAGGGTGTAAACACGAAACTTGAATCTTGGTGAGACACTTTAGAAAAGTAGAGTTTTAGGTTGAGCAGGGCAAAGATGGAGTATATGAAGCTTAAATTTAGTAGTGCAAGAAGGACAAATGATTTCGTTATTAAGTTGGGTGATCAAGATATTTCTCGCAGTGAGTGCCTTAAATATCTTGGATCAATAGTTAAAAAAAATGGAGGTGTTGATAAAGATGTGATACATAAAATCCAAGCAGGTTGATTGAAGTGGAGAGGTGCATCTGGGATGTTATGTGATCAGAAAGTACCATTAAAACTTAAAAGCAAGTTTTACTGTACTACAATTAGACCAACGATGGTCTATGGTTCTGAGTGTTGGGCAGTGATTGTGTTCATTAGCAAAAAATGAGAGTTGCAGAGATGATAATGCTTAGGTGGATGTGTGGACACACGGGACTAGATAAAATTAGGACCGAATGTATCAGGGATAAGACAAGGGTAGCGTCAATTGCAGAGAAGATGCGAGAAGCTCGACTAAGATGGTTTGGACATGTACAAAGGAGACCATTAGAGGCACATGTTAGGCGTTGTGAGAGTTTAGTCATTAAGCATGTTAAATGGGGGAGGGGTAGACCAATAAAGACTTGGAATGAAACAATACGGAAAGACATGATGTACTTACATATGTGAGATTATGACTAAAGATAGGGCACAATGGCGACAAAGGATTCATATAGCAGACCCCACTATAGTGGGATAAAGGCTTGATTGTTGTTGTTAAACACATTTCGCTCTCTGATTCTATTTGCACTTGCCCCCCCATACTTCTCATATGAAAATAATCCTAGATTCGAAGTAGTAGAGAAAATCTTCAATGTAACTCTCAGATTTTGATTGCACGTAGCTTCAATGTCTGAGGTGAAAGCAGCTTCAATGAAGGCAGCAAAAATCCTATAACCTCCGAAGAATTTGAAGCACTAAAACTCTAGCTAGGCCCTCCGATAACTTTGGATGGGAATTTGCTGCCGTGCTAAAAAAATTTGTTTTGTTGATGCGTTTGCAATGATTTTAAGCTATAGGAACTGAATGATGGAATTATAAGAACCGAAATGAAACCAGAGCAAACTGTAGGGATTAAAAGGTGGTTTACCCTATAACTTATTAATATAAATTGGGCTAAAGTTTGTACCTTGAACCAGAAGTTGAAGCTAAAGTAAGACCATAATGCATGTACTGTGTGTACGGTGTTCTGCTGTCTACTTCACATAAATCCACCTCTCCGTCCAAGATAAAAAGTTTCTCCTTACTTACACTTTTGAAAACAACATAACCACCAACTCTTCCTTTGAGAAGGGAATGTGAATCTCCTATAAATGAATTTTTATTAACAAAACCTCCCTTACCTCTATAGTTCATATTCATTGTTAGATATGCAGTGCAAGGCATTCCTCCAATGAAACCTCTCATTGTTTCTTTGACCACGACCTTATCACTACACATGTTTCCTTGTACTTCTCCATTAATTTTTGGCACTGAATCCATATTTTGATTGTTTTCTTTTACTCGAACTTCACTCTTGAATTTTATAACATCATTCACTAGCGCCCGACCGATACGCTCGGATAAAGCCGTGATCGTAAGGCAAGGATTTGTACCAACTGAGCATGGAATTAGAGAAGCATCAGAAACATATAATCCTTCATGAACTGCTAAATGATTTGTATTAATTGGGTTAAAGACCTGCCCTTTAGGATTGCAAACTCCTAATGAAGAATTTGTTGCAGCATTGCACCCCCCTAGGAGATGAACACAAGTGCTACGATACCTCGACATAAAGAGAATTCCTCCCAATTTTCTTGTAAGATTCTGAAGAGCTAGGATCTTTTTTGGTAGAAGAGGATCATGAGGAGAGGTAATTCTTATTTTTTCAGCTTCATCATCAAATGCTATTATTCCATCCGAAGAGTCATGGCCTATGACATTTAGAATCATATCCTGGCTAGCTTTTGATCTCATTATATTGCACTTTAGCTTGTCAATCAACCCATGTAGGAACCAATAACAAGGGGGCCAGCCGTAGGCGGTTATACCCTTAAAAATCAAATTAGGGTATGAAGTAGGAATAACACCGCCCTGCAAAATAGATTGAGAAATGTGTGATTAAGAAGATGTTGAAAGACGTGAGAGTGTTGAGTGGTGCCACGCCACTATACAATAGACTCAAGTTTCTGTATTGAAAATGGGTTTGATTTGACCCAATTGTAGTATCTTTTATTATGTTTGTGGCTCTCATGGGCCTTTGACACATTTTGTCATGGTTGAGCAAAGTTTCAGGGTGGGTGACACCCACATCACTATATGGTTAAGTGGACTCGTGATATATAATACTTGATAATGTTGATTTTTTTTCATTTGAGCAATGGTGGTCTATAGGAGAACTTTCTTACATGAATCGCTGAGGAAGAGCGATTTCTTACCTGAATTGTGAATCCTGCTGAAGAGGTGAATGATGAGGATATTGCAGGCCCTGGCCTGATTTGAAATGGAACCTCTGAAAATTGGTTCTTGTTCAATCCATGAGAATGTAGAGGGGCTCTGCTCCTTGCAACATAAGCCACATTGTTTCCATTGCAGCTTAGCCCAAGTCCAAGTCTCTCTGACAGACCCATTCCTCTTCTTTGTGATTTGAAGAGTATCTCAGTCGTACCAAGCACTCCAGCTGCAAACATCATCGATTTTATTGTATCATTAATGTTTTAATTTTATTCAACAGTATTCAAATTTGTTTGCCATGAACTCATTCATATTGTGAATCCAATTCTTCAATATGTTCAAATTTATTGTATAATCTATTGTGGACGAGAACGAACTTCCATATAGTTTCAACAGAAAATACACGTGAAATCACTTTTTGAAAATAAAATTGAACCACTTCTAAACCCTCATATCGTACTGCAATGCTGAAATTTAGCTCAATTTCTTACCGGAAAGCACCACAAAATCTGCACTTATGTAGTCTAAATCATCCAAGTACAGTCTCCACCTCCTTTGATGATTCTTGCCATTAAGTTTGTGAACTTCACTCGAGTTTTTAACAATATATTGAACTTTTCTTTCTGTTTTCACCACACATCCAGCCTGAGAAAGAAACTGGAGATCTAGGAAAAGTTCCAGGACATGAAATAGAAGTGAAGAAGATGGAACAAGAACATACCTTCGTTGCTACGGCCAAGTAGTTCTTATCTGTGGAGTTCTTGGCATTGTAGGGGCAACCTGACAGGCAATTTCCACACGCTAAACAATTTCCCAGCTTCTTCTTTCCCACTAAACTATCGTCGTCGTCGTCTTCTTTTCTGTCAAAGTTTATACTGAGTTTTATGGGATCAGGCTTATAATCTTCAATCTCTTCGCAGACAATTTGTTTGATAATTCGACCGTTGTTGAATTCCACGGGACTGGACTGCGCTCCCAGCATTGATGATGCTACAAGTTCGTATTTTTCCCAATCTGTATTCCACTCCTTCGGCCACTTTGGGTCTCTTCTAGTTCGAAGCGGTGTAGACAAAAGCACCCCTGCATTTATAAGAGAGCCTCCGCCAAGTCCGCATGCGACTGCAGCTAAAGAATCGCCTTCCTCGTGTATCTGAATTTGTTTTGAACAAATTAGACAAGTGTTTGATGGTCCGTAAGTGAGAGCACATTGAGTTTAGTTTTGTTGTGGGTTGCTTAGCGCTCTATCGGTTTGGAGAATCAAATCCCCTTAGCTGGAGAGTAAGTCAAGCGTGCAAACAATCAAGAGAGAATGAACAACAATGACACCAAGACATCCGGAAGGGGAAAAAAACGTGGGGCCACACGTGGGGCACCGACGGGGTGTGCATGTGAGCCTCTTCGCGCGTGCGTGCTTGTACATGCGGGGTTGGCCCGTACTTGCCCGTGCGCAAGTGTGGATCGTGGTTCGCTTGGTCGGCTCGGACCACCTGGGGTGATTCGATTGGGATTTGAACCGGCTCGGCTTAAATAACTTTAGGGGAACCCCATCAAGTCTCATTTGTTATAACAAGTGATAGTCCATGGGTCGTGTGAGTGCCCCGCCATGACAGTACTACCTCCCATGCTCGTCTGCTCTCGGCCGCACGGGCTTCGCAGGATAGCACTCCCGCCTCTTGCAGTTCTCCCGAGTGTAGTACTACGACTAAGGTTCGATTTTTAATGCACTCGGGGGGACTGCGAGCGACGAGAGTGTCGTCATGCAAGTGCCCGACGCCGCACCCGTCCAGATCTCTATCGATCCTGAGCGTTGCATATTTTATTTGTGTTATTTTTGTGGATATCTATATATATAATACATAAATATATATAGATGAATGTTGTAAGTGAGTGTGATTGTGTGAATATATATATATGTAATACACATACTTATATATATATAATTTAATTTGATTTAAAAAACACCCGGCACAGGCCGGTTCAAAGCAGCGGAAGCGGAGTACTGTTCTTCTTCCCGGTTCTGTGAAACCCGCAGGTTATGGCTCGTAGCCCTGGCGCAGCCTATTCCGCCATTTTCGGCCTCAAATCAAGCTTCACGCCCCCCCCCCCCCCCACCCCACTCACCCGATATCGCTCCTCGACGCCATCAGTGACCACGTCGGTTGCAACCGCAGAGCACGACTCCCTCCTCCCCGGTGGTTCAGCTCCACGTTCCAACTTCTGTCATGGCTGTCGATTCCGAGTTTGTTTTTTATTTTAATTTCGTTTCCGTTATTTGTAACCCTATAAAAGGGGTTCTCGAGTCCTGTAATGGTGGTGAAAAATGATGAATGTTGAATATTGAAATGATGTGCTGCTTCCCGTAATGGTGCTTCCCGTGTGAGGGATAATGAATAGTGATTAGGTTTTAGTTTGCTGCTTCCAATTTTGTGGTCACTGTATATGCTTGTTCTGAGTTTGGAATTTTTGCTGTAGATTTCAATTAGAGGGTGAAGGTTTGAATCATGTTAGTGATAAGGTTGAAAAGTTGTGGTTGTTGCTTGCCTTCTGTTGAGTGGGAGTTGATGAATAGTGAAACCAGTTAGTTGCCGTGAGATTGATATTGCTGTTGTGGTTAGGAGATAGAGTGTTCGATTCTCCTGTTAGAGGAATTATTTTGTTGGAGCCTTTGTTGTGCTGTGAGATTTTTTAGTGGATCCACCTTGGGTGTGAGAGTGTGAAATTAGGTTGTTTAGTTTGTGGCTTCTTAACCCTATTGAGTGTCTGAGATTCCGTGCAATCACTTTCGTGTGAGAGTGAGTGAATTTTCTCCTTGGTGCCTGTGTGCGATAGCAGTCGACCTCGGAGCGGGAGATCGAATGTGACGAGGAATTCCTCACATGATCGTCATCGACTTCGAATACGGAAATGCGCATCTTTCCGGGATAACTTGTTTCTTTCTCCTCCTTTGTGTGTCTCTATATTTTCTCGTAGGATAATAAACTCTTGTTGGGTTTTCGCTCGGATTTTATTAGCGAACGCTACATCGAAAACACCAAACTGAAACGTATTTGGAGTTCACGATTTCCGCTTTGCTACGATAAAAGGAACGGAACGAAAGTTGTAAACTTCCTTCCCCGGATTTAGAATTGAACCATTAATTCAAGAAAATTCATTTTTTAACAATAGTTTTTTTGTCCTTTTCAAAACTCTAAGTTGCTCCGTTTATTAAAGTTCGTGCAACACTCGTTCAAAATTTAATTTTTCATTGCATACATGTGTAGGGTTTCCTAGGAAAAGTCATCCTGCATCAATTTGATATCAGAGGGAGGTTCCGAAATTTTTCTAAGTTTCGCGATCCGCCCTATGTAGAATAGGAACCCACATAGCATTTTATTTTCAAAAAAAAAAGAGAAAAGAATTTTTTTATTGCATCATCATACATTTGCATTTTATTGTCTGACTTGCATGCATTTGCGTAGTGATAGGTTAGTGATAGAATGTGTCGAGTTGAACGTGGTTAATCGAGTCTTGGAAACAAAGGGAATGAATCACCTCCGTGATTTCTATCTTTCGCCCACCAAATGACCGCGTTAGCCGAAAGTATACACCAAGTGCGAGACGTGTTCGAAAACCTTAGTGTTATGATGCATACTTTAGAAGTACTCCCTCGAGCGTCAATGTCACCTCTAATTCAAAATGAGCATTCTGTCCGTCCACGTCACGAAGTCCCACATCACTATGTGGAAAAGTCTACATTTAGGAGAAATCCTCTATTTGAGGACTAAGAATCCACTTACACTCATTCCTATAGAGACCCATCAAGAAGATCTTTACGATACTTTGATGATTATTCTCGATCCATGTATATCACTTACAGAGGTCGTGATTATCCACCAATACAATCTCATTATACTAGAGACGATATGTATGATGATTGTCGTCGTTCTTACCCTCACACTCGAGTGGATCCTATTGGTCATTCGACACAATATTATGATGATAAATTTCAATATCACGCCAGTTATCGACACTGCACATCTCCTTTATATGAGGAATCTGAGTCTGTATATGTGGGACCACCACCACATGTTCGTAGGACTCACGAGCACGCCATAATTATGTTATGGATGAGCATCATGATGACCCTCAAGATACCTATAAAGGTCACTCTCGTCAAGATTACATTACACCTTGTGACCCTCCTAGTGTTCCAAAAACGAACATGATGACCATTAAGGGTTGGCAAGAGCACTCCACTTCCCAAAGTAGGGAAACTTCACCCACTCTGTCTAATATTCTAATACATGATGTGTGGAGTCAACCCCCACAAGAGTACTCCACTTAGAGAACCTGCCCCTAATTCTATATCTACTAGCTCCCCATTGAGTGTAGATTCTCGCACACTTCACCCGGTGGCGCACCAGGTGGTGATCTCGAGGTCGCCACCTCTACCCTTTCCCGGAGCACGACCCAGTCTGATGGTTTGCTTCTGGAGAACTATCACTCTACTGATGGGTTCTTTGACGACCCTCCTATTGAGCCTCCAGATGAGTCACCTCGTCCTTATGTGGATGAGATTCATGTGATTAGCACACTTAAGAATTTTAAGACATCGCCACCTTTTCCAGTATCGCCCCTGATGTCGATAGTGCTCCAGAGAGAAAATTTTGAGTGTGACATCCATATAGTATAGGGCTTGATTGTATCCATCTGGTCACTCACACTCTAGATGAGTTTTCATATGTCCCACCTGGTGAGCCTTCTGATGCCTCATATTCCCTTAGTAAATTTATCACGATTGGCACACCTTACGTGCATTATCATTTATATGAGAGCACTTCATATGTTTTTAGAGCCTATGTTGGTACTCATTGCATTTGTGATGAATTTTAATACCCCTCCCGGTGAACCCCCAGATAAACCACATATGGGTTCACCGCACTATTGGGATGTATTTATCTTTAGTAGCACAGTCGAGTTTAAGGGGGCGCTCACTGATTCGTTGATTTTATATCTTATCACTGATATCTCTGATTTTCACTTGAGTGTTCATCGCCCCCGCGATGAATTCTTTTATGATCCATCTTCCGAGCCTCCTGTTCTTGTACCAATCTCAGGAGTTACTTTTAGTATCTGAAATCACTGGTTTGTGGAGTTAGTCGTGTTAGTAGTTCATCTTTGCATTTGCACGATTTGCATAAAAAAAATTGAGCAAAAATTGCATAGTACTTATGATTTTTACGCAACTCAAGCTAATAGACATAAAAGAGCTACTAGTTTCAAAGTGGATGACTTGGTAATGGTTCGGCTAAATCCAGAACGGTTGCCTTTTGGTACCGAAAAGAAATTAACTAACTGTACAACTGGACCCTTTCAAGTAGTAAAGCGGATTGGGCAAACATGTGTATGAACTTGAGATGTCTTTCGTTTGGGGAGCAAATCATGTTTTTAACGTAGCCAATCTAACTTTATTCTACGATTATCCGTATGAGTCTTTAGATTTTTCATTGTCTTCTCTTCTATTTGATTCTTCTGGGTTGGTGAGTGAGAGTGAGGAGCCACATTCAGAACATACTGACATTTATTCAGTTACTGACACGTCCACTGCAGTTCCTCATGTTACCACAGACATTTTTCCGCAGAGCTGCCGACAGACTCCCCGACAGATCATAGTTCCGTGCAGATATTGGATGATGATGATACTGTGACCACTACTGATGATGGTTTTCAGAGATATTTGGTTCGTTGGCACGACAGACCAGAGACCGAGACCAGGTGGATCTTGGCTGAGGAGTTACAACGTATACATCCTGGTCTTCTACAACACTATCGCTCGGAGCACTCATCAGAGATGAGTGATTTCGAGAGGGGGAGAGTTGCTGGAGACCAACCCAAAACAGATCAACGCAAAAGTGTCTGACGCTGCACCCGTCTGGATCTCTATTGATCCTAAGCGTTGCATATTTTATTTGTGTTATTTTTGTTGTTGTTTTTAATTTGTGTGGATATCTATATATATAATACATAAATATATATAGATGAATGTTGTAAGTGAGTGTAATTGTGTAATTGAGCTCCAAAACTGGAGCTCACGGGCAGGGCCACCGCCGGCGGTGGCCCTGCCCGCTCTCCGCCGGACAACCCTCGGCGGGCTCGCCGGAGGCAGGCGAACCCGCCGGTGGGCGCCGGGCAGGCCGCCGGCGGCTCCGCCGCCGGCTGCGGGGTGAGGCGCGGGAGGGGCGGGGGAGGCATCGGGATTTAGCAGGAATGAGCAGTGCCGCCTTGGGGGTTTTTGGTTATTTGCAGGCCGGCTGTTTAGATCCAATGGCTAGATGCAAATTTTTGGAGATCGGACGATCCAGCTGAAAAGTATGGTGTGCCTCCAAATACCTATATTGCTTTATATATAAAGATATATATATATATACTATAAAAGAAATATTTCTGTATGAGTTTGAAATTTGAATAGTCGTCGATCCTTGGATAGATAATTCATCAGCCATCAGATCGTTTTATCATTAAAAAAATAAAAATAGTAGGGTTCCTAAGGCTATACCCGGTGAAGGACAAGAGAGGGGGGGGGATGTGGTCGTGGGTATATTATCTATATTTAATAAAGATGTTCCGCATGTCGTCGGTCACGGAAGTTAAGTATGTCAGCTATGCTTCTACCGACCGTCGTGTACTCTCCCGATAAAACCTTCACCCCACCCCAATCTCGGTACACAAACACCATTTGCTTTCTTAGCAGGAATCATGGCTTCTCATCTAGGAGAAATCCGAGCATGAAGATCGAAGAGCAATAACTGAGTCATGGGAGAGTCGCCATGTCACCCCAAGAAGCGCAGCAGTAGAGAGTCACCATGCATCAAAACTCCATCGATATTATCCTAGCCGCTCAGGAGCGGTAAACGAAAGCCAAGCAATCTGGCTCCGCCTCCCTCTACGCCACCAAAGATCTTTCGTTGTCCATGATCTCGGCACCACCTAGGCCACCAAAGATCTTTTGTTTTGCTATGGTATTTTTATATTATTATTATATATATTTATATTATTATTATTATTAAATTTATAAAAATACGAGCTACTTCGCACATGTTATGCCCGTGTTCGATACTCTCGAGCGGCCTTTGGCCACATCCAGGCTGGCTTCGCCCGTCTGCACACGAGTTTCGCCCGTGCTTGATGCTCTGGGCGTCTTTTGACCGCAAAGAAGCGGACTTCGTCCGCTTCCACACAATCCACCAGCTCGGCGTCGCACCCGCCACTCGCGGCTCCCGGAGCGCGTACGCAAAATAAAACAACCAAAGAGCTCCGGGGGGCGCGAGTGGCGGGTGCGACGTCGAGCTGGTGGATTGTGTGGAAGCGAACGAAGCCCACTTCTTTGTGGTTGAAGGCCGCTCAGAGCATCAAGCACAGCCGAAACCCGTGCGCAGGAGGGCGAAGCCCGCCTGGATGCGGCCGAAGGCCGCCCGAGAGCATCGAGTACGGGCGTAGCCCGTGCGAAGATGCTCGTATATAATATATATATATATATATTATATATATTATATAAGTGGGCGGTGAGAGAGAGAAACAGATGGAGAGAGAGGAGAGAGGGAGGGGAGAGAGTGCGGTAGAAAGAGAGAATGACGGGGCCCGTGCGGAGGCAGGCGAAGCCGCCCGAGAGCATCGAGCACGGGCATAACTCGAGCACGGAAAATGCTCGTTTATATATATATTTTACAGCTATTTTTTGGGATGCACTATTCTTCAACTTTAAAATATATTTTAAAAATACAGTTTATCACTTTATCTTTAAAGAGGAGAGGGAAATTTGGCATTCTTTAACTTCAACTATTTCTAGAATTATTGTTTTTTATAAATAATATTTTGTATAAAAAATAGGGCGTTATTACGTGCACATCATTTTTGGCTATGTGCACATCATAAATTTTATTTGCAGACTAAAATGTCAAGTAAACAACATAAATTTTATTTGTATGTCAAATTGTTAAATAAACATCAAAATAAAATTTTAATTTTTTTGTCACTTCAAATAAAAAAGATTTTTTTTCTTTTACATTTCAAACCAACAAAAAACAAACAAAATAAAAAACTCAAATCATTTCCACCGATATAACTAAAAATTTGCGTTGTTCATTTTTAAGTTCATGTAGACATGCACGAACATAAAGATATGAATATTAGTTGTCTTAAATAAATAAAATATTTGCAAGTTACTTAAAATTGAATATTAATATATGCACGGTCCTTTTGCTTGTTCAAGCTTCCTTTTGATCTCCCCTTTAAGCCACCCGGAGCCAAAGGTTCTACAGTTTGACTTATTGTAGGATCCAATAACTCTCTCAGTTTATTTTTCAATTCATTTTTTTGAATAGCCGATGATGTATTGTATTTTTGGAGTATCTCATCCAACTTTACTTGTATATCAAGTGAAACGAGGCGGAAGTTGGGGCGAGGGTAGGGTTTCGGCTTTCGGGAGAAAATAGGAGCGGGGTATGCGCTTAGGTTTAATGTGGGTGGGATTGAAAAAAGTAGTGGTATTGTTTATTTAAGAGTTTGGTGTGCACATAGCTAAAAGTGGTGTGCACGTAACATCGCCCTTTATTTTAAGAGTTTGGTGTGCACATAGCCAAAAGTGGTGTGCACATAACAGCACCCAAAAAATATTATATGTTGAATATTCTTTCTTGGGAGCTATATAATCATCATTAGAACATGTTCCGTGCATATGGTGCTATTATAGACTGGTCATGTTGAACCGTTTTATCTTGAGAGTGAGTCAAATACACAAATAATTACACGGAATATTAACAGTTGGCTAAGAGATTTTTTTACATAGATAATCCGGAAATGGTGAAAAATCACGGGGTCGGATCGGTGTCGTCCAAATTCCACAATTTTTTGGGTGTTACAATTACATAGTAGAAAACTTGAGGGTGACGGGTCACCGCTCATTACAATGAGTGTTTTGTAGAGAAAGAAGCGAGATCTTTAAGGAGCTTGAAGGAGATCTTCAAGTCCCAAAGGAGATCTTCAAACGAGTCTTCGAATGTCGAATGAGAACTCTGAAGGATCTTCGAATTAGGAGCTCTTTCTGACGTTGAATACAAAGTCCCCTAAAATGAGCGCCCTGGACTCCTTTTTATAGCTTTTGGTAATACATATACTTATACATATATAATTTAATTTGATTTAAAAAAAACACCTAGCACGCCGATTCAAAACAGCGGAAGCGGAGCACGGTTCTTCTTCTTCCCGGTTCTGTGAAACCCGCAGGTTAGGGCTCGCAGCCCCGACGCAGCCTATTCCGCCATTTTTGGCCTCAAACCAAGTGGGATTCACGCTCCCCCACTCACCCGATGCCGCTCCTCGACACCATCGACGACCATATCAGCTGCAACTGCAGAGCACGATGCCCTCCTCCCCAATGGTTCAGCTCCACGTTCCAACTTCTCATGTCATGGCCACCGATTTCGAGTTTGTTTTTTATTTTAATTTCGTTTCAGTTATTTGTAACCCTATAAAATGGGTTCCCGAGTCTTGTAATGGTGGTGAAAATGGTGAATGTTGAATATTGAAATGATGTGTTGCTTCCTGTAATGGTGCTTCGCGTGTGAGGGATGATGAATAGTGATTAGGTTTTAGTTTGCTGCTTCCAATTTTGTGATCCCTATAAATGCTTGTTCTGAGTTTGAATTTTTGTTGTAGATTTCAATTAGAGAGTGAAGGTTTGAATCATGTTAGTGATTAGGTTGAAAAGTTGTGGTTGATGTTTGTCTTATGTTGAGAGGGAGTTGATGAATAGTGAAACCAGTTAGTTGCCGTTTGATTGATATTTTTTATGTGAGTTAGGAGATTGAGTGTTCGATTCTCCTGCTAGAGGAATTATTTTGTTGGAGCCTTTGTTGTGCTTTGTGAGATTTCGTGGATCCACCTTGGGTGATTGAGATTTAATTCGTGGATCCACCTTGGGCGTGAGAGCGAGTGAAATTAGGTTGTTTAGTTTATGGCTTCTTAACACTATTGAGTGTTTGAGATTCCGTGGAACCACTTTCGTGTGAGAGTGAGTAATTTTTCTCCTTGATGCCCGTGTGGCCGTGTGCGATAGCGGCCGACCTCGGAGCGGGAGATCGAAGGTGAGGAGGAGTTCCTCGCGTGATCGTCATTGACTTCGAATACGGAAAGACGCATTTTTCCATGGGTAACTAGTTTCTTTCTCCTCCTTTGCATGTGTCTCTATATTTTCTCGTAGGATAATAAACACTTGTTGGGTTTTCGCTCGGATTTTGTCAGCGAACGCTAGGTCGAAAACTCCAAACCGAAACGTATTTGGAGTTCATGATTTCCACTTTGCTACGACAAGGGGAACAGAACGAAAGATGCGTATTATAATGTGAATTATTATTCAAATTAATATTAGATTAACATGAATTAGTTATGACAGCTGTCATAACTAATTCTGTTATTATAACAAACTCTATTATTAATTAATTATTGTTTTTTATTTTTATTTCTCTTTTGTAATTGGGTCTTTGAGCATATATATAGCTCTCTCTGTAATTAACCTTTTAGATAATTAATGAAATGTGTTTCTTCTTCAACCCATTTCTGAATCGTAAGATGGTATCAGAGCCAGATCATCATTTTCATGCAAACCTTTTTGCCTTCCTGTAAGTCCTCGTCCTCTTCTTTCTTCAACCCTTCTAATGGCCTCTTCTGATAATCATTCCTCTGATTATCTCACTAATCCAACAAATCCTTACTATCTACATGCCAATGAAAATCCTTCATTAATATTAGTTTCTCCCCTTCTCCATGATCGTAATTATCATGCTTGGGCACGCGTCATGAAGGTTGCCCTGTTATCCAAGAACAAAGTTTGTTTCACTGATGGGAGTATTACACCTCCTTCCCATACAGATACTCTTTATTCTCCATGGGAAAGATGCAATACCATGGTTCTTTCTTGGATCCACAAATCTATTTCAGACACCATTCTTCAATCCGTTCTCTGGATTGATAATGCTTTTGAGGTCTGGAGTGATCTCAAGGATCGTTTCTCACAGGGAGACATTTTCCCAATCTCTGACTTACAGGAAGACATTTTTCGTCTACGACAAGGGGATTCCACTGTTTCTGAATATTTCACAAAATTGAAAGGACTATGGGATGAATTAGAAATGTTCAATCCTGTACCTACATGTACTTGTTCGATTCCGTGTTCTTGTGGAGTTGTTCAAAAGATACGTAAATACAGGGATCAAGATTATCTAATTCGTTTTCTCAAAGGTCTCACTGAACAATATGCTACGGTTCGCTCTCAGATAATGCTTCTCGATCCTTTGCCCACTGTTAACAAAGCTTTCTCCCTTGTTACACAGCAAGAAAGACAATTTCACTCCATTATTCCTTCTTCAACTGATGTACAGACTTTTAATACAACTGGTGTTTTACCAACACATCCTTCAGCAAATTGGGCCCAAAAGAATTTTAATAAAGGCAAGGGGCGGGGCAACAAAAATCAAATTAGTAATGCTGGCAAAGGCAATTCGACTAATCGACTCTGCACACATTGTGGGAAGACAAACCACACTATTGACTCTTGTTTTTATCTTCATGGTTTTCCACCTGGCTACAAAACAAAGACTGATAAAAGTATTAATACTATCACATCAGGACAGAATTTACCTTCAACTGTGACAAGCCAGCCCTCTACTGACTTCAACAAATCCTTTACCAGAGAACAATATGAAGGCATTCTGACTCTTCTTCATCAGCAACTGCCAAGTTCAAGCACTCCAAATTCTAGTTTGGCTCATGCTGCTATTTTAAATACTGACTCCATGACTCAAGGTAGATTTGGCTCTCATTGGCTCATTGATACAGGAGCTACAGACCATATCACTTATAATCTTAAAAATTTCACTTCCTATCATAACATCACTCCCATTCCCATCACCATGCCTAATGGTACTCACACCCTAGCCAATATTTCTGGGACTGTTCATCTGTCCTCTTCTCTTATCCTATTTGATGTTTTATATGTTCCTTCTTTCACTGTCAATTTAATTTCAGTTACAAAACTCACATCTAATCTTAATTGTTTTCTTGTTTTTCACAATAACTCTTGTTCCATTACACAGATGCCCACCAACCGGATGATTGGTATAGCTAAACAACAAGCTGGACTTTTCATCTTGGCTCCTCTTCAAATACCTTCAACTACCTGTCAAGCTCAGGCCAATATGCAACATGTCTCACCGGTCATATGGCACAATCGCTTCGGCCATCTTTCTCATTCTACTTTTAAAACTTTGTCTGAACAATTTCCATGTATTTCATCTTCTTATATTTCTCCTTGTGACGTTTGTCATTATGCTAGACAAAAACGGTTACCGTATATTTCTAGCACTTCTTCTTCCAATAAAATTTTTGATTTACTTCATGTTGACATATGGGGCTCCTATTCTACTTCTTCAGTTCACGATCATAAATATTTTCTAACTATGGTTGATGATTTTTCTCGATTTACCTGGTTAATTTTAATGAAATCCAAGGGAGAAGCACGACAACATCTCAAAAATTTTATCCATTTCATTGATACCCAATTTTCTACCAAACTCAAAACTATCAGAACCGATAATGGTTTAGAGTTTTCCATGAATGATTTTTATCAAAGCAAGGGGATTCTCCACCAAACTACTTGTGTAGAAACTCCTCAACAAAACGGCATTGTCGAGCGAAAGCATCAACATATAATGAATGTTGCTAGGGCCTTGTTCTTTCAAGCTAAAATTCCTTCTCAGTTATGGTGTTATGCAGTTACTCATTCCACTCATATTATCAACAGACTTCCAAGTCCTTTGTTGAAACAAAAAACACCATATGAATTGCTTTACAAAACGCCACCATCGTTTGTGAATCTAAAAGTTTTTGGATGTTTGGCTTATGCTAGTACTCTTATGGTACAAAGAACAAAATTTTCTTCTCGAGCTAGAAAAACTATCTTTTTAGGATACAAGGGAGGAACAAAGGGTTATCTGTTGTATGATCTTCATTCCAAAGAGATTTTTTTGTCTAGAAATGTTACTTTCTATGAAGATGTTTTTCCTTTACATTCTTCTAATCAAGATTCTATCAAACATTCCTCTTCTTCAATTCCTCAACCCTGTTTTTTGTCAAATGAACCTGTTCTTCCTTTGATTACCAATTCCGAACCTCCAAATACAGCCACCACTTCTGACCATAATAATACTTCAGAACCACCAGACACCACATTTTCTTCTTCACCAATTTCTAATTCTCTTCCTGTTAGGCATTCAAGCAGGACTCACCACAAACCTCACTACCTTCAAGATTATCATTGCAGTTTATCAACTAAATCCCACAATTCTCATATCGAACAAACAACTCCTACTTACTCTTTGTCTTCTGTGCTTACCTATGATCATTGCTCTCCTCATTACAGAAACTTCTGTCTTAATATCAGTTCATTTTCTGATCCAAACACTTATGCCCAAGCTTCCAAGCACGAATGTTGGAATAAAGCCATGAAAAAAGAACTCCTTGCGCTGGAATACAACAACACGTGGGACATTGTGACTCTTCCACCTGGTAAGAAGCCTGTTGGATGCAAATGGGTTTATAAAACCAAACTCAAAGCCGATGGTTCCCTCGAGAGGCATAAGGCGAGATTAGTTGCCAAAGGTTTTAATCAAATGGAAGGTGTTGATTATTTTGATACATATTCCCCAGTTGCCAAAATTACCACCATCCGAGTTTTGCTTACTATTGCAGCTGCCAAAGGATGGTTTTTGGAACAACTAGATGTAAACAATGCGTTTCTACATGGAGATCTTCATGAAGAAGTTTACATGAGTTTACCTCCTGGTTCCTCATCTACTCTATCAAATCCTGTTTGCAAATTGAAGAAGTCTATATATGGTTTAAAACAGGCCAGCAAACAGTGGTATTCCAAGCTTTCAACTGCTCTCTATTCTCTTGGATACAAACAGTCGACGTCCGATCATTCTCTTTTCATTAAAACTGAAGGTTCAGCCTTTACAACAATCCTAGTCTATGTGGATGATATTGTATTAGCAGGGAATTGCACGTCTGAATTTCTTAGTGTTAAAAAGTATCTTCATAAACAATTTCAAATTAAAGATCTTGGCCCTCTTCGTTTCTTTCTTGGCCTGGAGATTTCCCGATCTAAGGATGGGATAATCATAAATCAGAGGAAATATGCTTTAGAATTATTATCTGATTGTGGATTTCTCGCTTCTAAACCAGCATCAACCCCTATGGATCCTTCTCTCAAACTTCGAGCTGATCAAGGTTCTCCCTTTCCCGATCCTTCTTCTTTTCGAAGACTTATTGGACGACTCTTATACCTCACCACAACGCATCCTGATATTTGTTTTGCTGTTCAACAACTTAGTCAATTTGTTTCCAAGCCTATGGATACGCACTATATTGCTGCAACACGGATACTTCGGTATATTAAACAAGCTCCCGGCACTGGTCTTTTCTTTCCCAGTAATTCAGATCTCAAAACATGTGGTTTTGCTGATTCAGACTGGGCTTGTTGCTTAGATTCTCGGCGCTCCATCACAGGTTACTGTCTGTTTATTGGTCCTTCTCTTGTTTCCTGGAAAGTTAAGAAGCAGCCAACTGTGTCAAGGTCCTCCTGTGAAGCAGAATATCGTGCCCTTGCTTCTCTTACTTGCGAAATACAATGGCTGCACTACCTATTGACAGATTTGAAAGTGTTCTCCTCTACTCCCACTAATGTTTATTGTGACAGCAAATCAGCTATCTATTTAGCTCACAACCCTTCCTTTCATGAGAGAACAAAACACATAGATTTAGATTGCCATGTTATTCGTGAGAAGATTGAAAAAGGTCTCATACATTTGTTACCAGTTCCCTCCTCAGCTCAGCTTGCGGATTTCTTCACCAAGGCTCTTCATCCTTCTTATTTCAAACCCTTTTTATCCAAGTTTGGCCTTCAGAACATTTACAGTCCAACTTGAGGGGGAATATTATAATTTGAATTATTATTCAAATTAATATTAGATTAACATGAATTAGTTATGACAGCTGTCATAACTAATTCTGTTATTATAACAAACTCTGTTATTAATTAATTATTGTTTTTGATTTTTATTTCTCTTTTGTAATTGGGTCTTTGAGCATATATATAGCTCTCTCTGTAATTAACCTTTTAGATAATTAATGAAATGTGTTTCTTCTTCAACCCATTTCTGAATCGTAAGAATGCGAACTTTCTTCCCCGGATTTAGAATTGAATCATTATTTCAAGAAAATTCATTTTTTTAACAAATAGTTTTTTCGTGCTTTCCAAAACTCTAAGTTGTCCCGTTTATTAAAGTTCGTGCAACGCCCGCTTAAAATTTAATTATTCATTGCATACATGTAGGGTTTCCTAGAAAAAACTGACAGACGCACAAACCCTACGCGCCGTCCTGCATCACCGTGCGGAGAGCAGACGAGCGACAAGAGTGTATTTTTATTTATTAAGAAAATATACTGTTTTTCTTTCTTTTTTTTTTTTAATTTTTATTTAAAGAGACCAAATCATATGAGATTGATGAATGACAAATGTACTCTCGCCCCTGAGAAATGGAAAATCCCGCTGCACTAGATATTTTTTGTTAATATAGAAAAAAAAGGTGGTTTAAGATTTCTTTATTATTATTATTATCGAAAAAAAAGGCGGTTCAAAAATCTAAAAAGGGCTGTACTTTTGTATAACAATCACCTGAAACAAAGCTTTGTCTGATCCGAACGAAAATCCCGGCCACTTGCGGCGTTCGAACTTCACAGCCGAGAAAAGGCTGAAGACGTCTGTTGGAAAATCCTGCGCCTCCCATTGCCTCCCCTTCTCCAGGAGGCAGACATTAATTCCGGCCATCGACATCCGGCAAGCCGCCACCGAGCCACCGTAGCCGGAGCCCACAACAACGGCATCATAGCTCTCCTCACACGCCATGGTTTCTCTCTCTTAAACTATTCCTGATATGTACGTATTCTCCGGGCCGGCAGGCGCACCAACAAATTAAACAGAGAGTCGTGTTTATAGGTGAGGGGAGAGTAGTTGAAACTTGAAAGCCCGTCCCGTCCTCTGGGAGAGAGATGGAAGTTATTATAAGTTGCAAATAAGATATGGATATACATAAAAATTAATGTATGTAAGCAAAGTCAAATGTGTGCTCATCAAAACGTGCAGCTGCATCATTCGGCCGTTGACCCAGTCCGGGGTCGATCCTAGCATAATCTTCCAAGCATCTTTGAAAGACGACATATGAAGCCAAGAAGAACGATCCACGAAGAAAGTGGCCGCAAATATAACTGGCATTGATTCTTGTTTTGGCTGTGTTGCGGCTGTTGCTGTTGCCCGAAAATATTCCTTGTTTTTCATTTATGCATGTTAAATACAACCAATTAAATATATATTAACACTGTTTTTCATTTATGTCCGGCCGGCCGGTCGGTCCTCCCCGATCGGCCTCCCTTTGACCACTACAGTCTGATCATCTTCACGCGATCGCCGCCGTCCGTTACGTAGGTAACCAACCACGTAACAGGTGTAATCACATTGAATGGTGAGTATAAGTATCCGAAATTACGCATCTAAAACTATTTTAGAAATGGTATATCATTAGTAATTTGGGTGGTTATTGATAGTAATTTGGGTGGTTATGGTGTAGACCCCCCCCCCCTTTTTCCTCTCGGTCTTCGCCTGCTCCTACGGGTCAGAGTTCTGCTGAAATCCTTCTACGAGCGTGTCACCTCCCACACTTAGCGTTCGGACAACGACCACGAGGGTTCTTCACAACCAACCAGCAAGAGATAAAGATTGATATTGCGAGTGGTGGCCTATTGCCCTCCGAGTAAGTTACATTCTTTCTCTCCCCACAAGTTGTAACGAGGAGAGACATGTCGCCCTCGACTTCTCCAAAGTCATGTGAACAAAAGCAAATATTGAAGTTTGACCGACACCGAACCGATCACGTGATTTTTTACGCTATTTACGGGTTTTCCAAGTTAAAAATCTGTCTGTACGTTTCTCTACTTTTTCTATGATTGATTGTGGGCTCGACCGCTCCGCAAGATAAGGAAGCCAAGTTTAGTATGGTCTACTAAGAGTCTTTGGCGACCCGCAATAGTTTGGTGTTGTCTGTGGGAAAGAGTTCCCCAAATACTGAAGGACAATATCTTCTACACAATAATACTCATGACTGGCGGCTATGGCGAGGATGTAAAAGTAAAACCGCACCCTAAAATATAATGTAATAATAAAATATAAAGATAATATCTAGATGTACCGCCATGTTTCAGAATAGGGGTATTCCTGATTTTTCCATTAGTGGTATCAGAGCCAGGTTGAAGAAAATCATCTTCTTTGATTTCAATCCTATGGCTTCATCATCTACCAACTTACCCCAATATACCTTTGCCTCCATTCCAATCTTCAATGGCGAACTATACGAGATTTGGGCCAACAAATTGGAGACCCTTCTTCGCTCCCAAGATTTGTGGGAGGTTGTTCAGGAAGGGGTAAAACCAGCCGTGGCCTCTGGAAAGGAAGCTGAAGGAGCAACTTTCAAAGTTAGCAAGGAGGATGCAATGAAGGATGCTCGTGCTCTACATTTCATTCAGCAAGGTATTGCAAATCAAATTTATCCCAGAATAATGGGATCAAAATCTTCACATGAAGCTTGACAAAGATTGGAGTCAGAGTACAGAGGAACAAAGAAAGTAGTAAAGATAAAAATTCAAACCTTAAGACTCAAACTTGACGCCATTTCCATGAAGGATGTAGAGGTATCACAAGATTATTTTGCAAGAGTGATGAATATAGTAAATCAAATAAGGAATCTGGGAGGACCTCTCGACGACCAGCTTGTAGTCGAAAAGGTTCTACGATCCCTACCAAGGAGTTACATTAATCCCATAGTCTCTACAATATTGGAGGCTCGTGATCTGGACACTCTCTCCATTTCAGAACTTATGGGGTCTCTCCAATCACATGAGGACCTGTTGGCCATCGACACGCCCTCACTGGATAAGGCATTCCAGACAAAGATGTCTTTTAAAACCAAGCAAGAAGGAAAGAGGAAAGGTGAAGGAAGAGGTAATCCAACCAACACCAACTTTAAAACTACCGCAAAAAGGCAGCAAGAAGGGAAAGACAGAAACAAAAATAAGAATCTCACCAAATGCATCATATGCAAAAAGTAGAACCATGAATCAAGGGACTGCTTTTTTAGATGCAAAAATTGTAAAATCCCAAACCATTCAGCACAAAACTGTTGGCATCAAAAGAAAGAAGAAGCTAAATTCTCTGAAGCCGAGGGAGAAGAATACCTCTTCACCTGCAACTCAAACCAGAATGACTCAAGTTCACTTTGTTTTATAGATAGCGGGTGTTCTAGTCATATGGTCAACAACAAAGAATATTTTGTATCTCTTGATGAAAACTTCAAATCTGAAGTAACTCTCGGAGATGGGAAGACAGAGGTAATTCAAGGAAGGGGATTAGTGTCTGTATTTACCACAAACGAGTCTCAGAAGCTCATCTCCAATGTTCACTGGGTGCCCACACTTACACAGAACCTATTTAGTGTTGGGCAGCTTCTCAAGAAGGGCTACAATGTTGTTTTCAACCAAAAAGCTTGCTACATCATTGACCCATGTAACAAAGTGATAACCTCAACGCAAATGAACACCAGCAACATCTTCACAATATCATTGAAGCCCTCAAGACCAAAAAATTTCACCTGCAACAAGGGGATCATTATAGATCCAAGTCAAATTTGGCACCATCGGCTTGGGCATCTTAATTATTCTTCTCTCTCCCTCTTACAAAGGATGCAACTTGCTGACGGCCTACCATCCTTTAATATTCATCCTCAGCTGTGTGACACATGTGCAAGAGGGAAGTCACATCGACTCCCCTTCCCTCTGGTCTCATTCAGAAGGGCAAAAGAAGCACTTGAACTCCTGCACATGGACCTCTGGGGGTCGGCACCTGCAGCCTCAATTGGAGGAAAATACTTCTATTTACTCATCGTCGATGATTTTAGTAGGTTCATGTAGATATTTCACATAGAAAAAAGTCTGAAACTTTCCAAATTTTCAAGAATTATAAAGAACAAATCGAGAATCAGCTGGACAAGCATATCAAGGCAATCAGAAGTGATCGAGGGGGATTCTTATCGACACAATTTAATCACTTCTATCAAGATGTAGGAATAAGAAGGGAGTTAACTACGCCAGCCACACACCACAGCAAAATGGCGTAGTGGAACGCCGCAATAGAACAGTAGTAGAGATGGGGAGGACCATGATGATTCACAAGTCTTGCCCCAAAAATCTCTGGGCAGAAGCAACGTTCACAGCCGTCTACATACTTAACCGGGTTCCCACAAAGGGACTCACAAACTCCACACCCTATGAAGCTCTATTTCAATAGAAGCCCAGTGTTGGCCACATCAGAACTTTCGGTTGTATTGCCTATGCACACAAGAACAAAGAAAAAGGAGATAAATTAGAAGAATCAAGTGAAAAGTGTGTCCTTGTTGGATATAGTGAGCAGAGTAAAGCATACAGGTTGCTGCAACCAGCAACCAACAAACTAATTATATCACGAGACATAACCTTTGATGAAGAAGCTGCTTGGTCTTGGGATTCAGAAAGTGTTGAAGACGGTGCTTGGATCTGGGGTTCAGAAGGTGATCAAATCCTGCATTTGTCGGTTGAGCCAAATGACTAATTAAGCCCCATCCATGGAAATGTAGAAGACAATAAAACCTTTGAACTCATAGAGGAAGATCACGACTCATCACTACCCCCAAAGATGAGATCACTTAAAGACATATATCAACAAGTTGAATTTACGTTGTTCAGCTCAGCTCCCACAACTTTTGAAGCAGTTATAAAAGAAAAAGAATGGAGGAAGGCTATGACAAAGGAGATAGCAGCAATAAAAAAAATCAAACCTAAACCTTAGTTCAAAAACCAGAAGGTCGTGCTGTTATTGGCCTCAAATGGGTTTTTAAAATAAAAGAGAATGAATATGGGACCATTCAGAAACACAAGGCACGACTTGTTGTCAAAGGCTACTCACAAAGACCAGACGACGACTATGATAAAACGTATGCTCTAGTTGCCAGGATGACAACAATTCATCTCCTTATCTCTATTGCTGCGCAAAAGGACTACCTAGTCTGACAACTCGACGTTAAATCAGCCTTTCTTAACGGGGAGTTAGCAGAGGAAGTCTATGTAAGCCAGCCGCAAGGGTATGAAAAAAGGGGGGAAGAGACTAAAGTATACAAACTTCATAAGGCTCACTACAGGCTCAAACAAGCACCCCGGGCTTGGTATAATAACATCCATTCTTTCTTCCTACAAGAAGGATTTTGCCAAAGCCATAATGAGCCAACATTATACATCAAAGATGATGAAGGAAGTAAAATTATTGCATGCCTCTATGTAGACGATTTGATCCTCACTGGACAAAATCAACAGCTCATAAACAAGTTCAAAACAAAGATGAAAACCCAATATGAGATGACTGATCTGGGACTACTAAAACACTTTTTGGGACTACAAATCAAGAAGGTAAGAGACAACATTTTTATCTCCCAGGAACTTTTTATCAAAAACCTGTTAAAGAAATATGGGATGGATCAGTGCAACCTTGCCATCACACCAATGGAGACGTCAGAAAAATTATGCTTAAAGAAGGAAGATGAAGTTAATATAGACAAAGACGAATATCGGAGCCTTGTCGAGTCCCTTGTCTATCTCACCAACACAAGGCCAGTCATCGAACACTCAGTCAACATCTTGGCTACACTAACTCGGACTGGGCAGTAGATAAGGATAACCGGAAAAGCACAAGAGGAATCCTCCTATGCTTTTCTGGTCATCCTTATTTCCTGCCTTGTCGGGTCCCTTATGGACTTTTGTACCAAAAGACGAATATCGAAGCCTTGTCGGGTCCCTTATCTATCTCACCAACACAAGGCCAGACATCGAACACTCAGTCAACATCTTGGCGCGTTTTGTTAGTAACCCGGGTAAATCACACCACATGGCGAGTAAGCGGCTGCTCCGGTACTTACAAGGAACCAGAGATTATGGACTTTTGTACCAAAAGGATGAAGAAGACGACCTAATTGGCTACACGACTCGGACTGGGTAGGAGATAAGGATGACCGGAAAAGCACAGGAGGATTCCTCTTCTTTTCGGGGTCTAAACCTATCTCCTGGACCTCAAGAAAACAACAATTAGTTGTGTTATCAACAACTGAGGCTGAGTACGTTGCTCTCAGCATCGCCGCCTGTGAAGCCCTATGGCTACAAAGAATCAGGGAAGAAATTATAAATGATAAGGAGAAGCCAGTTCGCATTTACTGCGACAACACCTCAACCATCGCACTTTCTAAAAACCCAGTTTACCACAGCAAGAGCAAACACATCGAAATCAAGTTCCACTTTATCAGAGAACTCGTGGAGAAGATGACTATTGAGTTCCATTACTGCAAAAGCAAGGATCAAATCTCAGACATAATGACGAAGGCGCTACCACGGGAACGTTTTGTCGAACTGCGTGAGAAGATGCAAGTGAAAAAGAGTGCAATTTTAGGGGGAGTGTAAAAGTAAAACCGCACCCTAAATATAATGTAATAATAAAATATAAAGTTAATATCTAGATGTACCGCGTATGTTCCAGAACAGGGGTATTCCAGAACCATCTACCATGTATTTATATACCCCTCTCTATCTGTAAGAAATTGATATAAAAAAAGGTATTAAGAACTTGTTCTGTCCACTTAACACTTTCCTGTTTTTTCCATCAGAGGAAAAGCACTCGCACCACCAAAGGATCGGCCCGGGAAGGAGGCGATGATCTCGGTCCTTCCCACTCCCTCATTAATGTTCCCCGACAAGATGAGACTATCGGCGCGCCCGATAACATGCTTGTTGGGCGTGTCTCCCGGATAGAATAGCACCAGGCCGAGATACTAGATCTCTTAAGGAGTCAAGGAATAACACAGATTCTCGCGGCACGTCCCGTGCCTGTCAAATTCCCCCCACCACCTACAAATCACATTCCATGAAATCGCCAAAGAGAGAACTCCGAGGAATCCTTGGAGGCAGCAAGCACTTTACATGTCGCCCGCTTGACCAAGGCCACCGAAGGCAGACAGCAGCATGAGTGCCAACAGCATGAGCGCCAGCAGGCAAGCGCCCCTGAGAACCTTATAGAAAGACCAATCAGAGAAGAAATTAGAGAGTTGATGACCAAAGAGTACGATCAAATCGGTTGGCGAGCCGCATATCTGCACCGCCCTGTTAGAACTGGTTCCTGCTAGCATCTGAAGTCTTGACGCACCCCGTCCAAGTTGGATTCAAACTTCCAAACATCAAATCCTTCGAACGGACTGAGGATTTACAGGAGCATGTGAACCACTTCACCATCGTTCAGATTATAATGCTCCCGACCAACTCCTCTGTCAAATGTTCCCAGCCATACTAAAAGGCCAAGCCAGGACATGGTTTCATTCCCTCTGGGAAGGAACGGTTCGAAGCTTTGCAAAATTGACTCAGTAATTCCTTGACCAATTCATTTCTAACCGGGTGATAGTAAAGGACCCCTCTCATCTCTCAGGGATCCTTCAAATTAAAGTGACGGAGAAACCCTAAAAGATTTTTTCCTCTGATTTACAATCGAAGCAAGACAGATATCTGGAGTAGACCCCGAGCTCCTGCGAGGAGTCTTCCTTGGAGGACTCTACCCCAGCAGATACTACTCTGCTTTGATGAGAGAGACGGTCCCAATTTATCCTGATCTCAAGCATAGAGTGGAAGTACCAATTATGGCTGATGAAGATATTGATGCCCATCATTGACAATTTGAGGGAGGACCAAAGAGGAAGAGAGAAGAATCGACCTTACGATGACAGGAAGAGCATCAGAACATCGTGTGATCGCAGGATTGCCGCAGGGGTATGCCCTCTCAGAGCCTATCAAGAGTACATGTCACTCAATACTCACGCACTAACGTGCTATATGCAATCCAGGATGATCCGGCATTACGGAGGCCAAGAGAAATCCTGAATGGGAAGGGGGATCGAACTAAGTATTGTGTGTTCCATAAGGAAACCATACATACCACTGAAGAATGCGTCAAGCTAAAAGACAAAATTGAACACCTCATAAAACAAGACATCCTTAGAAGATTCCTCTAGGATCAGACTCGTAACCATCTGACATAACTAAGAAGGGAGTAGCCACATGCACAATAGGAAGAATAGGGGGCAGGCAGTTGGACTAGTGGAGAATATCCCTGGTTTCCCCTTTGTCGTCGTTAATTTTATTATTCAACCCCTAGGAGAGAGCCAGAAAGCGCGACCCGCGGAAACAATAAGTTTTGGGGATGAAGACCTGAAGGGACTACTCATACCATATCAGGACCGCTTGTAATCAGCGCAGAAATCGGTGATTCCATTTTTCGCGTCAAGCGAATACTGGTAGACAATGGCAGTTTAGTGAACGTCATATTCATGTACGCTCTTTGTAACATGAAAATCTCAAAAGAGAAGTTTCAACCAGCGCCCGGGCCAATCTGTGGTTTCAACGGCAGACCTGTCTCGATTGAAGGCACTATAACTCTCTCAATCACCCTGAAGGAATTCCCGAAGCAGGTCAATCACAACGTTTTGTTCGTGGCAGTCAAAACAAAATCGCCTTACAACGCGGTCTTTGGTCGACCACTCCAAACAGCTTTTGGGGCAATTCCATCCATTCCACATTTGGTAATGAAGTTCATTTCCCTCGCAGGAATCAGAGTTGTATATGGAAACTAGGAAGCTGCTCGCACATGCTACCTGTAGCAGATGTAGCCTGGACGAGGAACAGTTATGCGCCCCAGAGCAATCAACACCTGAGAAGCACGTGAAGAAAAACTTGGAATCGGGCAAGAACGCCCAACTATACTCTGGCTTGCCAACCCTTGTCTTTATTTAATACTTTTTGTTATAAAGATAATCACTACTATAAAGTCGCAAGCATACGCTTGTGCGCGTACTCTAATTTTCATTCAATGTAATGTGCTTGTTTGCTTCTAACTCTGCTATCGTAGGAACACTCGAACTTTATCAACTCGACTATCCACCGACTACATTACGGTAGCCCTCATTATCCCTGATTGAAGGTTCACCCTTCTCTCCCATAATAGGGCACGTCGTTGGGGCCTTGCCCCAGTGACTTCTCACTGCCTCAGATCGAAGGTTTGCCATTCTCCCCTATGATAGGTCTTGACGTTGTCAGGGAAATCCCTCCTCGCGTTCGCCAACGGCTGGTAGGGTCTACCCCTCGTCGTCTCCAAGGCCTTGCCCTAGTGACCTCTTACTGCCCCAGATCGAATGTTTGCCCTTCTCTCCCGCGGTAGGTCACGACATCGCCAGGGCAATCTCCGCTCGTGTTCGCCAACTGTTGGTAAGGTCTACCCCTCGCCGTCCTCGGGACCTTGCCCTAGTGACCTCTCACTGCCCCAGATCAAAGGTTCGCCCTTATCCCCCGCGGTAGGCCATGACACCTTCAGGGCCTGCCCTCTCACGGTTGCCCGGGTTTGAAGGTTCACCCTTCACAACCACAATCAACGACACCCCCCGGTTCGATTGTTCTGACCTCTCACTACCCGGCTAGAAGTGCTCGCCCTTCGCCTTAGTAGTAGATTGAGACGTAGTCTGAGTCTCATCCTTCTACCATCAACCAATCAGTGACATCTCTCAGTTGGCCTCACTACCTAGCTAGAAGGGTTCGTCCTTCGTCATGGTAGAAGGTTATGACATCGTATGGGTCTCGTCCTTCAATCACAAAAAATGGTAATCACATGCTAAGCGACGGTACTAACATCACACAAGCTCAATCAACACTAAAACAAGGCTTTACGTCAGAAAAATCTACAAACAAAGATATAATACAAAAAGGACGTCCAAAGCGTTGCCAACAAAAGCTGCCACAAAATACGAGTATATAAACTCGAATACAAATACAAGTCCGCCGCACAATGACAGAAACATACAAACATAGTAAGCATAAAGTACATAAACAAAAATACAAAAGCGAGGTCACTACTTGTCCACTACATCAACATCAGAATCGGAGCCTGAGTCTTCGTCTCCAGAAAGATCATTAAAGTCAAGACCAAAAATGCCATACTCGAGCTTCCGGGCCACCATTCGAAGAGCCTTTGATACTCCATGTCTAAGATCAACCTCTCTGGTGGAGAGTAGACCCAATCAGGTCGACGAAAAAAAAAAACCTGACGCCGCACTGGACCAGGCCTCTATCGACCTTGAATGTCACATTGTTTTATTTTGTAATTTTCATAATTGTTCTAGTGTTTTGTGAATATATATATATATATATATATATACACACACACACTAGTATTTTTGAACGGGCTTCGCCCGTCCTTGATGCGTCGTTGCGGGCTTCGCCCGCAATTAAGCGGACTTCGCCCGCTTGACCCTCCGGCGGGCTTCGTCCGCCCCCGATAGTTATTTAAAATTTTAAAGTATTCCAAATTTTAATTATCTGAATTTTTAATAATTTTATTAATTATAAAATATATAAATTATTTAATTAATTATAAACTATATAAATTATTTAATTAATTATTAAATTATAAAATAGAAAAAAAAACGGTGCAAGGGCAGGGGTCGCCGGTTTCGCCTGCTGCCGGCGGCGGGCCTGCCCGGCGCCCACCAGGGGGTTCGCCGGCCTCCGACGAACCCGCTGGTGGTTGTCCGGCGGCGAGCAGGCAGGGCCACCGCCGGCCACCCCCGGTGGGCACCGGGCAGGCCGCCGACGGCTCCGCCGCCGGCAGCAGGCGGTGAACCCGTGAAAGCACCAGAGCGAAATAGGGGATCAGGATTTCTGGATTTCTGGATTTTGGGGGAATGGATATTGGCAGTCCTCCTCTCTTGAATCCAATGGCCAGTTTTTGAAGGGGCTTGATTGGACGGTTCTGATTCGTCTTTTGGTGTGCTTCCAAATAGCATTATTACTTTAAATGATATATATATATATATATATATATATATATATATATATATATATATATATATATATATATATATATATATATATATATATATATATATATATATATATATATACGAGCATCTTCGCACGGGCTACGCCCGTGCTCGATGCTCTCCGGCGGCCTTCGGCCGCATCAGGCGGGCTTCGCCCGCCTGCGCACGGGCTTCGCCCGTACTTGATGCTTCATGTGGTCTTTGACTGCATAGAAGCGGGCTTCTCCAGCAACTGGCGGGCTTCACTCGCCCGACCCGACGGGTCATTGCGGGCATATACATATGAGTGCTCAAAATGATCGCAAAAAAATTTACATCAATATTATCATTTAAATTTTTGTACAAAAATATGCGTTTGTGAGTAAAAATATTTTCATCTCCCTCTTTCTTTCTTCTCTCCCCCTCTCTCTATTATATAAAATATAATATAATTATATATAAATAAAACTCACTGCTCTCTCTCCCGCTCTCTCTCTCTCTCCCGCTCTCTCTCTCTCTCCCGCTCTCTCTCTCTCTCCCGCTCTCTCTCTTCACCGCTCTCTCTCTCTCTCTCTCTCTCTCTCTCTCTTTTGCTCTGTTTCTCTCCCTACCACTATCTAATATATAATATCGCACGGGCTACGCCCGTGCTCGATGCTCTCGGGCACCCTTCGGCCGCATCAGGCGGGCTTTGTCCGCCTGCGCACAGGGTTTGCCCGTGCTTGATGCTTCGGGTGGTGTTCGTCCGCATAGAAACGGGTTTCGCCCGCTTCCACGCATCCACAATCTCAGCAATTTCTTTGAGTAATTTTGCTAATTCAAGGACTGATGGGGAATTGTTATTATTATCCATAATACTGGTTCAGCCAATTAGTTCTGAGCAAATTATAAAAGCATAACTCAAAAACAACAATACAATGGGAAATTGATAAACAGAAATCACAATACACAATTACTAAATCTTCTATACGTGAAATTAGTAACTAACAACAATACATGTCCTAAATCAGCAATATGGAAATTTAGAAATGAAAATCGGGAAGAAATAGCAAATTCTGGAATCAGATTTCAGCAACAAAACAAAATCTGCCCGTAAAATAAGCAAAGCGAATTAAGCACGAACGGCAATGAACGACCCAACCCACTGTAAGTCTAAATATTTGCTATTATTATGTAGTAATTAACCATATAGCAAGACCAAAAATATTACAGAGTAGCTATGTTATCCACGAAATCAAACAGTAGAACTCGCCACCTCCTCCTATGGGAATGCCCTGGTCTCCTCCGATACAATGTATGGCTTTGAGTGCAGTCAAAGCCGTGAGTGGTGACGGCTTTGAGTGCACTCAAAGCCGTGAGTGGTCACGGCGTTGAGTGCACTCAACGCCGTGCGTGGTCACGGCTTTGAGTGCACTCAACGCCGTGCGTGGTGACGGCTTTGAGTGCACTCAAAGCCGTGAGTGGTGACGGCTTTGAGTGCACTCAAAGCCGTGAGTGGTGACGGCTTTGAGTGCACTCAACGCCGTGCGTGGTCACGGCTTTGAGTGCACTCAAAGCCGTGAGTGGTGACGGCTTTGAGTGCACTCAAAGCCGTGTGTGGTGACGGCTTTGAGTGCACTCAAAGCCGTGCGTGGTGACGGCTTTGAGTGCACTCAAAGCCGTCACCACTGAAAGTCGTGAGTGGTGACGGCGTTGAGTGCACTCAAAGCCATGAGTGGTAACGGCGTTGAAGCCGTGAGTGGTGACAGCGTTGAAGCCGTGAGTGGTGACGGCGTTGAAGCAGTGAGTGGTGACGGCGTTGAGTGCACTCAGAGCCGTGAGTGGTCACGGTGTTGAGTGCACTCACAGCCGTGAGTGATAACGGCGTTGAGTGTACTCGAAGCCGTGAAACGGGCTTCACCCTCAGGCGGCCTTCTGACACATCAGGCGGTCTCCGACCGTGCATGATCTTCCGGGCAGTCTCCGACCGTGCATGATCTTCCGGGCGGTCTCACGACGCAAAGAATCGGGCCACGCTTTCACGCAATTCATCAACTTGCCGTCGCAACCGCCACTCGCAGCCGCGCAACGCGTGTATATATATGAATTTTTGGAACACAGGCAGGGGGAAGCGTGGTCAACATGTGGTTGCCCACGTATGGCTTCGCCGTGACGTGGCGTGCTCTGCCTGCCCTCGGCGGGGTCCGTCCGCCCCCGTCGGGCTCCGACCGCCCCCGTCGGGCTCCGACCGCCCCCGTCGGCCTTGCTTTGAGTGGCCCGTGCTTGATGCTCTCGGGCGGCCTTCGGCCGCATCAGGCGGGCTTTGCCCTCCTGCGCACGGGCTTCGCCGTGCTTGATGCTCCGGGCGGCCTTCGGCCGCATAGACATGGATCCTGCTTCCACGCAATTCACCGGCTCGAAGCTGCAACCGCCACTCGCGGCCCACTGGAGCGCATATTTTGAACAGAAGCTCTGAGCGGTTCGGATTTGTTCCACAACAAATTTTACAAAATTGGTGGGATTAAATAAGATGTCAGCTGTTAATACAATTAAAAAATAGAACACTCTCTTCACGGAGTCTATCAAACAAATAATATCGCTCCAATTTGCTCAGATAAGCTCGTCAATGAATACATCTATGGGTCCTGCGTTGAGTTCACTCTCAACGGCCAGACAGCCGTTGAGTTCACTCACAAACTTAATATAATATCATTAAAACGTAATAATTACAGAAATTTAAAGCGGGGGGAGGAGGCGGATGAGGAGGCGGAGGAGGAGGAGGTGGAGGTGGAGGGGCGCAGTCGAACCGTCGGACACCGGCGTCCCCGGCGACCTAGGCGGGCGTAGCCCAGCTCCCCCAGCGAACTCAAAAAAAAAATTTGATTTCAGACACCGCCGACAGTGGCCCTGCGGTTCGCCTCCGGCCTACCCCCGCCTCCGCCGGCGGCGGCTAGGTGAAATTAAATGGCGGAGCTGGGGCTCACGGGCAGGGCCCTACGTCGGCGATGGCCTTGCCGGTTCGCCTCCGGCCTACCGCCGCCGGAGTCGCCGGCAGCAGGCTGCACCGGCGGCCCGAATGGTGGGGTCCGGTGAGGCAGCAGCCGCCTACGCCCGTGCTGGTGGGTTAATTTTTTTATTTTTGTTACAAAGAATTTCCATTTATGTAGGAGATAGATACCAAAAGTTGTGAAGAGAAAGCTAAACTTCTGTTTAATACAGTTTCATCGAAAAAATATCAAAACAACATGAGAGAGAGACTGAGAAAAAAAAAATCAATAGTCTGATAAAAGCATCCAACAGCTAGAACTACTTAAGCAACAATCCAGATCAACATTTGTAACTGCTATTGCTTCCACCGGACTGAAAGGGCCTCGGGTTTCGATCCAAGCTTCATATACTTCATCTTGGCCGAAATCTACAGACCTCTTCAAAATTAGTGAGATTTCAATACCTTTCCAATTCCTTATGCAACCCAACGAATAGCAACTTAGGAAAGGATATTCAAAAGTACTGAAATTTTACCCTCCCAATAAAAAGGAGAAAGTGTGAGGAACAACTTTGTTTTCCCCTCCGAATGAAAAGGATTAAAATTGGGGTTTAAAGGGCCAAAGGGTGAGTGCCCATGTTTCCCCGGCTCGATGCTCTTGGGCGGCCTTCGGCCGCATCGAGGTGGGCTTCGCCCGCCTCTGCACGGGCTTCGCCCGTGCTCGATGCGTTGCTACGGGGTGCGCATGTATGAGAACAGGGTATATGCAAAACATATACATATGACCGTTCAAAATGATTGGAGAACATCTAAATCAAGATTAAAATTTTACTAAACTGTACGTTATGCATTAGTACTTGTAATTTCCTTCTGAGTTTGTATTTCCCTATCTCATATATGTCGAAGAGCTCTGTAAATGTGATTGTCCTCTTTGTTGCCATCTCATTTAAATATGTTTTTTTCTCTTTTCATCTAAAGGATGAGATATAATGTGATATTTCATTGCAGGATTAAGGGGCAATAGTTGCTATGTGCTGATTAGAGGCGGATGAGGCTTATTATATATCGTGGAGGCTACAACTGCGATCGATGATGTTGGGCGTCCTTCAGCCGCAACAGGCGGGCCTTGTGCACATGCGCAGAGGATGTGCTCGTAATTGAGTGGTCAGTATATTGTGTTGAGTGATTGTTGTGTTCAGTGCGTTCAGGTGGGTGGTAATGTCGCTCATAAAATGATATTCAGTAAAAAGAGTAGAACACACAGATGAGAAGAGGAGATTGTACATATGAAAAGTAGGTAAAAAAATGATTATTACAAACGGTGGCATATGTTTGTCAACAGTACATGAGTATCCCTATGGTTGGAGATGAGAATATGAGAACTCGTATTTTCTTCTGTAGAGCTTATGTAGATATGGAGCATTGAAGAAGAAGTGCAGCTGTACTTGCAAAATCTCAGAGGGAAACTCAGTTGTTGATGGTGTGCAATTTTTAGTGATTTTGGGAGACCCTGCATTTATGAACTATGTCAGTTATAGTAGTTATTAACAAATGTTCGTTCAGTTAGGGTAAATGTGTTTCTATGTGCTGTATATTATGTCGTAAGTGTTACCTTCTAATCATTGTAAATACATAGATCCATTCTTGTTCAGTTGTCAGACCTAGCGGGACAGGTGGGATACGTAATCGAAAGCCCGGAATCTCAGTTCGTGGACCATCTGACCACCTCCTTGTGTCTGGCTTGCAGATATCGTCGTAGTAATTGTAGTCGGAGCACTCTGCAGGGTTGTTGTTTGTAGGGGTAGCTGCAGGAAAGAACTTTGTAGTTTAGTGTACAGATTATTCTTATAATAAGGAAGTTTATATGAAGAGTATCAATTACTTACTTTGTTGAGATGTTGAGTTATTTTGTTGTAATTGTACCCGCTGATATGGTGCATTCTCGTTTGACATCTGCAGTGGTTTAAATGGCGTTAAAAATCATACGGTGCACGATAAATGAGCAAGTTGTTTATGACAACTATGTAATATATCATAATATCAGTACAGTATATAATAAAAACGCAGTATACGTCAATGTCTATAAATGTGAAAAGTTATTTTAGAAAGTTGCAAGTAGTTAGAGCATGTAAGATGAAATGTGAGGTATTGTAGTATAAATATAGAAAAGAAAGAGAACATAGTTCTGACTGAAGGTATATGTATATAGATGTTGCTAAAATGAGATCTTGTAATCATAGATGTTGTGCGAAAATTTCTTTGTACACAACATTCGCTGTGTAGATACCTGTATGATTATCTATTTTGCCATTCTGGACTAAAACAGTTGTTTTATCTCGGGAGGTGCCTCGTGATAGAGCTACATACAATTGACCATGACTGAATACATTGTTTGGTAGATATATTCCGACATGTTGAAATGTTTGTCCTTGAGATTTATTTATTGTAAGTCCAAAGCTTAATCGGACTGGAAATTGCTTACGTGTTAGTTGGAATGGCAATTTGATATCTTCTGCAGTATTTAAAGGAATTCGTGGTAAGAAAACGGAGTTTCCCTCAAAATGTCATGTTAGAATTTTTGCTTCGATCACATTTTTTGCAAATCTACGACACAGCAGTCTTGTTCCATTGCAAAGTCCGAACTTTGGATCAATATTCCGCAGTAACATAATTGGTGCCCCAACTTTTAACTTTAACTTATGAGGCGGTAAATTACCTGGTGTTAATGTATTGAGAAATTCTGGTTGATAAAAATTGCTTGCATCATCTGAAACAGAATCATATGAATAGTATATAACTTCTTCTCCCGGAAGTTGGAGTACAGTGATATCGTTCAACATATTCACGTGCTCATTTAGAGGTGTTAGTATAGCTCTATCTCGCATATAATTTTTGTCTCCAATATGTGAATCCAAATTTGGGAATGTAACATTTATTAAATCAATAATGGATTGCTCACCTTCCCATAACATGCCTATTGGGTCAGGAATTCTAATCATTTCACCTTTTGTCGTTGTTTCTGTACCATTTCCAACGTGTAGCAAATATTCAGAGAAAGTAATATCCTGTTTTGCACGCATATTCTCTGTTAGACTTAGTATCCTTACATAACTCCATAAATAGGATTGAACGATACTTGCATTAATAATTTGTGCTCTGGTTCCATTCACAACAACAGGCAGCACCTGACGAAAATCACCTCCCAAAATAATAATTTTTCCTCTGAATGGTCTGTTGATGTTAGTTGCGTCACGGAATGAACGATCAACAGCTTCGAGTGCCTTTCTATCAGCCATTGGGGCCTCATCCCATATGATTGCTGATGATCTTCTAATAAGTTCAGCTAAATCTGATTGTTTTGTAAAGCCACAGTATGACTGCCCATGCAATTTAATGGGTATACGGAATTTTGAGTGTGTAGTTCGACCCCCTGGTAATAGAGTTGCAGCAATTCCTGAAGTAGCTGTAGCTAATACGATGCATCCTGAACTACGAAAAGTTGCGATAATTGCACGGTATAGATATGTTTTTCCAGTTCCACCTGGTCTATCAATGAAAAATAACTGCTCTGATTTGTTGCTTATTGCGTCGCTTATTGTGTTGTACGCATGTAACTGGCCTTCATTAAGTGATGTGACGGTATTAAGGTCATCATCGGTGATCGGTAATGATAACTCTGCTTCAATAAGATTGGAGAGATTATTGAGATGTTTGAAGGATTCATTTATTTGGGGTAGATCAAACTCTCTAATCGAACGTTTATGTTGTTGAAGAATCTCATTGAGTTCGTATAGAAGTTTATTCATAATATAGAGGTTGTTAGTGGCACTGGAACTTGGGAAGTCCTCTATCATGCTTGCATAATTTTCAGACCAAAGAGTTCTGACATCTGCTGGTTCACAAAATATCAAGATAGTGGCAAACAATCTTCGTAACGCAGACGGCATTCTGAATGTTCGAGCCTCGGTTAGGCATTCTCGAACACTATTATCTTGCTCGAGCAAACCGTAGTTTCTTGCTGCTTCCTTAAAAGTGGTACATGTAATGTTGTTAACAGTCAATAAATTATCAAATGATGTGGGACCTGGAACATGATTTAGTAGCATTCGCAGATAGTATCTCTCATTATCAGCAAGCGGAACAGAGTAAATCCTACCAATAACTTTTCGTCTTCTGACTCTTTTTCTCCAGTACTTTTGTTGCTTAAACCAACGATAATATTTAGGGAAATCTCTGTATAAATATAGGTTAGGTTCTTGGTGTTGACTGTATATACTGAAAAATTCAGTCAACATTGTTTTGGAGTTTCGGTTGTTTGTTAATATTGATGAAATCGATTGGTCAATATGGAATTGTATCTGATGTTGATTCGGTAGATGTATTTGTAATCGCTCTACTGATGGATATATTTGGCTCATCTGAAACTTGAACAGTCTCCACAATGCCTCAGGTGGGCATAACCATCTGCCGTTAATGTAGTTTGTGATTTCATCGTGATTGGTATCAGGTTGGAGTTGAAAAGAGATTTGATCTGGGCCTTTGTATATATATTTGTATAAATATTTTATACTGTTGATACTGCTGCAGATTTCAACATTTAGATGGCAGTTGTATTTTAAAAGTAGCCATGGGTTATATGGAACAACCCATCTGTTGTCAACGTTGAAATCTGTGTTTCTGCCAAACGTTATGCAGCGTTTGCTGTTTCTTCGTCTATATATTGGATATGCGTCATTTCCTTGAAGAGTTGTATTTGAGTACTGCTTCGGAAAACATTTGTTGCAGATGTTGTTATGCATACATTTAGCATTTGGATTATATGCACCGCAGGGCCCATGGATCATGTGCTTTAGCACAGACTCATATAATGCAGGTTCTTGGTTTGCATATGGTATTTCGGCGCGTACGATTGAATCAAACTCGTCAGGAGAGTTTAATTTGTACGCTGATTCTAGCAATACTAACATATGCACATGTGGTAATCCTCTTTTTTGAAATTCAATGACGTGCACATGTGCAACAGCTTTTCCTAGAACACCTCTTTTGAATATATCTTTTTTCAGCTCTTCGTATTTTGAACGAAAGATTCTAGTTATTATATCTGGACGTTCATACGGAGATTGTCCTTGCAGTAGGTGGTCAGTAATCTCTTTCCATTCTGGATTACATGTCATTGTTATAAACAAATCTGGTTTTCCAAGGTGTTGAACAATTGTCATAGCATCTTGGTATCGTTGATATAGATCTCGTGGACTGCCTATAAATGATGATGGTAGTATTATCTTTTTACCCACGCTACCTAAAAAAATAGGTTATTAGTTACAACGTAACATTACAGAATAGGTTAGTAATATAGTTCTTTAAAGCAAATAATTTGATGTACCAGCATTATTTTCACCAGCATTAAAGCAATCCTGTAAACCTGAGTATAATTCTGCACGTAGGTCGCTTTGGTGTGATCTAATAAAACGTAGTTTTTGTGTTTCGACCTTAATGTAGTTGTCTACAACATATTGTTGGAGTAATCTTCCACTGCGTAGCAGTATTGAATTAGATGCGTCTCGGATCTGCAGGATGGTAGTTAGAAATGTAGTATATCAGGAAAAAAGACTTTGTAAATGAAACATTTTTAGTAATGGCTTATTACCTGCAACATGTATGAGTAGTAATCACAACATGTGATTTTTGAGTTGTTTAATGACTGTAAATTGCAAGACCAGCCAAAAGTGCCATAAGGTAATAACAGTGGGTACTGGAGTGGATCGTAAAAGCCTGAGTATTCAGGGATATTCAGAAGTTCATCTCCGGTTGTTTGAATAATGATATCTCTTTCGTGTGTCTCAGAGCAGTCTTCATCTCCAACCAATATAGCAGCAACTTGAGATGCAGTAGTTAAATTGTATTGAAGCAGAGTAGATGGACGTTCTCTTAGAAGGAGCTTGCATTCTTGTATATCTGGTCGACGCGCTAGCTGGCGCAATATTTTTACATACGGGTTGCATAAATCTAGTATGTGTGTTAATTGTTGAAGCAGTTCAGATTGCAACTCATTATTTTCTTGTATGCGATTCGACGTTTCATGTTCAGTGTCGTAGATGAATAATTGAAGGAAGCGTGGTCTTAACCCATCAGGAGGTGTAAGGCTTCCAATCCGATGATAAATTGTGCCATGTGCCCAAAAACTGTAAATGCCTTGGTGAAATGATGGTGTGGGATCGTCCATTGTAACACCAAATGATGTGAAGGCAAATACATGGTTGTATGAGCGCAAATTTTTCCTGAAGTGTTTGCCTCTCGCACTTTGGGCAATGAATAGATTGAGAAGTTCAGTGGGTGTTTGGATATCAGGAAGTGCGATTCTGCCCCGATTACAACACAGGCTGCTCGTTTCACGGTGGAATAATGTGGCTTTACAGTTTGAACAACTTGTTGGCATGGGTAATTGGAACGGTGTGTCGAAATTGGCTGGGTAAAAATTTCTTGCACAGTTACACTGAATATACGATCTAAGGCCGCACTCAATAGTGCCCTCAACATCCTCACTCTCGTGCTCTGCTTCTGAGGTCGAACTGTCAGTATTTGCTGTAACTGCAACTAAGACACAGTGAAATTGTAAACATAATAATTTAGCAGAAATAAATATGTAGGTGTACTTATACTGAACCTGTTGTTAGTGGTGGATGCGCTGATGTTGAACTTTCACCGTGGTGAAAAGTTGAACGTGTGTGTACGAAGTCGGGCAATGTTGCTGTCTGTTCTTCGTTAAGGTGTCGCTTTTCGCGCCTTCTCATATTTGATTCAGTACGCTGTAGTGGAGTCATATTATTTCTCCGTATGCGTGCTGAGTTACGATTCAGTAGACGTCGACGACTTTCTGGTATGTGTATAAGATTTGTAAGTAGATTATTTTGAGTAATAAAGTAAAATGCTTATACGATGTGCTCGTAGTTTCTGGGACCTGGGCGTAGAATGTTTTGAAGTAAATCTTCATCTTGAGGCTGTTCCATTTTGTGTATACTCGATGTACCTAGTACTGTTGAAGAATGTGCAGATCGCAAAGATCAGTTGTTTTGCGTAGAACAATGGAGTATTAAAGTATGGAGTAACACAAAGATGGTCATAAGTAATTAGAGTACGTAGTTGAGCAGATGGTAATAAACATGGGCTAAATGGCATAGTAGTACAATGAAAGCTAGCATAACATCTGAGCGTTGGTACACGCAAGGTATATATTAAACAGAAGTGCGTGTGGTCGAATTTTATGAAGTATATTTACAGGTACATCCTTCGACAAAGCAGTTTAAGTAGTACATTGCTCATAGTATTCTGATTTAATATCAAAAAGTCGTAGCTCATATGCGGATATTGTTCTGCCGTTAATTGTTTGCCCGTGTATAATATTTGTGGCAGCCTGCATCGAAGCTTCATCAGCAAAAATCAGTTCTCCTGTCCCAGATGCCTTGCCCGCTGTGTCGACGTCAGTCTTCAGTAATAAATGGTTAGTATGTTTGAAATAAAGAGAGAAATTATTGCGAAAATTTATTTTGCAATGTCGAGTAAGAGATCGTACAGTGGCGTGTAGAAAGCCTGGAAGTGTTTGGAAGAGTGATCTTAAGAGCTCAGTGGTTGTATCATGACTAAGGTTGCTAAGCAGTACAGCGAAGTAGTAGTACTCTCGCATATGTGAGGGTACATTGTTGTAGGTGTCAGCAGAGCCGAATGTCGATGCAAGGTTGTTGTCACGCGTGACAGTTGATGAGGAGTCGTAGTCGGCCATTGTAAATGTGTCGGGGTGTTCTTTTGTAAATGTCATAAACGGGCAAAGTAACATCGAGTTAGGCAATGTTTTTAGAAGAAAATGTAAGGTCAAAGACATCCTATGACAGTGATATTTTTGTACAAACTCACTCGGGAGAAAATGCAGCGCCAAGCAGGGCCTTAGTATTGTCAAGAAGATACCTACCACGATAGCAGACATGATTGGGAAGCTCAATCGTTCTGAGTTCATTAAACGATTATGATTCTAACTGCAGAGCTCTATATTTATGACCTTAGAGGATTCATAGCCATAATTTACATCATCAAAGAATATAACAATTTATAGTATCACTAAACAAATTTAGGTAGAGGAAAGAATAGAGCAATTTACATAATAAATAAACAATTGTAGGCACAGCAAAGAGTGTAACAGTTTACATTATCATTAAACAAATTTAGGTACAACAAAGAGTACAAAAATTTACATTATCATTAAACAATTTTAGGTATATGAAAGAATATAACAATGTACATTATCATTAAACATTTTTAGCTATGTCAAAGAATAAAATAATTTACATTATCATTAAACAATTTTCGGCATACTAAAGAATATACCAATTTACATATCATTAAACAATTGTAGCTACATCAGAGAATATAGCAATATATGATAAGTTCAAATCAGAGGACATGTATCATTATCATGACTTGAGATAGTGTTTTGGTATGCATCTTCATTTAATTAAAGTAAATAGATGTTCAACATTTATTATATCACAGCTACAATGCATTATACAGTCGGTACTACTAAAGTGCTTAAAACTCTGATTAGCAGTTATTGAGGAAAATATGCTTTTGTTTTGATTTTTAGAGCTTAACGTGAAAACAAAAGAAAATAATTAAAAGGAAAATTCTAATTCGGAATTACCTTCTTCAAACTGCTACATTTTATTATGTAAACATATGTTAATTCAGTAACATGTTTTTCATTCCGTAAAGATAGTAGCAAAGGCGCATGGGCCTTCACATGTGCACCATGCGTCAACAACAATATCTTATTACAACAACAATATCTGACTGCTGCATGACGTCTCGCATGTCGTGTTCATTGAAATAAACACAATTTCAGGCGGAACATTAAGGCGACAGTCACATATTGTTGGTACCACAGCATAGCGCAGAAAAGAGATTTTTTCTACTAAATAGTAATAGATAAATTATTATTCTATATAGGCGCTTGCCTTAACGGCATTTTTGCTATGATAATTACTTGAGTAAGCAGGAAGTTGAACTTCAGCCGCACGGGCCCAACATAACTTGTACTATTGTATTAACTCTGTGATCTCTTTATATAATATTACCGGTGTCTAAGTAGCTCATAAATCGCAATCAGAATTAATTTATATTTCTCCATGTGAATTAAATAGTTACTAAATAAATGAACTTGATACAAAAAATATGAACCAATTTAATTAGGTGAAGCATATTTACTTTTCTTAAAAGCACAATAAAACGGAATTGAAATTATATACAGTAAGTTATTTCTCTTTAACCATCAATTTTGTATTGTGCAAGACTATGTTAGGGTTCATACATTTGGATGAAATTGAGCAGTTCTACCACTGCGGGCAAATGTCATTTCATTGGAATTGGAGGTGGAATTCCAATTTCAAAAGCTATTTTCATATGCAGTTGGGCAGGAGTAAATTCAGAACTGAAAGCAAATAAAAACCAGGTTTGAAGTTGACAGCTATCCTCATATCCGTAATCCATACAAAGAGTTTCATATGTAAGTGGCGATGATAATGAAATGGAAAAAACATCAGTTTTAAAAGCAGCATAGCAAAGTACAGTTCCAAACCTGAAAGGGGAAGAAGAGCACAAACAAATGTGCAGGAGCGCAGAAAAATGCGGAGGAGGCAGCGGCAGTGACGGGGGATGCGGAGCCGGCAATGGCAAGGGCAGTGGCAGCAGTACCGGAAGCCTCAGCGGGTGCGGCTTGAAGTTGCTTTTGACCTGCGGAGAGAGCAGCGGCGGAGTGAACCAACAGGCGAAGGTCGAACTGATGAGGAAACAAAATCGAAAGCAAAAATGATATGAAAATGCAAGAGTAGAACCGAAATCGAAACCTGGAAGGAGAAGAAGGGCAGAGGGAAATCCAGAAGCGGGAGCGGCAGCGCTGGGGGCCGCAAATGCGGCAACGGCAACGGCCGTCGAAGCGGCAGCGGTGCGGAAGAGGCAGGGCCACCGAGCGGAGCAGCGGAATGGGCAGCGACAATGGAAGCGGAAGTGGATTCGAGCAGGGAAGATGCGGTGGGAGGCCCTCTGCAGATATGTGCGGCGTGAGCGGCGCATGAGCGGCGAGCGGACATCGCCGGTGAGGACACGCGGGCGCGGTGATAGGGCACGCGTCGGGGAAGGAACTGTGCAGCAGGCATGAAAACATCGGGCGGCTTGCAGGCTTTAGAGGAACTGACGGGCGCGATTCATCTGATGGTAAGAGCAAACAATTGCATAGTTTTTTATATATAATAGATATATATATATATATATATATATATGTTTATAAATATACGAGTGCCCTACACGGGGCTCCGCCCCTATGGCTACGCGCCACAATACCCGGCCCGCACCCGACCCGCACCCGGCGGGCTTCGCCGACCCATGACAGGTCGTTGCGGGTTGCGCCTGCATCAATGCGAGTGCCCGACACGGGGCTGCGCCCGCCCCCGGCGGGGTGCGCCCACCCCCCGACGCCCTTCGACCATAGCCAGGGCTACGGTCGCCCCCCGGTGAGCTGCGCCCGCCCCCCGGCGCACTTCGACCTATATCACGGAGGGCACCGCCCGACTCCCTTCGACCTATATCGAGGAGGGCATCGCCTGACTCCCGACGGGCGGTGCGGCCACGAGGCGGGCAGTGCCCGCCCCTGGCGGGCCGGGACTTAGGCGGGATTTAATCCTCGCCTAAGTAGGCGGGATTTAATCCTCGCCTAAGTAGGCGGGATTTAATCCTCGCCTAAGTAGGCGGGATTTAATCCCGCCTGGGATTAAATCCCGCCTAATTGCGGGATTAAATCCCGCACTTAGAGGCGGGATCCCGCCTAACTTAGAGGCGGGATCCCGCATAACTTAGAGGCGGGATCCCGCCTAACTTAGAGGCGGGATTTAATCCCACTGGGATTAATCCCGTCTAGGATTCTATTAATCCCAGGCAGGATTTAGTCCCCACCGCCAGTCAGCTTATGTTTTTTGGGTATATATTAGGCCGCGTTATTGTAGAATAAGTGATGTTCTTGGAGGCCCAAAACTGGCTGGGTATTTCTCTTGTTGGGCTTTCCTGGTGGGCTTTTTAAGCAGTGTTTGTGCTTGATTTTGGACTGGGCTGGCGGGTTGTAGGGGTGCCCTACAAAATATATTGATTTGAGAGGCTCTATATAGGTTTAGGAGACCTAAGAAAAAATATAAACGGCCCTGATTCGTTGTTGTGATCAACGGTTGTGATCAAATATTTGATTTATATTCAACGGTCGTGATCTGATTCTACAATTCAAAACTATTTCTTTAATGTAGTTAAAGATATATATATGTATATATACACACACACACACACATATATATATATATACGAGCATCTTCGCACGGGCTACGCCCGTGCTTGATGCTCTTCGCATCGACAGTACCCCAGCTGCGACGGTACCCACGCCCAAACTCGGCCCCTCTACGACACTCGATCATTTAATAGCACACGTGGATCCCCCGTGCCCTACGCGAGACTACCCCCGCCACGGCACTGCCCCCGCACGACGGCGCTTCTGCAGCTCGCAAACCCCCGTGCAACCGACACGGGTCCTGTGCACGGGGTTTGCGAGCTGCAGAAGCGCCGTTGTGCGGGGGCACTGCCGTGGAGGGGGTAGTCTCGCGTAGAGCACGGGGGCTCCACGTGTGCTATTAAATGATCGAGTGTCGTAGAGGGGCCGAGTTTGGGCGTGGGTACCGTCGCAGCTGGGGTACTGTCGATGCGAAGAGCATCGAGCACGGGCGTAGCCCGTGCGAAGATGCTCGTATATATATACTTTCCAAATTGAGAAAATGTGTATGTAAAACATTTCTCACTATATCTCAACGGCTTTGAGTGCACTTAAAGCCGTGTTTGAGTGCACTCAAAGCTTGTATTCTAGTGCACTCAAAGACGTGCTCACGGCTTTGAGTGCACTCAAAGCTCGTATTCTAGTGCACTCAAAGCCGTCATGTTAATGGCGCTAAGTACACTCAAAGCCGTCGTCTCGACGGCGTTCAGTGCACTGAAAGCCGTCATCTCCATGGATTTGAGTGCAATCAAAGCCGTTGTCTCGACGGCGTTGAGTGCACTCAAAGTCGTTGTCTCCACGGCGCTGAGTGCACTCAAAGCCGTCGTCTCGACGGCGTTCAGTGCACTCAAAGTCGTCGTCTCGACGGCGTCGACGGCGTTGAGTGCACTCAAAGCCGTCGTCTCGAATACACTCAAAGTCTTCGTCTCGAAGGCGTTGAGTGCACTCAAAGCTGTCATCTCCACAGCAAGCCGTCCTCTCGACGGCGTTGAGTGCACTCAAAGCCATCCTCTCACCGCCACCGCCACCGAAGAGGTGTTGGAGCTTGGCCGGCAGCCTGCCCGGAGCCCACCGACGGGGTCGTCGGTCACCAGTGAAAACACCCGGGTTATCCCGGTGGGGATTAAATCCTCGCCTAAGTAGGCGGGATTTAATCCCGCCTGGGATTAAATCCCGCCTAATTGCGGGATTAAATCCCGCACTTAGAGGCGGGATCCCGCCTAACTTAGAGGCGGGATCCCGCCTAACTTAGAGGCGGGATCCCGCATAACTTAGAGGCGGGATCCCGCCTAACTTAGAGGCGGGATTTAATCCCACTGGGATTAATCCCGTCTAGGATTCTATTAATCCCAGGCAGGATTTAGTCCCACACCGCCAGTCAGCTTATGTTTTTTGGGTATATATTAGGCCGCGTTATTGTAGAATAAGTGATGTTCTTGGAGGCCCAAAACTGGCTGGGTATTTCTCTTGTTGGGCTTTCCTGGTGGGCTTTTTAAGCAGTGTTTGTGCTTGATTTTGGACTGGGCTGGCGGGTTGTAGGGGTGCCCTACAAAATATATTGATTTGAGAGGCTCTATATAGGTTTAGGAGACCTAAGAAAAAATATAAACGGCCCTGATTCGTTGTTGTGATCAACGGTTGTGATCAAATATTTGATTTATATTCAACGGTCGTGATCTGATTCTACAATTCAAAACTATTTCTTTAATGTAGTTAAAGATATATATATATATACACACACACACACACACACACATATATATATATATATACGAGCATCTTCGCACGGGCTACGCCCGTGCTTGATGCTCTTCGCATCGACAGTACCCCAGCTGCGACGGTACCCACGCCCAAACTCGGCCCCTCTACGACACTCGATCATTTAATAGCACACGTGGATCCCCCCGTGCCCTACGCGAGACTACCCCCGCCACGGCACTGCCCCCGCACGACGGCGCTTCTGCAGCTCGCAAACCCCCGTGCAACCGACACGGGTCCTGTGCACGGGGTTTGCGAGCTGCAGAAGCGCCGTTGTGCGGGGGCACTGCCGTGGAGGGGGTAGTCTCGCGTAGAGCACGGGGGCTCCACGTGTGCTATTAAATGATCGAGTGTCGTAGAGGGGCCGAGTTTGGGCGTGGGTACCGTCGCAGCTGGGGTACTGTCGATGCGAAGAGCATCGAGCACGGGCGTAGCCCGTGCGAAGATGCTCGTATATATATACTTTCCAAATTGAGAAAATGTGTATGTAAAACATTTCTCACTATATCTCAACGGCTTTGAGTGCACTTAAAGCCGTGTTTGAGTGCACTCAAAGCTTGTATTCTAGTGCACTCAAAGACGTGCTCACGGCTTTGAGTGCACTCAAAGCTCGTATTCTAGTGCACTCAAAGCCGTCATGTTAATGGCGCTAAGTACACTCAAAGCCGTCGTCTCGACGGCGTTCAGTGCACTGAAAGCCGTCATCTCCATGGATTTGAGTGCAATCAAAGCCGTTGTCTCGACGGCGTTGAGTGCACTCAAAGTCGTTGTCTCCACGGCGCTGAGTGCACTCAAAGCCGTCGTCTCGACGGCGTTCAGTGCACTCAAAGTCGTCGTCTCGACGGCGTCGACGGCGTTGAGTGCACTCAAAGCCGTCGTCTCGAATACACTCAAAGCCTTCGTCTCGAAGGCGTTGAGTGCACTCAAAGCTGTCATCTCCACAGCAAGCCGTCCTCTCGACGGCGTTGAGTGCACTCAAAGCCATCCTCTCACCGCCACCGCCACCGAAGAGGTGTTGGAGCTTGGCCGGCAGCCTGCCCGGAGCCCACCGACGGGGTCGTCGGTCACCAGTGAAAACGCCCGGGTTATCCCGGTGGGGCTCTAGAAGGGCCACCACCGCCGTCGATTTGAAACGAAGGTGCTGCTTGCCACCGCCGACGGTGCTGCTTGCCACCGCCGACGGTGCTGCTTGCCACCGCCGACGGTGCTGCTGCTTGGCCACTGCCAACAGTGCTGCTGCTTGGCCACCGCCTGAGTGCACTCAAAGCCTTGATCTCAACGTCGTGATCACGACGTTGAGTGGACTCAAAGCCGTGCTCACGGCATTCGGTGCACGCAAACCCATGATCACGGCGTTGAGTGCACTCAAATCCTTGATAACGACTTTGAGATCACAGCTTTGAGTGCACTCAACGCCGTGAAATGTGTGGAAGCGGGGTCAGCTTCTATGCAGCTTAAGGCAGCCATTTCCGAGCTGTAAGATTAGTGTTAACGGCAAACCTTAACACAATGGGGTTTTTAATTTTTTGAGGCCAAAATATGTGTCAATCAAAATATTTTGAACATAAAGATTGTTCATCAGGTCAATGGCTACTCCCTCAAAAAAATTGGTAATATTCCGAGGGTTTTTTGGATATTTTGAATAATTAAAATAAGACTTATTCGTGAGGTCTTTAAATGATTGCAATTTTTTTAAAAAAATCTCATGATGATGACCAAGGTCCTTGACCTGGTCATCATCATCAGATTTTTAACATACTGTCATAATTGACAATTATTTGGGTAAGCCTTAATATTTTTTGGTGACTGTTATTAGCACTGCACTTTTGGATATCCGCACTATACTTACTCTTAATTTTTCGCGCCTTTTGAAAATACTCTTTGTACATGCATTTTTAGGAAAAGTGTTCAACAAGAAAGTTGTAGATCTCGACGAGATCTACAACTTTCGTGTTGAACACTTTTCCTAAAAATGCATGTATAAAGCGTATTTCTAAAAGGCGCGAAATCTGAGTGTATTTCTAGAAATACGCTTTATACATGCATTTTTAGGAAAAGTGTTCAACACGAAAGTTGTAGATCTCGTCGAGATCTACAACTTTCGTGTTGAACACTTTTCCTAAAAATGCATGTACAAGGAGTATTTTCAAAAGGCGCGGAAAATTAAGAGTAAATATAGTGCGAATATCCAAAAGTGCAGTGCTAATAACAATCACCTCTTTTTTAAGCAATTAAATGCTGGTTTACACCTTTGAGAATTATTAAAGGTAAATTTTTCCAATTAAAGTTTCTCAAAATCTTAAGCCCTCATTTGGCGCACCATTTTTGCCGGGTGCGTTTTTGTCAAACGTGACGTGACACCCTTTTTCATTTGGATTGCTACCTTCGTTTCGAATCGCCGGCGTTTCAATGTAGGAGAAAAAATGGCAGGCCAAAATCGTCTCACGGAGCTCCGTTTGACGACGGCGTTCAGTGCACTCAAACCCATCGTCTCGACGGCGTTGAGTGCACTCAGCGCCGTGGAGACGACGGCTTTGAGTCCACTCAAAGCCGTGGAGACAACGGCTTTGAGTGCACTAAATGTCGTGGAGACGACGGCTTTGAGTGCACTCAACGCCGTCGAGAGGACGGCTTTGAGTGCACTCAAAGCCGTGTAGACGACGGCTTTGAGTGCACTCAAAGACGTGGAGACGACGGTTTTGTGTGCACTCAACGCCGTCGAGAGGACGGTTTTCAGTGCAGTCAACGCCGTGGAGAGGACGGCTTTGAGTGCACTCAAAGCCGTCGAGTGCACTCAAAGCCGTCGTCTCCACGACGTTGAGTGCAGTCAAAGCCGTGGAGACGACGACTTTGAGTGCACTCAAAGCCGTCCTCTCGACGGCTTTGAGTGCAGTCAACGCTGTCGAGAGGACGGCTTGTCGTGGAGATGACAGCTTTGAGTGCACTCAACGCCTTCGAGACGACGGCTTTGAGTGTATTCGAGACGACGGCTTTGAGTGCACTCAACGTCGTTGAGACGACGGCTTGACGCCGTCGAGACGACGGCTTTACGCCGTCGAGACGACGGCTTTGAATGCACTCAGCGCCGTGGAGACAACGGCTTTTAGTGCATTGAACACCGTCGAGACGACGGCTTTGAGTGCACTCAGCGTCGTGGAGACAACGGCTTTGAGTGCACTCAACGCCGTCGAGACAACGACGTTGAGTGCACTGAAAGCCGTCATCTCGACGGCTTTGAGTGCACTTAGCGCCATTAACATGACGACTTTGAGTGCACTCAAAGTCGTCGAGATGACGGCTTTGAGTGTACTTAGCACCATTAACATGACGGCTTTGAGTGGGCAGGCTGCCGGCCAAGCTCCAGCACCTCTCCGGTGGCGGTGGCGGTGACGGGATGAAAACTACAGTTGGTGAATTTTTTCTCCCACAGAACGCTAGCAAACGGAGCTCCGTGAGAGGATTTCGGCATGCCATTTGTTCTCCTAGAATGAAACGTCGGCGATTCGAAACGAAGGCAGCAATCCAAATGAAAAAAGGGTGTCACGCCACGTTTGACAAAAACGCACCCGACAAAAAGGGGGCGCCAAATGAGGGCTTAAGATTTTGAGAAACTTTAATTCGAAAAATTTACCTTTAATAATTCCCAAAGGTGTAAACCATCATTTAATTGCCTAAAAAATATTAAGGCTTACGAAAAAAATTGTCAATTATGACAGTATGTTAAAAATCTCATGATGATGACCAGGTCAAGGGCCTTGGTCATCATCATGAGATTTTTTAAAAAAAATTTCAATCATTTAAAGACCTCAGGAATAATTCTTATTTTAATTATTCAAAATATCCAAAAAAAACCCTCGGAATATTACCAAATTTTTTGAGGGAGTAGCCATTGACCTGGTGAACAATTTTTATGTTCAAAATATTTTCACTGACACATCTTTTGGCCTCAATAAATTAAAAACCTCATTGTGTTAAGGTTTGCCGTTAACACTAATCTTACAGCTCGGAAATGGCGGCCTTCAGCTGCATTGAAGCTGACCCCGCTTCCACACATTTCACTGGCTCGGCGGCTGCGCACGGGCTTCACCGGAACTCGATGCTTCGGGTCGTCCTCAGTCGCATAGAAGGGATTCACGCGCTTCCACGCAATCCACCATCTTGACGACGCACACGCCACTTGCTGCCCCCCGGAACAAAATATGTGTACCAAAATATGTGTTTGTAAATTGGAAGTGCTTTTTCTCAATTTGAGAGCGATATTTCTGAGTGAAATTATTATTATCATTATTACGTCAATTTAAAGTCCATTCAGAATAGTTACAATTAAATAATATTATTTAATTGTGAATATGTGTACCAAAATATATTATTATCTTCAAGGAACAAAATATATGTACCAAAATATGTGTTTGGAAATTGAAAGCGTTTTTTCTCAATTTCAGAGCGATATTTCTGAGTAAAATTATTATCTATTGATAAAGACTATTTATATATTATTATCATTATTACATCAATATAAAGGCCAGGCAGAATAGTTACAATTAAATAATATTATTTAATTGAGCAGCAGAAGCACAACATGTAGTGTTTTTTCTCAATTTAATACGCTAGCTCGGCCTCCAGCTCCACCGTGTAAGCCTGCGAAGTTGAAAAATTATTCAGGCATATCCAGCACCCACCATCTCGCCACGTGGATCAACAATAGCAAGTACACTAAGTTTGTTTTTAATTTCTATATATTTCAGGATTCCGATTTAATTTATTAATATAGATATATATATTTATTTTGTTAATTTCTATATATATATCAAAAATAGCTGGTTCACGTGACCTGGCAGCAGACTCTCTGTTATTAAGCATCCGCCGTTGCCGCCGCTCCACCACCACCTCCCCCGCTCTCATCATTAACTTTTACAGCCGCTCTCTCCTCCCTCTCTCCTATCTTTCCCTCTCTCCCTCTCTCTCTCCCCCTCTCTCCTAGCCGCCCTCACACCCCTCTCTCCCCTCTTGTTTTTCTCTCCCTCCCTTTCTCTCTCTCCCCGAGCCTTCCATGTCAATAGGGTAAGGAGATCTACATTTTTTTGTTGTTTAATCCTAAAATAACGAACGATTGAGATTGAATGTTTGGATCTTTTGGCTATCTTGAACGGCCTAGATGCAATCCAAACTACATCTTTATAATAGATAAAGATATCTCTATTATATATAAAAGAGTATGGTATTGTTTGCTCTTACCATCAAACTGGCACAGACCGTCCGATCCTCTAATAGGTTGCAAACCGTCCGATCGCTCAGTAATTGCTCTCTGCACACTGCCTTCCCCGCCCCGACGCCTGCCCTCACGCGTGTCTGCAACTTAACCCACAGCTCCGCCGCTTAACCCTGGCCGCTTACCCCGCCGCTTTCCTCTGCCTCCGCCGCCTGCCACGTTATACTCCCGCATGGCACTGTGCAGCCGCTTAGACATTATTATATATTGAAAGACAGCACCACAGTGTCAAGGGAGACGGGGAGAGGCGGCGGAGGGCAAATCATAGCTATGGTGGGAGAAGGGGGATGAGGGGAGCGGCGGGGAGGTGGGGGTCGCCGGAGTGGGAGTCGGAGTGGGTTTACCGCGATGGCGGAGAAGCTTGCAGGGGAAGCACAGCGACAGCTATGGCCGAAAGCTCGCGTGCGGCGAACCACGGCGGAGGAGGAAAAGCGGAAGCCCGGCGATGAAGTTTTACACCTCCTTTTCCGATCATCCCCCTATCCATCCCCACTCCCGCCATGTTCGCCGGCCAGCCTGCCCTGATCCTCCTCGCCCACACATCAACCTCCGGCAGGCCGGCGGCGGCGGCCCACGACTCCTTCCCGAGCCCTCTTGAGCGAAACTCGCAGGCTTCCAAGGGATGGAAGAAGAGGGAGGCCGACGGCGTCGGTCTCGCCATTGTCGCCGCTCTCGACAAATCCGGCCCGATTTCCCACCGTCCATCAAAGATCGGCGTCGCGGAGCAGAAATTGTCGCCCCCAAAATCGGTCGCTGAAGATTTCCCTGTAGCGGATTATCTCAGCTCCTGCAATTTGTGCGGAAAGACACTGCACGGCAAAGATATTTATATGTACAGGTATAAAATTGCCCGATTCTTCACTTTCATCCCTCTTTTGAATGATTTTAAAAAAAATCGAAAACCTAATCTGTTCCCCTTTTGCTTAAGAATTTGCATCTCCATCGTCATCAATCTGGATCAATTATTTAGGACTGATATATTTATTAATCTTTGAATTGATTTGAGACTGTTTTTTTGGTATTGCAGAGGGGAGAAGGCATTTTGCAGCATGGAGTGCAGGTATAAGCAGATCGTGAGCGATGAATGCATGGAGAAATGCGTCTCTGAAGTTTTGATTAGACAACCTGAAATCCCGAGCGCGCCGCATTCGTCCCATCCTAAACCCTCGCTTCTTCTTGCAAGCGTCTGCATCGCAGGAGAGCAGGGTAGTCCCATAGGAGGAGGAGGCGAGTTCTACCGTTTGATTTCGTGGATAACATAGCTACTCTGTAATTTTTTTTGGTCTTGCTATATGGTTAATTACTACATAATAATAGCAAATATTTAGACTTACAGTGGGTCGGGTCGTTCATTGCCGTTCGTGCTTAATTCCCTTTGCTGATTTCAGGGGCAGATTTTGTTTCCTGTTGCTGAAAACTAATTCCAGAATTTGCTATTTCTTCCCGATGTTCATTTCTAAATTTCCATATTGCTGATTTAGGACATGTACTGTTGTTAATTACTAATTTCACGTATAGAAGATTTAGTAACTGTGTATTGTGATTTCTGTTTATCAATTTCCCAATGTATTGCTGTTTAGGAGTTATGCTTTTATAATTTGCGCAGAACTAATTGGCTGAACCAGTATTATGGATAATAATAACAATTTCCCAGCAGTCCTTGAATTAGCAAAATTACTCAAAGAAATTGCTGAGATTGTGGATTGCGTGGAAGCAGGCGAAATCCGATTCTATGCGGACAAACACCACCTGAAGCATCAAGCACGGGCGAAGCCCGCCTGATGCGGCCGAAGGCCGCCCGAGAGTATCGAGCACGGGCGTAGCCCATGCGAAGATGCTCGTGTGTGTATATATATATATATATCAGATTAATGAATTTCCGCGCAGCGCTTTTTGGACAAAAAAACGCGCTCCTCGGAAAAATGAAAAAAACACTCCCTTAACAGCATTTTTAGAAAAAGTGGTCAACATGAAAGTTGTAGATCTCGACGAGATCTACAACTTTCATGTTGACCACTTTTTCTAAAAATGCTGTTTAGGGGGTCTATTTTCAAAAGGCGCGAAGGAGGTTCCGCCCGGTAAATATTACGATTTTTTTTTTTTGCGCGGATCCCCTTCGCGCCTTTTGAAAATAGATCCCCTAAACAGCATTTTTAGAAAAAGTGGTCAACATGAAAGTTGTAGATCTCGTCGAGATCTACAACTTTCATGTTGACCACTTTTTCTAAAATTGCTGTTTAGAGGGTGTTTTTTTCATTTTTCCGAGCAGCGCGTTTTTTTGTCCAAAAAGCGCTGCGCGGAAATTCAGTTATATATATATATATATATATATATATATATATAACTATATCAGATTAATGAATTTCCGCGCAGTGCGTTTTTGGACAAAAAAACGCGTTTCTCGGAAAAATGAAAAAAACACCTCCTTAACAGCATTTTTAGAAAAAGTGGTCAACATGAAAGTTGTAGATCTCCACTTTCATGTTGACCACTTTTTCTAAAAATGCTGTTTAGGGGGTCTATTTTCAAAAGGCGCGAAGGGGATTCCGCACGGTAAATATTACGATTTTTTTTTTTGCGCGGACCCCCTTCGCGCCTTTTGAAAATAGACCCCCTAAACAGCATTTTTAGGCTCCATTTGTTTGGGCGTTTCGTTGCTCCGTTTTGAGCAAACGCCGCCGGAAGGAGGAAAAACAAATGAACCTCCGGCGGCGTTTGCTCCGTTTCCACCCGCCCCCCTTGAGAAACGCTCCCAAAAAGCTCCGTTTGGAGCAGCCACCTCCCCCCTCCGTTTCGAACACTCCGTTTCCACCCGCCGGATCGATCCGCCACCGCCGAACCAAATGAAGCCTTAGAAAAAGTGGTCAACATGAAAGTTGTAGATCTCGTCGAGATCTACAACTTTCATGTTGACCACTTTTTCTAAAAATACTGTTAAAGGGGTGTTTTTTTTATTTTTCCGAGGAGCGCGTTTTTTTGTCCAAAAAACGCTGCGCGGAAATTCAGTGCCCATATATATATATGGGGAGATATCATGTGCGGGCAAACGGGCGTACGGGCAAGGGTCAGAACGACTTCAAATCGAAAAGTGATCAACATGAAAGTTGTAGATCTCGACGATCCGAACAACTTTCATGTTGAACACTTTTTGATTTGCAGCCTCCATGACCTTCGATTTGGGACCCGAAAAATCTGGGCGGCGAAACTGCTACAGTAAACTTAAAATTTTCCAATTTTCGGGTCCCAAATCGGTGGTAAAGGAGGCTCCAAATCAAAAGTGATCAACATAAAAGTTGTAGATCTCGGCGATCCGAACAACTTTCATGTTGATCAATTTTTGATTTGGAGCCTCCTTGACCCCCAAATCCCCATGCTCGTACGCCCGCACCTAAGCTAGCCCGCATATGATATGTCCCCTATATATATATATATATTTAATTTCTATATATATATCAAAAATAGGTATCAGGATCCTCTCCATTTCAAGTGAAATGGAGGGGATCCATTTCACGGTCGAGATTGAAATGCTTTCGATCCGACGGGTTCATCATTTCCCATATTTTTTTAGATTTTTTTAATCAAAAAAATCTCCACCACAAGATTTCTTTCCAACTTGTCTTGTCCATTAGATATTGAAATGGATCCCCTCCATTTCAAGTGAAATGGAGAGGATCCCGATCCCAAAAATAGCCAGTGCATGTGACCTGGCAGCAGACTCTCTATTCTTAAGCATCCGCCGTTGCCGCCGCTCCACCACCACCTCCCCCGCTCCGTCAGCCAAGCGCTTCCTCCCGCCCCCGCTTCCGATCCCATCCAGTAGTGCTCCACCACTGTCACCTATGTCGTCCGGCGATACTCCGGAGAGTTGCAACAGTCTGTTACCGCCGCTTCCGTCTTCAACCCCGGCGTAGCTGTACTTAAGATCCCCTCTTCTCTCATTGAGGACGGCGCCGGTGCCATAAACGTGGCCAAAACTCCGCGAGAAGGCGTAGTGCAGCTGTATTAGCCCGGCGGTCGGCTGCGCGGATTGCGCCGTTGGGTGGTCGTAGCCTTCCCTGACACCCCTACCTTAATGAGGAAGTCTTCGAGCGTCATGTCGCCGAAGGTGGAGTCACGGTTGGCTGCTCCAGCTGTGCTGATGCGGTTCGGAGGGCCGGGGTTATGCCCGACCCGCTGCCGGCGTTGCCGACCCTCCTGCTGCTCAAAGTGGATCTCCGCCCAGACTTCCTCGACGGTTTTCCGGCAAAGCGGCGAAGGAAGGACGACGATAGAGCTCGTCCGGTTCGGAGGGCCGGAACCGGCGGCCGGGTGGGCCGGAATGGCGACAGAACAGGCGGAAATGAATTCCGACTCTTCCACGGTCCAAAGATTGGTGTAACTCGTCCATGTTCATGGAGCCAAAGTTCTTCCCAGGCTCGCACACTGTGTTCTGGATCTGTTCTAGTGTCCGCGAGTATAGGGAGGATTGCCTCGCCAGTGGAACCATCTCCGGCGGCGACCGCTGGGATGTTACGCCCGCCTCCTCGGCATGCATGTATTGCCGTTCTCCGGCGTGGACGCAGCCATCGCAGCTAGCTAGCTAGCTAGATAGGTAGTTACTGAGGCCCAAAGTAAATAAAGCTAGCCTGATAGAGTCGAATGCATGCAGTTTACAGCAGCTCAAGCATGCATATATGCAGCTGGGAAAATAGAAATTTTGGAAACAACAGTGTAAGGGCCACGCGCCGGGTTGAGCTACAAACAGCGAAGAAGAAGCGGTGGAGCGGGCATTTTCAGGTACGTGGCCGTGACCGCCTGCTTCCAAAGTTGGCATCTGGAGGGTAGAGAGAGAGCTGGATAGAGAGAGAGGGAGCTCACGGCGTAAGAAGCTGCAGGAGCTGTTTTTGCGATTAGTTTATCCGTGACCGACGACTCCTGTGCAAATATCCTTATTAATATAGACGAGCATCTTCGCACGGGCTCCGCTCGTGCTCGATGCTCTTTGGATCGACAGTACCCCAGCTGCGACGGTACCTCCGCCCAAACTCGGCCCCTCTACGACACTCGATCAATTGACAGGGCACATGGAGCCCCCGTGCCGTACGCGACAGTACCCCCGCTTCGACAGTGTCCCGGTGCGGCGGCGCTTTTGCAGCTCGCACAACCTCGTGCCCACGATAAAATAGATACGTGGGAGAGCATCGGACACAGGGGTCGTGTGCACGGTGATTTCCGAGGTGCAAAAGCGCCGCCGCGCCGGGACACTGTCGAGGCGGGGGTACTGTCGCGTAGGGCACGGGGGCTCCATGTGCCCTATCAATTGATCGAGTGTCGTAGAGGGGCCGAGTTTGGGCGGAGGTACCGTCGCAGCTGGGGTACTGTCGATCCGAAGAGCATCGAGCACGGGCGGAGCCCGTGCGAAGATGCTCGTATTTGTATATGATTATTGTTATGACCACGTGCGAAAAATCTTGAAAGGAAATATTGAAATTGCAAAATAGTATGATGTCCATTGATAGCTTGAATGATAAGCACAATTTTGTGCGGGCGGAGGCAGGATGCAGAAGAATACCGCCCGAGAGATATCAAAAAGCGTATGGACATTTATAAAGAATTGCAGAGAGGAAAATGACATGTCATGTTCAAAATGCAGCTGAAAATAAACTACAAATTGCACAATAATATATCACCAAATAAACAACCAACATTTGACAAATCAAACGTATTGAATTTGTTAGGGTTGGGTACATATGGTAGGAAGATCTCCAGAGTCATAGCGTTCACTCATGTCTGCCCCATGAGCAGATTATATATAATGTAACATATATATTTTTATGCATGCTACTTCAAATACATTTCAGCATATATTACAGAGGAACCTATAATATTTTCTAAAGCAACAGTGTGATGTTGAACGCTGGTAGGCATGGGACTATCAAACCGTTGCAATTACCAGAAAAAATAGCACGGTTCCCTGTACCAAAAAAACAAATTTCAATAGTGCATGAGGTAAGAAACTGTTGAAAAACTTACCTGTGACTATTTTATGTTGAAGTTTTTCTTTGCAGCTTCGATGTTATAGGACATTGACACAACAATTTGTTTTGAGTCTGCGAATGTCTAAAAATTAAAATTCCATTGTTCTATGATACTTACATCCCTTGGCACCTTCGATATTAGGATTTTGGGTCCGCTGTATTGGTAGAGATGAGGCATATCATGTCAAGCTGTTTTGTCGCCCTTATGATTTCAAAGAACAGTCACTGGGCATTCATTCTATCCTAACTACGACTGTAACGTTCTCTACCCCTATGATGGACTTCTCGATGGAACATAAAATTTTATCATGAACAGCAAGGGTCAGGAGATGGATTTCAATGTATCTATCGGCAAAGAACTAAAAAGGGATAGAATTGACTTACAACTTAGTGAAGAAATCTCCAAAATCATCAAGGATACTGTAGCAAGGAAACTTTCAAGCAAATTAAATGTTGCATACTTGTTTGAGGAAGCAAAGTTATGTCGAGGAGAAGAGCATCGAGCACAGACGTAGCTCGTGCGAAGATGCTCGTATTAAAAGAAGAAATAGAAGGTCATAAAATTGAGGGCTTGAGAAAAGGCTTTTATGCACTCTTTCGAGCAAGAAAATTAAATTAGGAAGAAAAATGAACCTCAACTTCTTGCTCTTTCATCAGTACAGGATTCTCAACATCTGCTTCAGAATCACCCATGCACTCTTGGACCTTACCAAGAGGCATACCTAATACATTTGTGATAATCACTATGCAGTGTTAATTCGGTATACAAAATGAACTACATGACGAACAACTTGAATTAATGTTAGAAAACACACCAAAGACTTGATAACATCATCAGCACATTCCTGGCTATATTTCTTCTCCTTCATCGAGCATCTAACATGAGAATCCGTCACATAATCCCACCAAATCCACGACTTGCTACTCTCATTAGCTACTCTATGCACACAAAGTTGCCTCAAATTTTTGACGACCACGTCCATGCCTTCATACCCCTCTGTGAAATTTTGCTCGGGATCAGGAGCACAATAAGATAACTTCAATCTCTGTGAAAGCTAGTAAAATACACATGGTCTCATGATTAGCTAGTGTTGGCTAAGGAGAAATATTAATTAGTTCCTTTTAAAAGAGCAAATCTAACAACTTTATAAGGAGAAATAGTAATTAGTTCCTTATAGAAGAGCAAACCTAACACCTTTATTACAGGAAACTCCATGAGATGACATTTGTCAACGCATGGGCTGAGCATTCAAAAGCCCACTTCTCAGAAATCAAACACCATGATGAAATTAAACATCTTGAAGTGGTGGCCGTTGATTACCTCCGCGGTCGAGGAGAAGGTTCACTGGCCGGCCGGAATTCCGTAATTAGGGTTCTCCGGGTAGAGCACAACTTCCGGGTAGAGCCATCAAAGGGGCTGCAACCGTTGGAGCCCTTCTCCGGGTAGAGCACAACTCCCCTTAGCGTGCCTCCGTAATTAGGGATTCTGAAGTTGGCAATGGCGCTTTCGTGCCGCCCTTTGATGCATACAGGCCACAGAACACGGATGCTGCTCCGCTCCACTATGAACCTCCCGGTTACAGAGCTCAAAAACAGAGCTGCCGCACATAAATGGCAGAGCATCGCCGGACGGAGCGGAGAAAGGGCAATCTGGGAAAATCCAGAGGAAACGGTGCTTACAGTGCTTTCGGGAGACGATGAGGTATATGTGTCAAAACAGCGGTGGAAGAGCGGCGAGCGAAGAGCGGTGAAGGGTTTTTTAGGGAATTCAGTGACGTGACCGACGACGTGCGAAGAAGAGGTGATGGCATTTTCGGAATTCAACATTCGTGACCGACGACTCCTGTGCAAATATCCTTATTAATATAGATATATATATATGTATCATATGGTGTTAAATAGGTTAACACACAGCCGGTCCAAATTCTCTGTCTCAAATCCCGACCTATGCATTTTTCTTCTTCCCCGGTTCAGCAATGACTCGCCAACACAGTTAGGGCTCAGCTCAGTCTTGATTACTACGGCTACATGGGGTGTGGGCTTCACGTGGCTGCCACGATCCAACCGCTCCCCATGTCGCACGACCTCCGCCCCTTCTACAACCTGCACGAACCCTATTTCCCGGCGGTTCTGCAACCGCCCGCTTCCGCAACCACCCGCTTCCGACATTCCCGCTCCGCCAAGCTTCCGCCATGGTCGCGCCTTCAAGTCTACCGGTACCCGCGTTCTTCTACTTTTTTGAAACCCTATAAATAGGGCATGTTGTAGTTTTCTGGGGGTGGGGGGATTGATGAAAAAATAATGATGTTGATGAATAATTTGCCACTAGCGTTTGTGATTTGAGAGTTTCTATTCCCATTTTTTTCCTATTTCGAGAAAGTTGTATGAGTTTGTTTGTTGTTGTTTGGGCTTCCCATTAAGAGGTGAAAATTTGAGATTGTTGAATGATTTTTTGGGATTTCTATTGATTACTGCTTCGTTTGTGAAGACGATGAACAGTGACATGTTAATGTATAAATGGTTGTTTGCTCCAGTGAGAGTAAAGTGATGAATGTTGAAATTGATGTTCTTGTGTGTAAAGTTTGATTAATGAATAGTGACATTTAGGTTGCTGTAGAAAATGGAATTGCTATGAGTTAGTGTATTCCTGTTTAGGAATCCTGTAGCTGTAAATGCGATGTTGAGGTGTTGAATAGAAAATTGCTTGTTGTAGGTGTTGACTAGGAAGGATGATGAAGAGTGGCTTGGATAATTATTGTAAAGTTTAAAGTTGGTAAACAGTAGAATCAATTTTACTGTGCTAAGCCGTGAACAATAAAATTTGGTTTTTTGGTGTGGTTGTCCAAATTAGTGGAGTGTTAGATAATTTTGTGGAACCACTTCTGTGAGGAAGAGTGAAATTAATTTCGTGGAACCACTTCCGTGAAAGCGAGTGAGTTTGGATTGTTAGTTTGTGGCTTCCTTAATTTGTTGAGTGATTCAGTGGAACCACCTCGTGTGAGGGAGCGATTTAATTCCGTGGTGCCCGTATGCGATAGCGGCCGACCTCAGAGCGGAAGATCGAAGGTGATGAGTAATTCCTCGCGTGATTGTCAACGACTTCGAATACGGAAAGACGCATCTTTTCAATGGTAACTTGTTCTTTCCCTTTTCTTTGTGTGTGTCTAAATTTTCTCATTATGTTAAATAGACTCTTGTTGGGTTTTCGCCCGAATTTTGAAAAAAAACATTACGTCGTAAACTCTAACGGAAACGTATTTGAAGTTCACGATTTCTGTTTTGTTACGATAAGGGGAACATAATGAAAGTTGCGAACTTCCTTCCCGAATTTAGAATTGAACCTGTAATTCAAGAAAATTCAATTTTTTTAACAAATAGTTTTTTTTATGCCTTCCAAAATCAAGTTATTTAATTTCAAGTCTGTGCAACGCCCGCTCTACTTTGTTTACAAATTTAATTTAATCATCGTACGCATTTAGGGTTCCCTAGAAAAAAACCGATCGGTGCGCAAACCCTACGCGCCATCCTGCATCAATTTGGTATCAAAGCGAGGTAGTCAAATTTTTTCTAAATTTTGGGATCCGCTCTGCGTAGAATTGGAACCCGCATATCATTTTAATTGTTTTAAAAAAAAGAGAATTTTTTTAGCACCATCATTGCATTTGACTTGTGTGTTCGCATGCATTGGCATAGTAATAGAATATGTCGAGTTGAACGAGGTCAACCGAGTCATGAAAACGAAGGGAATGAACCACCCCCGTGGTTTCTTCCATTCACCCACCAAATAACCGAGTTGAACATGTCCATGCGAGAAATGTTAGAAAACTTTAGAGGTGGGGTGAATAGTTTAGAAACACCCCCTCAAGCATCAATGTCACCTCAAATTCGAGATGAGTATTCTCTCCGTCCACATTTCGGTGTTCCACATCACTACTTGGAAAGGTCTACCTTTAGGAGAAATCCTTTATTTGAGGATCACAACTTCACTTACACTCACTCATATGGTACCCCATCACAGAGATCTGTACGATACTTCGATGATTATCCTCGATCACAATACATCACTGCCAAAGAACGTGTTGATACACCAATACGTCTCATTATGTTAGAGACGATCAGTATGAGGACTGTCGTCGTTTTTATTCTCGCACTCGAGTGGATCCTATTGGTACTTCGACACCATATTATGAGGATAGAGTTCAGTATCACTCTAGTTATCGATATTACACGTCTCCTTTATATGAGGAACTCGAGAATGTAGATGTGCGATCACCACCATACATTCGTAGGACACATGATCATCCACGAGCACGATATGATTATGTTATGGATGATCATCATGAATACCCTCAAAATACCTATAGAGATAACTCTCGTCAAGAGTACCTCACACTTAATGATCCTCATAGTGTTCCGAAGACGAACATGACGATAATCATTAAGGTTCAGCAAGAGCATTTCACTGCCCAAAGCAGGGAGACATCGCCCACTCTATCTGATATGCTAATATAGGATGTGTGGAGTCAACCCTCATGCGAGTCTGCCACACTTAGTGAACCTGCCCTTGATTATATGTCTACTAGCTCTCTTTTGAGTGTAGATTCCTTGCACACTTCACCTGGTGGTGCACTGAGTGACATCACCACACCCAATGGCGCATCGGGTAACATCACCACACCTTATGGCGCACTGAGTGACATTACGATCGGGAGTCGAGAGCTTAGTAGTGATCTCGAGGTAGTCACCCCTACCCTTTCCGGGAGTACAACCTCTTTTGATGGTTTACTTCTAGAGGACCATCACTCTACTGATGGGTCATTTGACGACCCTCCTATTGAATCTCCAGATGAGCCACCTCGTCCTTGTGTGGATGAGCTTTATCTGAATAGTACACTTATAGATTTTAAGACATGGATACATGCTCTATTTTCGCCCTTGATGTCGATAGTACTTCAGAGATATGATTTTGAGTGTGACATCCATGTAGTAAGACTTGATCATAACCATCTGGTCACTCTCTCTAGATGAGTTTTCAGATGTCCCACCTGGTGAGCCTCCTAATGCCTCATTTTCCCTTAGTACACATATCACGGTTGTCGTACTTCACGTGCATTATCGTTTATATGATAGCACTTCATATGTCTTTGGAGCCTACATCTTTACGTGTTGCATTTGCGACGAATTTTATTATACTCCTCCCGGTGAACCCCCAGATGAACCACATATAGGTTCACTGCATATTTGGGATATATCAATCTTTAGTGGCATAGTCGAAATGGAGATTGCACTCACTGATTTGGTGATTTTATGTCTTATCATTGATGTCTCTGATTTTCACCTGAGTGTTCATCATCCCCGCGATGAATTCTCTTATGATCCACCTTCCGAGATTCTTGATTATGTACTTATCTCAGGAGTTGCTTTTATATTTGCATAATTTGTGGAGTTAGTCGTATTAGTAGTTCATTTATTGCATTTGTATGATTTGCATTAAAAATTTGCGAGAAAAATTGTATAGTACTTTTGACTTATATGCAACTCAGGTTAACAAGCATAAAAGAGCTACTGGTTTCAAAATGGATAATTTGGTGATGGTTCGGCTAAATCCGGAACGGTTATCTTCGGGTATCATAAAGAAGCTAGCCTACCGTAGAACTAAACCCTTTCGAGTAGTGAAGCGGATTGGGCAAAGTGCGTTTGAATTTGAGATGCCTTCCGTTTGGGGAGCAAATTCGGTTTTTAACGAAGCCTATCTGACTTTATTCCACGATTGTCCGTATGAGTATTTAGATTTTCCATTGCCTTCTCCTCCGTTTGTTTCTTCTAGGTTGGTGAGTAAGAGTGAGGAGCCACATTAAGGACACACTGATTTTCATTTCGTTATTGACACACCATCCATAGTTCTTTCTTTTTCCCACTGACAACTTTTAGGCTGAGCATGAGACAGTGACCACAAGTGATGATGGATTTCAGAGATACTTGGTTCGTTGAAACGACAAACTAAAGACCGAGACCAACTGGCTGGATCTTGACTGAGGAGTTAGAACGCATGGGTATTGATCTTCTACAACACTATCGCTCGGAGCACTCACCATAGATGAGTGATTTCGAGAGGGGGAGAGTTGGTGGAGAGTAGCCCCAATCAAGTCGACGAAAAAAAAACCTGATGCCGCACCCGACCGGACCTTTATCTGCCCCGAATGTCACATTGTGTTATTTTGTAATTTTCGTAATTGGTCTATTATTTTGTGAAATATAAATATATAAATATATATATAAGATTTAAATTTTATCAAAATATATGTTTATATATATACACACGATTATATATATATATCATATGATGTTTAACACACAGCCGGTCCAAATTCTCTGCCTCAAGTCCCGACCTGTGCACTGTTCTTCTTCCTCGGTTCAGTACGAGAGTAATCCACAAAAATACACTTGACTGCCATCGCATCAAGTTTCCCAACACTCGTTCTATTGTCCTTCACGAAGCAAATACAACCAAATACCTTCAGTGGAAGTATTCCCCATTATGTGCATGCAACTTCTGACACGGAGACTCCCACCCTATAATCTTGGACAACATCCTGTTGATCAGTTATGCTGCAGTCAACACCGCATATGCCCATAATCTCTGAGGGATATTCATATGGAGCATCATACTCCTTGCCACCTCTAGAAGGTGTCTGATCTTCCTCTCTGTCGCTCCATTCTGTATAGGTGTGTATACGTAGGAGGTCTAATGTAGTATCTCATGAGCAGATATATACTCCTCCAGTGTCTTATTAGTGTATTATGTTTCATTATGCGATCGTAGAACCTTTACCAAAACTTTGTATTATGTCTGGACGTGCCTATGAAAGTCTCGAAAATAAGTAAATACTTCATTTTTTCATGAGATATAACCAAGTTATACGAGAGACACAATCATTAAATGACACAAAATACTTATAGTCATTCAAAAAACTTAAGTCATAAGGTCCCCATAATCCAGAATGCACTACATCAAAAAAGGGAATGACTTCTCCGACTCATACTAACATAAGAGCTCCTAGTAAGTTTGCCTAAGTCACAAGTATCACATACTAATTTGGTTTTATTTAATTTTTCAAAAACAAAAGGAAACAACCTAGTGATAGTGTCAAATGAAGAATGTCTCAATCGTTGATGATGTAGTAGCAACATATCATGTGCACTCATCTTCTGTCCCCCAACTCATGCGGTGTTATCTTGCTTCTCCAAGTTCCCTAACAAGAAACCCTCAACTTTCTTCGCGGAAAGGGTTTTCTTCACGCGACATGACTAACCTAGGTAGGTGGATGGTCCTTCGAGCTAAAATTAATGGGTGGAAGTTCCAACTTCACTGTTCTGTGCGATGCACCCAACACTTGCAACAACGTGGCCACCTCCGTATGGTACATATTCTTGAAGACACCCTCCATCGCTCATTATGGGGTTCACCAACGTCTTGTACATTCATCGTCACGGAGCAATCAACAGCCGAGTTTATAACCTCCCATTCGAAGGAGGACTGCACTGGAGGAAGCCCACACTGAATATCCTGGAGGCCTGCACTGGAGGAAGCCCTTCCATGAGGAAGCATGCACCGGTAGAAGGACTGAATACCACACTGAATCAGATCCCACAGGAGGAAGCACGTGCCCGAAGAAGCCCACTAGAGAGATCCCAGCGGAGGAAGCCACCGTCGAGCGGCAACGGAACCAACAACCCCCGTCATTAACAACTTGACTTATCGTTCACAGCCCGACGCCTAGCCCACATCACACGTCATCCGCTCCCCTTCGCCCTAACCATGTCGCCCTTCGCTCTGATACCATGTTGTCAGAAAAGGATCAAGAATCACATATTCCTTTTTTTCATTTCTACCTATTAAATACAACCAACTAAATATATATTAACAGACTGCTCGATGCTTCCGCGGTCTGGTTGAAATGAATCATCTTAGCTAGAGAACGAATCAAGTGCGCAAACACACAAAGTAGAGGTCAATAGTAGGAAACGAGACTTCTTACGTGGAAAATACGAAAATGGTGAAAAATTATGTGGTTGGATCGGTGCCGACCAATATGCACTATATCACTGAGTATTACAAGTAGTAAAATGATGAGTGTGACATGTCTTCGCTCGTTAAAATAAGTGTTTGGTAGAAGTATAGTGAAATCTTCAAGTGGTCTTTGATACGATCGCATAATATACTGCTCAAACAATAATGACCACACGCCCCATCATGGAGTGCAAATAGTAAAATACTTCATCTTGAGGTGCAAATAGTAATATCCTACAACATGAGGGTGCAAATAGTAAAATCCCCTATCATGGGGGTACAAATAGTAAAATTCCACAAACATGGAGGTGCAAATAGTAAAATTCCAAATCATAAGGTGCAAATAGTAAAATTCCAAATCATAAGATGCAAATAGTAAAATTCCCCATCATAGGGTGCAAAAAGAAAAATCCTCCATCATGCAGTGCAAATAGTAAAAATACACATGACAACCCGCATATATAAAATAAAATGGTTATGGTGTGCACATAATCATATCCACCATAGGTGTACATATCGCCATAAAACTATACAAATAGGTGTGTGCATATCACATAAATTGGTTGCTGTGTGTGGATAACCGTATAACCACCGTAACCACCCTAACCACCACTTATTTATGAAAATACCACCCTCAGAACATATAAATAGGATCTTATGTTCCTCCTTTCATTTCATCTTCTCCTCCCGGGAATTCCTCATACAAATTTCTCCCTCCTCCACTTCTTCTCCCGTGTGCGCCGCTTCTTAGTGCGATCCCGCGCACGCAATTCTTCCCACTATAGCAGACTAAAGAATTAACTCCGAGAGTGGTGGTCTGTCACCCTCCAAACCAAGTACTCTATCTCTCTAATAATTATAACAAGGAGCTTTCATTCACTGAAAAAACCCTATAACAACACCAGAACTAGTGGAGTTTTGGTCGACACAGTTCTGGGCACGTGATTTTTCACCAAGTTGACGGTTTTACGTTAAAAAAATTGTCTTGCCATCTGACTCAATTTTTGTGACTGTTTGCGCGCTCGACTGCTCTCGGGCTAGGGAGGTGCAATTTTGGTCCGGTCTACCTAGAAACTCGGGCGATCTGCAATAGTCTTCAAAGGAGATCTTCGAAGCGGAATGAGATCTTCAAGAGCCGAAGAGAGGTCTTCGAGTCACCTTCAAAGGAGATCTCCAAAGGTCGAAGGAGATCTTCAAATCCCAAATGAGATCTTTGAGGGAATCTTTAAACGTCGAAAAAGAACTTTGAAGGATCTTAGAAGGAGTTCTCTTTGGTTTTCAAGACAATCAATCTCTCTCAAACGAGAGCTCTTTTTATTGCTTTTGACAGGGGACGCACTACTAGAAAACTGACTTTTAGCCACGGCAGATTGCCGTGGCTAAAAGTCCAAAACCGTGGCTAAAGACTTTTAGCCACAGTCTACCCACGGAAAATGGGCGTGGGCAATGCCAGCGTGGCTAAAAGTCCAAACCGTGGCTAAAAGTCCAAAACCGTGGCTAATACTGGACTTTTAGCCACGGTTTGATTGTCGTGGCTAATACTGGACTTTTAGCCACGGTTTAATTGCCGTGGTTAAAGGGTCACTCATAACATAAAAAATTCAGGCCAGCCGCCGCCGCCCGGCCGCCGCCGCCGCCATATTTATTTCAAATACTAATTGAAATAAATTCCTTATAAACCCAAAATTTCGTTTTGGTTTTGCGGTGTGAGACTAAATGTAGCCACGACCTTTTGCCACGGTTCAGGCAAATCATGGCTAATACTAGACTTTTAGCCACGGTTCAGGCAAACCGTGGCTAAAAGTCCAATATTAGCCATGGATTAGTCAACCGTGGCTAATACTAGACTTTTAGCCACGGAATAAAAACCGTGACTAATACTCACTATTAGCCACGATTTTTCCCCCGTGACAAAAGAATTCGTAGCTAAAAGTCATTTTTCTAGTAGTGACGCTTGGTAATTGCGTCGTTGTGACCACCATAACTATCAGATGGACTTATCATGTTCTTTGATTTATAGCACACAGACCGCCATTTTGGATATGTTGGTTTTGCCCCACTCGACTAGTTCAGGCAGTTCAAGCAGGATCGACGGTGATGGCGGTGAACGTGAACAATCCTGAAAATTTTGTGGACACAAGAGGCAAAGAAGGTATATTGCAACGCGCGTCCAGAAGGAACTCTGCATGCTCGCGCATGTGACAATGCTGGGAGCGCGCCGTGAGCACGGAGGCGTGGTGAGAATGTCGTGAGCGCGGAGGGGTGGTGAGCATGTTGTGAGCGCGCAGGGGTTGTGAGCGTGGGGGACCACTAGTTATGGGAATAAGGACGCGACGATGAGCGGCGCGACGGCGATGCATGGGTGATGTAACATATGGTTAGGTTTTCCAAAAGTTATAAATTTTTTTAGCGATTTTTTTCATTTAATTTAGGCTCAAATTATGGTTTTGAAAGATAAATATTCTTACACAAAATAATTTATTTGATGTAGGCTGAGTAGGCCAAATCGAGTTTGCGCGCAAAATTTCCCCGAATCGTCTGAGCTTCGCAAGATCATAATCGTTATTAGAAAAATTTCCCGTGGTGCCTAATGAATTGAACCGTTGTGAGATCCGATCTTCCACAAGTAAAGCACAAAAAATAATTTATGAAATAACGACAATCAAAATAATTAGAACCTTCAGGACAAGTTCTTGATTATTAAAATGAGTGCATAAATTTAAAGCTAAACAATGGAGCAACGAGAACGAGCGAAGTTACCACATGAGACTGGTCGATCTCAAATTTGTCGGCGAAGGTGTTGATTAGGGCTGCCGACCGCTCGCTGGAAGTGAGCGATGTAGTCGACAATAATTGGCACAGGAATCGAATCAGGGTGGTTGCCGACGCGAAGAGATAAACTTATGCAGATGTTGACTGCTGGAAGTGGTCATCCGTCAGTGTGGTGATGGTTGTCGGGTGCCAGAGATTTTGCGTCCAGACCTGGATAGGGGAGCATCATTGAAAATTAGGGCAGCGACATGGGCACTGATTTGTCGTCGAGTAGGCCTGAGCGGCGGCTGGAGCAATGGACGGTCGTCGGAGAGGCTTGAGCGGCGACTAGAGCAAGCGGGCATTCGTAGGAGTGGCTTGAGCGACGGCTGGAGCAGAGCGGGTTGTCGTCAGGATGGTTGGAGCAGCGGAACGCGGGCGAGAGTAGCGACACTGGGGGGGGGGGGGGGAATGACAATACAGGGAATTGAATAAATTTCAATTCCCTGTTTTCCGTTCTGCAGTTCTGCCTTTTTCTTCAGTGTTTCATAGTATTAAATAGAGAGATTTTTCTCTTTAATTATTCTCCCAATTCTTTCGTGCCTTAATTACTTTGTTTCCAAATGTTATTTTCAAATCAATTTAATTTTCAAAGTATTTCCTTCTCAAATAATTCTTTCCAAATAATTATAGTTTTAAAATTAATTCTAAACTTAATAACTTTTATTTCTTCTTCATCTTTAAATTTTAAATTTATACGTATAAATGATCTTAAGCTTGCCTGTTACATTCTAACCACTAATATTACCGGACATATCTATTCAGGGTCTTTTTGGGCAGTCAAACCGATCAGGCCTGCACAAAAAGACTGCCCAGCAGTCCCGGACCGGTCTTTTTAAAGATCGGTCTTTTGCCTTGCCGGTCCCGGACTGGTTTCAGTCAAACCAGTCCCGATCTGGGACCGGTTTTCCTGCTCAAGAGGAGGACCGGCCGGGACCGGAGGACCGGCCGGGACCGGAGGACCGGTCCTAACCGGTCCCGGACCGGTTTTTTTTTTAAAAAAATTTTTATTAAAATTTTAAATTCTATATTTATATTAAAAATGGAATAAAATTCAAAATTTCAAAGTGAAATAAAATTTAATTTTTATTAAAAATAAAATTGAATTACAAATTGGCATTTTACAATTTACATTATGACAAAAATAAATAACATTGAACGAAAATGAAAATTACATTTAAGTTAAAATAAAATATGAAAATTACATTTAAATATTCAAAATTGAAATAAAATGAAAAATAAAATACATTTGCCTAATTATTCTTCGGTCGCGCTTCTCAAACTTATGTTATTCATCTCGTCTTCCACTTCGGACTCACTATCTTCAATAGATGAGACGTGTTGTCTCCTCCTTATAGCATCCAAATGATCCTTGTAGCAAATGCAAATCTCCAAAGATTCCTCGTTCAAACGGCTTCTTCGCTCGTTCAAAATCCTGCCACTCAAAGAAAAAGCAGACTCCGAAGCTACCATACTAGCTTGGATTGTTAGTAAATCACGGGTCATTAAGGCCAAAATAGGATAAACATTTGTTTTAGTTTTCCACCATTTTAAAATATCACAATTTTCTATTTCGCTTGCGGTCATATAATCTTGAAATTGTGTTTTTGTATATAAACCTAATTCATTTAAAGTACTCGAAGTTCGTTGTTTTTTTTCTAGAGACTAATTATAAAAGTTTGTTTTTTAAAATATCTTTTGTTTTAGGATGGGTGGATTCTTCACGAGGTCGCGATCCATACATATTATCATAATAATTATAGAAACGAGTAAAATCAGAATTAAATTTTGAAACGCTTAAATTAACAAAATCAATAGCCGTTTCGTTTAAATTTAAATTTCGGTTAATTTCTTCTATAAAATTTTCTACCCCGCCCACACCCATTAAATGGTTTAAAGTCGCGGCGCATGAAAACATGAGTGGCATTTCTTGGTAATATTTTAAAAATTTCTCCTCCATTACTAATATTAACGGACGCCACATTTCATTTGTTTTGTATGTTTTAAAAATTTCAGTAATTAATAAAATATTTTCAATAACTAAAGAAGAAGTAGGATAATAAACTCCGGATAGAATCGTTGTTGATCGATAAAAACATTCTAATAAATTTACGTAATTGTACAACCCATATTCGACGAGGGAGGGCCCTACCACCGCCAGGTCATCAAAAGTCAAAGTCAACAAGACAAGGTGGGGATCCAGACCAGCACCCCGGGCCGCGGAAGGTTCGGGCGAGTATGGCGAGCTCCCCAGGCCAACTCGCCAGGTGGCGACTATGACCAGATACTCGCCTCTTCCAGGCGAGCTCCCCAGGGAAGTCGCCAACTCGCTAGGGTGGGGGTATAAGTAAGACCCCCCCCCCTCTTTGGTTTTCCCTATAAATAGGACCCCAGGGGTACGAGGGAGGACAAGCAAATCTCGGCCTGAGCCCTCGCGAGCTCCAACAACTGCCCTTGACTCGTTATTGCTCAAGCTCGCCTCCTTCGTACCTAGCTCGGCCAATCTGGTTGAGAAGGGGTTGCTTCTCCTAAGCAACTGGGTACGTGGTGGGACCTTCCCGCCGCAGCAATCTGGGGTCTTGTTTGCGCAATTTGCTTTTGTTTCCTGACCAGAGATCATCTTCTCGACCGGCTGACCAGTAACTTCAGGTTGCCTAGTCCGATTTCCGAGGTTGAGAAATTTCTCGGCTTCAACACTTGGTGCGGTGAGCGTGGATAGCGACCGAAGAAGAAATTCGTGGTTGGAAGATGGCCGATGGTGGAGACCGGGGCGAGTTGGGAGGTAACTCGGTGGGAGCTGGAATCCCGGGGCAAGGTAGCGAGTATGTGACAGTGGCGGCTTTTGCAGAGTTCGCGAGGAGAGTGGAGAAGGCAATACTCGACGGGTTGTCCAATCCGCCTGAGGTGACGACGACTTCTCCCCGCCGCCGGACACCCCCGGGCGAGGAGATACCAACTCGGCGAGCAGGGAAGGAGCCCGCTTGGGCGAGTGGAGAACAGGTGATCCCGCCGCGACATCACCCGGCGGGTAGTCAAGGAATCCGGTTTCGAGATCCGGAACTCTCGGCGAGGTACGGAGATACTCGTCGATGGAGCGAGTATGACTGCTCGAGCGGGGAGGATACTCGCCGCCGCCAGGAAGGGAGGAGCCCCTTTTGCGACGAGATCCTCGCAGCCCTCGTCCCCGATAACTTCAGAGAGCCGGTCCTCTCGTACTACTCCGGCAAGGACGACCCGGTGGGACATCTTCAGTGGTTTGAGGATGTGGTCTCCATTCGCAACATGTCCGATGCTCTCAAGTGCCGGCTCTTCTCCATTACCTTCAAGGGTAGCGCGAGAGATTGGTTCCACCAGCTGCCAGCCGGGTCAGTATACTGCTTCTCAGATCTTCGAAGGGGCCTATTAACAAGGTTTGCGACGTCCAAGCGGAGGAAGAAGGAGGCAACCGCCCTCTTCAAGATCGTGCAGGGGCAGCACGAGAGTTTGGGCCGATACATCGATCGGTTCCAGGAGGAGGTGCTGGAGGTAGAGGAGGTCGACGGGTTCACCTTGATGGTGGCCCTCAAGTTCGGGCTGAAGCAGGGTCTGTTCAACATGGAGTTGGGGCACAGGCCGCCCAAATCGTTCGAGGAGATGGTGGAGAGAGCCAATGTGTTCATCCAGGGAGAGGAGAGGAACAAGGAGTTCCTGGCACGGCTCGATGGAGACCGACCGCTTGGGCAAGACAGAGGAAGACTGCTGGAGAGGGAGAGGGCGCCGGAGGGGCGCAACGACAAGAAGCAGGAGAGGCCGCAGGGGAAGGAGGAGAAGGGAGAAAGGGGAAGGGAGATCAGAAAGGCGGAGAGGCAGGAGAGGCGGGAGAGGCCTCGAAGGCAGGAGGATAGGAGGCCCGTCGGAGGTCGAAAGACTAGGAGCGAGGAGAGGAGATTCCAGTACCCGAGGGATCGCCCCCAGTGGAGGCGGCCCACCCATCAGGAGGAGAGGAGGACTTACAACCCTCGGGAGCAGGGAGGAGGAAGAAGGGAGACCATGGCCATCACGCAGCGAGCCGCTAAGCGCCGGTGGAAGGAGAGGCAGCAGGAGAGGAGGAAGGAAAGGCAGCAGGAAGCGGCAATTCCCCTCTACTGCGATATCCATCGAGTGGAGGGGCACGGAACCTTGGCTTGCCCTGAGTTCTGGGAAGCAAGGAGGAGGATGGAAGCAACGGCGGCCGAAAGGGAGCAGCCGCAGCAGGAGGCCCAGGTTGGGCAGGTGGCTTACCAGGTACCGCAGAGGAGGAGAAACGAAGACAGGATCGACCAAGGAGGAAGGGGGAATGTCATTCCCGGTCCGGGAGGCGGACACGTCGGAGTAATCAACGGAGGGGCTGGGCTAGGAGCTTCCCGCAAGGGAAGTCTCCACCAAATCTACAAAAGGAGCGTCGCCTCGACGTCTCAGACCCCCCTCCCTTGAACGAGATCACCTTCTCGGAGGAAGACATGCTCTGGAACGAGAACCCCTTCCATGACGCCCTGGTGATTCAAGCAGCAATCGAGGACTTCACCGTCGACCGGATCCTCGCGGATAACGGGAGCTCGGTGAATGTCATCTTCAAGAGAACCTTCGTCGGCCTTCAGGTGGAAGCGTCCCGGGTTCAGGCAGCAGATGGGCCTCTCTTCGGCTTCTTCGGGGAGAAGAAAGAGGTGGAAGGAGAAGTTGAGTTGCTGGTCACCCTCGGGGGAACTTCGATCCGATGCCGCTTCGTCATCGTCGACGCACCCAGCGGCTACAACGCCATCTTCGGACGGCCCCTCATCAACTACTTCAAGGCCGTCCCCTCGTCATATCATCAATGCCTGAAGTACTGCAGGGACGACGTCCAAGTCAGGATCAGGGGAGATCCCCGGGCCTCCAGGGAATGCTACCTGAATGCGGTCAGCACCATCAGCTGGATGGGTGACGCAGAAAGGTTGGAGAGGATGATGGTGCAGGAGGAGGGCCTGCAAGCTGCTGAGGAGCTGGAGGAAGTGGAGGTGATCTCCCCGAGAGGAGAGCCGGAGCTGCTGAAGATCGGAGGAGCCCTGCCCCCGGAAGGGAAGGTGGATATAGCCGCCTGCCTGCAGGAAAACGCGGACGTCTTCGCATGGAGCGCCGCCGAGATGTCGGGGATTGATGTTGATGTTGCCTGTCATCGCCTCAACCTGGATCCAGCGACGGCCCCAGTCCGTCAGAAGCAGAGGAAGAGCGCCACCGCTCTGGCGGGACCAATCCGGGAGGAAGTAGGGAAGCTGCTAGAAGCAGGTTTTGTTTCCGAGATCCAGTATCCAGGCTGGGTCTCCAATGTTGTAATTGTGAAGAAATCGGGAGGGGGCTGGAGGCTATGTATTGATTTTTCTATGCTCAATAAATCTTGCCCCAAGGATTGTTACCCCTTGCCTCAAATCGACGCGCTGGTTGATTCCACCGTCGGGTTTCCCGTAATGAGCTTCCTTGATGCCTTTTCAGGCTATCACCAGATCCGGATGCATCCCCCCGATTGCCGCGACGTTTCCTTCATCACTAGCGACGGATGCTATAGCTACAAGATGATGCCCTTTGGGCTCAAGAACGCCGGCGCGACATATCAAAGAATGATGGATCACGTCTTTAGAGAGCAAAAGTGGCGGAATCTGGAAGTCTACGTGGATGACCTACTCGTTAAGAGTAAGAGCGCCGCAGAGCACGTAGCGGATCTGACAGAGACCTTCGCCACCCTGAGGAGGTACAAGATGCGGCTCAACCCGGCCAAGTGTGTTTTCGGCGCGGGAAGGGGGAAGTTTCTAGGGCACCTCCTTACTCCCTTAGGGGTGGAGCCTAACCCCGACAAGGTGAAAGCCATCGTGGAGATGGCGTCCCCGAGGGATTCCAAGGAAGTTCAAAGGTTGACCGGAAGGCTGGCAGGTCTTAGCCGGTTTCTCTCCAAGGCCGGAGAGAAGTGTTCCCCATTCTTCAAAGCCCTTCGGGGGAACCAGAAATTCGAGTGGACCCCGGAGTGCGAGGAGGCCTTCATAAAGCTCAAACAACAGCTGACCCGAGCTCCTCTCCTTCAGGGTCCGCAGGGCGGTGAGGACCTCTTGCTCTACCTAGGGGTAGGGGCTGAAGCAGTCAGCTCGGTGTTGGTCCGAGAGGAGGGAAAGAAGCAGCTTCCAATCTACTACGTGAGCCGGGTGCTAAGGCAAGCCGAAACACGGTACCCCATCCTAGAGAAGTTAGTCTTTGCCCTGGTAGTTTCGGCCAGGCGACTCCATCCATATTTCCAAGCCCACTCTATCAAGGTAGTCTCCGACCACCCCTTAAGGAGTATCTTGGACGGAGTGGAGCACTCCGGCAGGCTCGCCAAGTGGGCTGTGGAGCTGAGCGAGTTCGACATCTCTTACCCCCCCAAGGGTCGCGATCAAAGCACAAGCCGTGGCGGATTTCCTGGCCGACTTCTCGGCCGAGGTCGAGGCAGACACGGATGTCTCTCGGCCGGTCCCCTGGAAGATGTTCGTAGATGGCGCGTCAGGGCGACACTCCGTGGGAGCCGGGGTGGTGCTGGTTAGTCCTCAGGGGACCAGGATTGAGCAAGCCGTCAAGATCTTTTTTTCAGTCACTAACAATCAGGCGGAGTACGAAGCCATGGTGGCTGGCTTGCGACTCGCCAAGGAGCTGGCAATCAGGGATATCAGGGCTTTTACCGATTCCATGGTGGCAGCATCTCAGATTCGGGGAGAGTTCGAAGCCCGAGATCCCATCTTGCAGCAATATCTGGTTAAGGTTAAAGGCCTGATCGGGGGGTTCCGATCCTTTCACGTTGAGCACGTGCCCCGAGAACGCAACTCCGAGGCAGACAATCTTGCGAAATACGGCCCTCGGGCTGGGGGAACCGCCATCGAGTTGTTTCGACCATCCATCGAATAAGGCGAGTTGATGGAGATCGATCAGCGGGCCTCGTGGAGAGATCCGTTCATCGCGTTCCTGGCGACAGGCCGACTACCATCTGACGGGCAAGATCAAAGAAAGTTTCGGTATAAGGCCGAGTACTACTTACTACAGGACGGCGAACTCTATCGCAAGACCATTTCAGGCCCTCTGGCCCGATTCTTGTCAGAGCTCGGGATTCCCCGGGTCCTCGAGGAGATTCACTCGGGAGAGTGCGGCAGTCACTCCGGAACCCGCACCCTGGAGTAAAGGATTCTGAGGCACGGTTACTTCTGGCCGACCATCCGAAAGGACGCAGAGGCCTATTCCAGAAAGTGCTCCCAATGTCAACTCTGCGTGCCCCTCGCGCTCCAACCGGCTCAGCAGCTTCGCTCGATTACCGCTCTGTGGCCCTTCGCAATTTGGGGAATGGATTTGATCGGCCCGTTCCCTCAAGCTAGCGGGCAAAGGAAGTTTGTTCTGGTAATGGTCGACTACTTCACGAAGTGGATCGAGGCTAAGGCTCTGGTCAGGACCACGTCTCAAATCGTCAAGAACTTCATCTGGGGGGAAATCGCATGCAGGTTCGGGATCCCTCTGGCCATCATCACCGACAATGGGCCGCAGTTCGCCAGCCTGGAACTGGGGGACTTTTGTAAACAGTTAGGAACCGACCTTCGGTTCGCCTCGGTACATCACCCTCGGAGCAATGGGCAAGTAGAAGCCGCGAACAAGCTCATCATCAACTTGCTGAAGAAGAAGATCACCAACCTCAAGGGAATTGGGCCGAACAGCTCCCTCCCGTCCTCTGGGACCTCAGGACCACCCCGAACTCAGCCACAGGGGAAACACCCTTCAAGCTGTCACACGGGTCCGAGGCGCTCATCCCGGTCGAATTTGAGGTGCATAGTCCAAGGGTCATCGCGGCCGAAGACGGAAGCGAGGAATGGCGGCTAGAGAATGAAGAGGCTCAGAGGCTCTCCCTAGATTATGTGGAAGAACTTCGGGACTTGGCCTCCATGCGCCAGGAAGAAACCAAGAGGCGCATGGCGAGACACTTCGACAAAAACGTCAGCTTGAAGAATTTCCTCGCAGGGGACTTGGTCATGAAGAAGGTGGACGCCGCTGGGCGGGGAGCCGCCGTAGGCAAGCTCTATCCCAACTGGGAAGGACCTTTCATCGTCCAAGAAGCCTTGGCTATAGGAGGCTATTACCTACAAGACCAAGCGGGAGAGCAGCTGCCTGGGACCTGGAGCGGGGATGATTTGAAAAGATTTTACCCATAGCGGTAACTCATGTATCTATTTCTGTAAACATACTTAATATACAAAGGATGCGGGATTTCATCTCTTTTGAGTTAAATGTGCCTCGAGGCTTCTGAGTGTTTCCATGGTCCGACTCGTAGTCGACCTCGGGAGGCAGCGGTCGGTTTGTTCCTCATACATAGCCCAGTACGGATGATGGGACGATGCTTCGGGATTTTAAGCGCTCTTGTAAGACCGAGCCTCTGCATTGTCGCCCGAGATCAGCTCCCCCCTTGCATGTCGGCCTATGTCTCCTCGAGTGCATCTCTCTTCCGTCTGGAGGACCTGCGAGGAACAAATCTGCACCCTGATCTCCCGGACTTGAGGAGAGGCCGGCCTCGTAAAACACCCAGAAGGAGAAGATCTCAAGCGAGCAACAAGACAGGATAACCTGCCAAAGAAAGGGTATGGACGAGCCCGGAGGGAGGTGTGTGGATTCCGAGTGCGTTCGAAAAGGACCCACGATGAACACCACCCCCACCCTAATCGTACCTGGAAGCGACCTTCACTGTCAAATCGGGATACGGGATTCCAACCCGTTCTCACTGAATAGCCTAGTTCGGATGATGGGACGATGCTTCGGGATTTTAAGCGCTCTTGTAAGACCGAGCCTCTGCATTGTCGGCCGAGGTCAGCCCCCCCTCGCAGGCCGGCCTAGGTCTCCCCAAGTGCATCTCTCCTCCGACTAGAGGAATTCTTAGGAACGGGTCTGGACGCCAATCCCCTGATTCGGCAGGGTCAAGAGCATCTCTCCGGAGAGTTTCTTTCTTGTCAAGGTATCCCTGCGATTAATCTCCAAGTTATATACAAAGGATGCAGGATATTAACCAAGACTTCGAGTTGAGCAGCGTCGTAAGCCCGGTATCCCCACGAGCTCCTCTCCTCGGGAATCGGCCGATCTCCTCGATTGTAATCCAAGACCTCGAGTTGAGCAGCGTCGTAAGCCCGGTATCCCCACGAGCTCCTCTCCTCGGGAATCGGCCGATCTCCTCGATTGTAATCCAAGACCTCGAGTTGAGCAGCGTCGTAAGCCCGGTATCCCCACGAGCTCCTCTCCTCGGGAATCGGCCGATCTCCTCGATTGTAATCCAAGACCTCGAGTTGAGCAGCGTCGTAAGCCCGGTATCCCCACGAGCTCCTCTCCTCGGGAATCGGTCGATCTCTTCGATTGTAATCCAAGACCTCGAGTTGAGCAGCGTCGTAAGCCCGGTATCCCCACGAGCTCCTCTCCTCGGGAATCGGCCGATCTCCTCGATTGTAATCCAAGACCTCGAGTTGAGCAGCGTTGTAAGCCCGGTATCCCCACGAGCTCCTCTCCTCGGGAATCGGCCGATCTCCTCGATTGTAATCCAAGACCTCGAGTTGAGCAGCGTCGTAAGCCCGGTATCCCCACGAGCTCCTCTCCTCGGGAATCGGCCGATCTCCTCGATTGTAATCCAAGACCTCGAGTTGAGCAGCATCGTAAGCCCGGTATCCCCACGAGCTCCTCTCCTCGGGAATCGGCCGATCTCCTCGATTGTAATCCAAGACCTCGAGTTGAGCAGCGTCGTAAGCCTGGTATCCCCACGAGCTCCTCTCCTCGGGAATCGGCCGATCTCCTCGATTGTAATCCAAGACCTCGAGTTGAGCAGCGTCGTAAGCCCGGTATCCCCACGAGCTCCTCTCCTCGGGAATCGGCCGATCTCCTCGATGACGAGAATGAGGGGCCCGCAGGCTATGTTCGACAACTAAGCCCGGTTCAACTTTCGTCACGCGCGAGCAGGCGAGCTGATCTCGTGCGAGTAGGCGAGCTGATCCCATGCGGGGAAGCGAGCTGGAACCGCGCGAGTAAGCGAGCCCCGGGGGGCATGCGAGTATGTCCCACACGCCACCCGCGCGGTTATCTCAGCAGGTTCACGAGTATCCGGGTGCAGGGGCGAGTAGGTCCCGGCGAACGGATGGTCGATGTCGGGACCATCCCCCTGCGACCTAGCGAGCGTTCCTCTCCGAGCCTATGAGCCTAAGCGAGTAACATCCATTCAGAAAGAAAAACCAAAACTTTGTATAAATCATTAAGTCAAAAATTTGGTTTACAAAAAGAATATCGGCGAGCAACTAGGACTCGTCGTCGCCAGTATCAGGCCGATATTCATCATCCCCGATATCGCCGATATCTGCAAAGTCGTCGCTCTCTGCGCTCTCGCCGTTGCTGCTTCCGCTGCCGCTGCTGCTTCCGCTGCCGCTGCCGCTGCCGCTGCTGTCAGAATCACTGGAGCTGGTCGGCGACGACGCGCTATACGGCGGGACAGTCCCCTCGGCGAGCAGCTCGGGAATGAGCTCGTCGACAGTGAGTGGCTTCTCCCCCTCGACGAGCTGGCCCCCGAGCCTGAGGCGCGCGAGTATGACGTTCCCCGCCGCCCGCGCAATCTTGCGGCGAACAGAGGATCTCTCCTCCCAGAGGACGCGTGATTGCTTCACCACTCGCGCCGGGTCCTCGGGTAGCGGGGTTGAGGAGCTCAGCCGTCCTTCAGCAGCGACCAACCTCGTCTCCATCACCGCTGCGCGAGTTTGGGCCGCCTCCAGCTCGGCCTGGGAGGCGGCGAGCTTCTCCTCGCACTCGGAGAGTTTCTTCGCCGCTTCTATCTCGGCAGCCTGCGAAATGATCGACGTCAGGATCTATCAACGAAGCAAATCGAGCAAACCCACCCAAGGACAGCTCACCTCGAAGTCCTTCCAGCGGACTGACTGCATGCCGAGGTCGATGGCCTTCTTGGAGACGACCTTGAGGGCATCGGTCGTCTCCAACAGCTTCCTCGCCGAGTAGTGACCCAGCTCGGCAGACCGAGCGAGCGCACAGGCCGACTGGTAGGCGAGCTCCGACGGGGTCAGCTCCAGGACGGACTCCGCGTCGACCCGACCATAGATGGCGTGGAGGACGGCGAACGCCTCCCCCTTGTCCTCCCAGTCAGTCGACCAGGACGGGAGGTTGGTGCTCAGCGACACCGAGTTGTCCCCCGCCGACCAGGTCACGAGCGGGCGACCGTAGGCGTCCACCACCCCCTGCTCGAGGCCGTAGTTGGGGTGGAAGTGGGGCGACTGGGCGCCCGTCGGCGACCGGCGATCGACGGATCGTGGCGACGAGGCCTTCGCCCTCTTCCTCGCGGGACCCTGCGAGCTGGCCCGCGACTTTCCCTTGACCGCCTTCTTCTCCCCAACGTCGGCAGGAGGGCGAGCATCCGACTGCGTGGCAGCGACTTCCTTCGCCAAAGGAAGCGGCTTCTCCGGAAGCTCGTTGGAAACTGCAAAACGCGTGACAAAGTTAGCTTCAGCGGCAAAAGGGCGAGCGAGTAACCAGGGCGCATTTCGAGCTCGGCTTACTTTCATTAGGGTGGACTGCCTCGAGCACGTTGACGTTTAGTCGCCAGAAAATGACGTCAAAGCGCCGACCGCGAAAGTATTCGAAGAGCTGCTCGCGAGCTCCTTCGAGGATGGGAGGAAGGAAGGCGACGTCGGCTGGTTGGTGCGGCCTGCCGAGAATACCGCCGAAGTCGCCATGGACGACCACCAGCTGCTCGCTCCAGCGATGGACCTTATTCGCGGTCCCTACCAAGGTGCAGACATGGCTGCTAAAAAAGATGACTCCCTCCGAGGTCGCCGCAAAGGCGAAGATGCGGCGGAAGACGGAGAGGTCGAAGGCGATCCTCTCTTCCCAAAGGAAGCATAGAAACCCCATGATGATCGCCACGCCGTTGGGATTGATCTGCGCGGGGACGATCCCGAAGTAGCGCAGGATCTCGCAGAACTCCGGCCAGAAGGGTAGCCGCAGGCCTGCGTCGAAGTGACGCAGCGACATTACAAGCGAACCCTCAATATGGGTATTGAGGCGCTCGCTGCGAGTGGGGAGTCTCGCCGAGTACTCGTCAGGCAGGAAGCGTTCCTTGAAGGTCGCCAGTTCCTTCTCGGTGGTTATGGACTTCTTGAAAGCCGCGTCTGCGAAGTTAATTGCGTGGGCCTGTCGGCGAGCGCTGGCGTCGTCGCCGACCATGTTGGCGAGATCCGTAAGCAATAAGAGCGACGAGTTGGTTGTTCAGATACTCGTCAGGAGGAAAGAAGGTCGCTACAACAATACGCTTTATGACCCACCTACCCCTCCTATTTATAGATACGACAAGCCCAAGGGGGGGGGGGGGGGGGGGGTCAGCCGTCCCGGCGAGTATCTAACGAGCTCGCACGAAGAAGATAAACCGGCGACATTATCAGGTGAGCTAAAGCTCGGCACATCAAGAAATAAAGCGCGCACGCAGAAGCGAGAATATTCGCACACAAATGAATTAATCAAATTAAAAATAGATGTCCGGAAGTACAAGTCGCGCAAGGCGAGTTACATTCGAAAAGCAAAGAAAAAAAAACTATGGCGCCCTCGGCCGCTCAGGAGGGTGCGGATGTCGCCCAGCCCAGCCGATCTCGCGTGCACGCCGGTAATGCTCCGTCGCCAGCGCTATCGCATCGTCGCCAAGCCTGAGCTGCTCCTCCATCCTCGCCAGACGCCCAGCAGACCCCATGCTCGCCCGGATGCCGGCCAGCTCGTCAAGCACCAGCTGCAGACGGTGGTTGTTCAACTGCAGCTAGCGGTCATTTTCTTTGACCACGTGAAAGCGAGCTTCATAGTTTTCCAAGGTCGACTGGAGCCCTTCGACCTTGGCCATCCTCGCCTCCAGAGCCGAGATGCGTCGGTGAGGATCGCAGATAGCGAGCTGGTCTAACTTGCTCTCCAGCTCCATGTGGGCGCGAATGGCGGCCTGGCGATACTCGCTCCCGGACAGCCCGATAGCGTCGATGAAAGCCGCCCCAGAGGTCGCCGGGCGATCTGACAAGGCAGGAAGATGGATCGTCAGGTCAGAAAAAGCAGAGCGGTAGCCAAAGTAGTAGGAGGCTCACCACGGCGAGGAGATCGGGATCGGCGCGGTGAAGGAGGTCGCCCGGAGGTATCTCGCCTCCCCGAAGTGCTGCTCGGAAGATCGGCAGGCCTGCCCTGCCCGTGCTCTCCAGACCCTCGGCCGGCGTAGTCGGGGTCTCCAACCCGCGGAGGGAAGTAGGGTGGCCGTGGCCTCTCCGGCTTCTTCACCGGCGGCAGAGCTTGAGATGAGCTCGCAGAGTGGTGCGGAGCCCTCGGCGCAGGAGGCGGAGGAGGTCGCGGATTGTCTGACTTCGGCAGAGCAGATAGAGGCGGCGGAGGGGGCAAGCCGGTGCTCGGCGTCTGGCCAGGAGTGGCGACCGCGGGCGGCGGCGGCGGCAATGGAGCGCTCACCGGGGGTATCTTCCCGCCGCTCGCAACAATAGAGGCCGCCGTACTCGCCGGAGGAACCTCGCGCGCCGGCCCAGATGACCCGGCGGGAGTGGCTTTCGCCGGCAGCTCCTTACTCGCAGGCGGGGGCCCTTCACCAATGCCGCCCCAGATGCCTTCCCCGAGCTGAGGCCTATCCTGACCGTGTAGGCGGTCTTGGACGGCCTGTCGGCCGCCAGGGCGAGTAAGGGCGCCGAGCTGAGGGGGACGACATCAAGTGCCGCGTCCGCGGCAATCGGAGAATCTGCATAAGAAAAGAAGTCAGCAAAGGAGCAGCGACAACCCAGCAGGGAAGGGTTCGAGGTAGCGACCTGTCACGGTGACGACCTCGGCCTGAGACGCCGCGGACTCCTTCACGGCCGCGAGCTCCTCGGTCACTCCCGGGTTCTCCAGCGGGCTGCCCCGGGTCGACCCAGGGAGGTCGTCGAGCCCTAGGTCGTTCAACACCCTCTGGGTGCTGGACGACACTACGGGATTTTCAGTCGCCGCGGCGACCTTGTGCGGCAGTGGAGGCGAGCTGACCACCGTAGTGGCGGGCTGCTTGACCTTTTTCGCCTTCTTCTTCTTCGGCGGGGGCAAGGCAGTAGGATCATCCTCGCGCGGTCTTTTCGACCTGGCTATGCCGAGGAGGTCAGACAGGGCGGCGAGATTGTCCTTCAACAACTGCTCAGCGTCCGACATCTTCGGCGAGCTCCAGGGACCGTCTCAAAAACAAAGCCCCCCTATTTATAGACTACTCTACCAGCAGACGACGGTGCGAGCTGACCATATACCCGGCAGGGATGCTCGCCGAATAGGTGTTGGATGAATCTTTTCGGGCTCCTACGTCGCCCAAAAAGAGCGGGGATTATGTACAACCCATATTCGACGAGGGAGGGCCCTACCACCGCCAGGTCATCAAAAGTCAAAGTCAACAAGACAAGGTGGGGATCCAGACCAGCACCCCGGGTCACGGAAGGTGAAGGATTAAGCGCATACCCAACTGCACCAAAAGCCCGGACTGTTGGAGAGGGCGCTACTTAATTTTTTATATAAGTAGCAGAGCGCCACGGGTCAAGTGAAGGAACGCCGGACCCAACAATCCCCCCCCCGGCGTCCAGCACAACCCGTCGGCTCAGAGGTGGGGTTACCACATGGCCCACACGGCTCAGAGGTGGGGTTACCACATGTCCACGGTTGCCTGACCCACCGGACCCACACAGGTAGAAGGGAAAAATCAGGATTTAATAGCGCCCCCGGTCTTGAACCCGTAACCTCCTCTGATACCAATTGAAGGATCAAGCGCATACCCAACTGCACCAAAAGCCCGGACTGTTGGAGAGGGCGCTACTTAATTTTTTATATAAGTAGCAGAGCGCCACGGGTCAAGTGAAGGAACCCCGGACCCAACAGAAGGTTCGGGCGAGTATGGCGAGCTCCCCAGGCCAACTCGCCAGGTGGCGACTATGACCAGATACTCGCCTCTTCCAGGCGAGCTCCCCAGGGAAGTCGCCAACTCGCCAGGGTGGGGGTATAAGTAAGACCCCCCCCCCCCCTCTTTGGTTTTCCCTATAAATAGGACCCCATGGGTACGAGGGAGGACAAGCAAATCTCGGCCTGAGCCCTCGCGAGCTCCAACAACTGCCCTTGACTCGTTATTGCTCAAGCTCGCCTCCTTCGTACCTAGCTCGGCCAATCTGGTTGAGAAGGGGTTGCTTCTCCTAAGCAACTGGGTACGTGGTGGGACCTTCCCGCCACAACAACCTGGGGTCTTGTTTGCGCAATTTGCTTCTGTTTCCTGACCAGAGATCATCTTCTCGACCGGCTGACCAGTAACTTCAGGTTGCCTAGTCCGATTTCTGAGGTTGAGAAATTTCTCGACTTCAACAGTAATCTTTGAGGACCTCCCAATCGGACGCACCTAAATCATGTGCTTCTACACTATTATAAAATTCTATTAATAAATTTTTTTGTGTCAAAGCTCGCTTTAACATTTTATAAGTTGAGTTCCAGCGTATAGGCATATCATAAGAAGGACCTAAAAATTTTTTACTTTGTGAAATAACAAATTTTTTAAAATCTTGTTTTCTTTTTTTTGAGCTGTAAATAACTCGTAACATAATTCGTATTTTAATTACGTACTCGTTCATATAAACCAAACTGTCTTGTACAATTAAATTTAAAATGTGACAGACGCAACGTGTATGAAAAAAAAATCCCTGTAACATTGGTTGTAAATCTGAAATCAAATATCTTATCGCGGTCGCATTATTGGAAGCGTTATCAAAAGAAATACTCATAATTTTTTCTTTTATTTTAAATTCTCTAATACACTTAATTATTACCTGATAAATAGCTTTACCAGTATGCGGATATTCAAATCCTTCAAAACAAATTATTCTTTTATTTAGTTCCCAACTATTGGGATCAATCCAGTGAGCGGTAATGCAAATATATGATTGTCCCTCAGATATACCGCTTGTCCAGACGTCGCTCGTTAAACTAACGCGACCGTCAAATGTTTCAAAATAATTTTTTAAATATTCTTTAGATTGCATATAAGCCGCTAAAGCATCGCGTCTAGTGGTAGAACGACTTACCTGCTGATATTTGGGTTGGAGTACCTCGTGTATGTATGATGTCATCTCTTCATCGTCGTGGTGGCTGAATGGAAATCCTTTTTTGATGACGTTCTCCATTTGTCGCTCCAGCTGCCGAGCTTGATCGTATGTCCAAATATGCCCGGACGTCGAAATTTGAGCTTGAGTAGACTCCGGGGCTTGTTTTGAAATGCACGATTTCACATATCGGACGAGCGTTGTATTGCTGCCAACGGCCATTAGCTTCCCGCAAAGTTTGCACTTCGCCTTCAATTCACCGTCGATCCGCACTTTGTCGAATTTCACCCAGACCGCCGCCTTGTGGTGGTGTTCTACTACTTCGTGCGCGACGGACGCAGAGGAAGAAGCCGGCATGGATGAGGAAGATGCCATTCGAGACTTGAGAGTGAGTGAGAGTTGAAAGAGAGAGAGGGAGAGTAAGTGAGAGAGAGAGATGAAAAAGAATTTTTAAGAAGAGGGGGGGGGGTATTTATAGGATTTGATTTTTTAAATTTTTTAAAATTAAAATTTTATAAAATTAATTATTTAAATAACTAAATTTTAAAAAATAATAAATAAATAAATAAACAAAATTGGTGGCTGGCATGGCCGGCCTGCCATGCCAGCCACCAATTTTGGCCAACGACTCTTTAAAGAGCCGTTAAAAACGGCTCTAAAAAGAGCCGTTTTAAACGGCTCTTTTTAGAGCCGTTATGGGTCTTTAATTACGGGACCGGTCTTTTTATCGGTCCCGGGGCCAGTCCCAGTCCGGGATCGGTCAAAGACCGGTAAAAGACCAGTCTTTGACCGGTCCCGGTCCGGGACCGGTCTTTAAAGTGAAATGAGAGACTTTTGGGACTTCTGGGACCGATCCGGGACCGGACCGATCCCGATCAGGACTGGTCTTTATCCGGTCCTAACCGGTCCGGTCCCGGTTGGGACCGGTTTTTTTGTACACTACTAAAACCGATAAGTAAAACAATTTCAAATAAAAATAGGCGTGCGGAAGAAATACAGAACAAAATTTTTTTTAAATAAATAAAAGTTCCATCACGCATGATGACGTCATGCTTATTTGAATGCGACGGATGATGCACCAATGAGAGGTACTGACAATGGCGTCAAAGAAGGGCAGAGGGACACAACAATAAAATGCCGCGCGACATCCTGTGACAGCCACCGCACAACTCCCCCATTGGGGAGTGCGCGACAATTGTCGCATCACTCCCTTGTTGGGGAATGAGCGACACTCCCCAATAGAGGAGTGCTGACCAAACAGTGCCCTAAAACCCAATGGGGGCAATGAATCAACTCCCCAATTGGGGTTGGATTCGGCAAATGCCGCACGAGTATTTGTCCTACGCGGAGTGCCGCGCGGAAGTGTACCCCGGACACTTGTCGTGCACAAAAAAACCGGTCCTAATCGGTCCGGTTGGGACCAGACCGGTTAGGCCCAGCTAGGGACTGGTCCCAGGGGTCCTAAGTGGTCCCCCTTTTTGCATCAAAGATCGGGACCGATAAAATACCAGTTTTCTGTTCATTTTAATTAAATATAGTATAGATAATTTACCTTTTAAATTAAAAAAATAAAAAAGATCGGTCCGGGACCGGTCCTTCGGTCCCTGTCGGTCCTCCTCAAAAGGAGAAAAACCGGTCCTGGACCGGGACCGGTTTGAGCGGGACCGGTCCAAAACAAGTAAGCCAAAAGACCTGTCTTTTAAAAGACCGGTCCCAGACCGGCCTTACAAAGCTAACGTGCACGATTGCCGGACACCGAGATTGATCGTGCAAAAAGCATTAAACGGGTTCACTCTTTCTTTAAGGGTTTTTAGTTTTCACGCGGCAATGCAACATTTTTCCAGATGTTGATTCCGGAACAAAAATCGGTTTTTCAAATGTCTGAAATTTAAGTTTTTTTAAGGGATTCAAGGGGAGGGGGTGTGCTATAGTTTACGATACAGTGCATAATCCTGTTGGGTGTGACCCGCCATCCAGGTGTTGGATGGGGTGCCTCCCGGGCGCACCCGGGTTGGCTCCTGGCATGGGTACAAGGGAACTCCATGGTACCGTTTAATGCAAGGGAGTCGGGTTGGCTCCGGGCATGAGTACACTCCATGGTACCGTTTAATGCTAAAATAATATAAAGGAATTGGTAGCGCCCTTCCTAACACTCCGGGGTTTTGGGAGAGTTGGTAGGCGCCATTCCTAACATAATCCAACGGTTACAAGTGCATCACATCACGATCTGAGATGTGCACGCATCTCCATACTAGATGCGATACATTCGCAACCATTGAATCAATGCATTGCACCTAAAGTAAACAAAAAAAGGGAATTTATATACGCAGACCTTAAACGGCTATTCGCAGCTCAGTTATATTAGCAGCCCAAAAAGCGATATGTGCAGCCCAATGGGTATTCACATTCCAAAATTTTTTTTCCTAAGCAAACAAATAACAGTCTATTGTTCATCAAAATAAAAGATAACAGCACATAATAACAGTCCATTGTAACAGTCTATTGTTCATCAAAATTATATGTCCATAAACATGTCGGGTTCTATATGTCCATAATCATGTCGGGTTCCCAAAATATAATCCACCTGCAAAATAAAAGTAATGAAAGTTTAGTTTAGTAAATAACATAGACCAAAAATTATCATATTATGTAGTGATTACCATATTTTTTCTATCCATGTTCTTTGAAAGTAAAGTACTGCTCAAATGATCCATAAATCGCAAGCTGCACATGTATTATAAGTAAGAATAATGTTGAAGCAACATTAGTATTCATTTACGTAATAGAAAAATAAGTATGTTTACCTACTAATCTTGGAGCCGAGTTATGAAAGGTATGTCCCATTGCTTGGCCACTTCTATATGGTATGTTACCCAAACAGGAAAAACTCGTGGCATTGGACATTCTTCACCCACTTTCAAATGTATGTAATGGTTTCCATTAATAAAACCAATGCAAATTAGCTTTCGAGTGTCTTGTGGAGTCGAGTGTAGCGGAAGGAAGGTAAACGATTGCTCCAATGAGAAATTCACAAGTTGGACATTGTAGCAAGATGCAACAACAAGTCCCATGTCCGGCATTGTCATCCACTTCTCTACCGGCGCCGGAACCATTTCACAATCTAAAGACTTCAACAATTCGTCTTTCCTAGTCAGTCCAAAAACTTGATTGTACAACATCTCATTCTGATGTAGCTCTTGGGAAAGATCATGCCGAACTTGACTCCAGTCATCATTTCTGTACACTGCAACACTTATGACCCTATATCCACAATGCCCATCGCCCATCACATCAGTGGCATCTATGATATGCGAAGAGATATAAGATGGCATTTGGGCTCTAATTTTTTCGAGAAAGTTGCCTCTAGTCAATACCTTTCTTGCGACCTTTTTTATATTGGTATGTTGTGATTTTTCCTCAAGCATCAAGACATGTTCAAAGTAGGAAGGATCTCTCTTTGTAGATTTCTCATCATTTTTGAATTTTTTCCAACTACCTTTTGGACGACCCCTTGTTTTAGGAGGAACTGTGGGTTCCAATGTTTGAGTAAGTGAAGGGTTAACAATCTCGCGTATCTTATTTTTCATTTCTTTTCGTTGAATCTCACTAATGTTGTTATACCTCTTTAATAATCCATCAAGTTCATTCTCAAGATCATTTTTCTCATTTGTCCCATTTACTTCCTCCGTAGATTGAGGATCAGTTAAATTCTCATTTAAACATAGGACTCTCCAATGTTTGTGAATTAATCCCAATGGAAAAGCACTTCTTTGATTGATGTATGATACTAGTTCAAGTGTACATGGAATGTCAAGTGTATATCTTGTCTTATGCCTACACAAATGTTGTTCTACACAAACATCTTTAAGGGAGAGCTCTTCTTTCCTAATAAGCTCCAAAGCTGCCAAAGAAACATGACCAATTAACTCGGCGTATAACACACTTTTAAAAGTTGTGCTAACTTGCATATAACTTTGCCCAAACTTTTTTTAATTTCTGTATGTTGCAGTATAAAAATCTGGTTAAAAGCTTTCCAAACTGTGGGAAGACTGCCGATAGAAACCTCAAGGAATTTCTTAAGCTGACTATACCCTCCTTCAACCTGGTTTGTGCTCGTGTTGCCCAAATGCAAATATATATTAATCTAACAAGATACAAAATATTCCTTATATTGATCTAACCATGTACTTGTAACATATGAAATAACCGCAGGAAAGTTCACAGCAAAATCATTAAGCAGTTGGTTGAAACGCATATTATATTCATTTTCGGTCTCCGAGTTCACCAAATACTGTCATGCACCAAAAAAATTGTCACAATCCTTACCACATTGGAAAAATTTCCTACAATGTGCCAAGATGTTCCTATTAATGTACACTCTACATAATATATGCTTTGCTTGAGGGAACACAAGCTTGATTGCATTCATTAAAGCAATCTCTCTGTCGGTGACAAATACATTTGGCATGCTATTTTCATTGAAAATGCTCTTAAAGCACTGCAAGACCCACTGGTAACTGGCTTCCTTCTCATTAGATAAAAAAGTAAAAGACGAGAAGAACGATTGATTTGTAGATGTAATATCAACAATGCAAAGAAGTGGCAATCGGTAACGGTTGGTCTTGTATGTACAATCTATCAAAAATGTATTTGGAAACATGTTGCTTAACTTCACTGCAGTAGGATGACTGAGAAATATACTATCTAAGTGATTAGTCTCATTCACTTTATTGTATCGGCGTACTACCCTCCAATTCTTGTCTATAAATCTTAGCTTTCTCATTGTAGATAGTTCTCATCGACGTAGTGTTTAAAGGATCTCTACTTTTCAATGCTGACAATATCTTTCTTGCTTTTACCCCTGCGTTATGCATATCTTTGACCATGCTCGCCTCACTTTCATTTAGCCTCCCGACATATGCATGTGCTTCTAGATGAACAAAGACATGATTATGAACACCACACATAACATCAACTTTCCATTCATCACTACATTCTCTACGGCCTCTCAGAGCAAACTTGCAACCACAGCGCTTTGAACTTGATTTTCTCACATTTTTTTAACCCAACCCTTTCTACTTTGACTTTCCCTTACGAACCCAGATCGATCATAACCTAGCATAACTCTAGGTTTTGCCCTTGAGTCAATTTTGATTTTGTCGGCCTTCGTGATGATCACAACAAACCCCAATTCTTTCCCAACATTTCTCGCCCATTCAACCATTTCCTCCTTACTACGGAAAGATCTAGTTGTAATGAAATGTGCTCCGACATTGACTGAATTTTCTTCCGGACAATCTCCATACGTCAACATTTTCATACTTTCATCAGAACTCATTTTAATCTATATTAAAAAATACTTTTATATCACCATTACGCAATGAACAAAAACTAAAAAAAAGTGAAAAAATTTCCATAAAAACAAGAGCTAATACATTCAAAAAGCTATAATAATTTCTTGCAAATGTTGACAAAGCTTCAACAAAATCAATAGAGAACCATAGATATGGAGAAACACAAACAAATTTTTTTTAGAACCCTACATATGGACAAACACACATTTTTTTTTAAAACTCAAAAAAAATTTCTCTAAATCGGTTGAGAACAACTAAAATATTGTTTAATAGAAAGAGATTTGAAAACAATAGAGAAATCATACCAGATTTTACGGTTTTGGGCGAAAAATCCGGCGGAACTCGGAAGGGGCTGCGGCGGAGGAACTCGAGAATGGCGTCGGCGGCGGTCAGACGAGCGTGGTGGCGGTCCGACGACGGCGGCGGTGGTCCGACGAGGGTGGCAGCACGATCGCGATGGAGAAGGCGCGGCTGGGCGACGGAATGGCTGAAGGAGCGGGAGGAATTTGGGGGCTGGGCTTAGGGTTAGAAAAAAAGAAGCGGATTGATTTTTTTTAAGTTGAGTTGGGCTGCGAATAACCATTTAAGGGTTGCGTTTATAAATAATAAAGACAAAAAGACCCGTAATGCACGCGCGAGAACTGAGATGTACATTTCGGTGGCGTTTGGTTGGGCTTATGCCCTGCGGTTCGGTGTAAACGCACCGCAGTTTAGGGTAATAAGCTGTGTTTGGCGCAGCTTATTTTAAAACCGCCGTTTTCAATAAACAGCAGTTTTATAAGGTTTAGGATCCGCAGTTTTTTTCTCCGTCCAGCCGCAGTCGCGATAACCCCTCTTCGCTCCTCCCTCGCTAGCGCTCCTCCCTCGCCAGCGCTCCTCCCTCGCCATTCCACCGGCCGCTTCTCCTCCAACCCCATCCACGACGGCATCAGGCGATGTTTCTCCGACGACGGTTAACCTTTCTCGCCGTGTCTAGGGTTTGCGTCAGCAACCCTACGCCGGCGTTTTTTCTCCCTTCAAGCAGCGTCTAGGGCTTTGCTTCTTCTCCGACGATCGCTTCTTCTCCGACGGCCTCTTCTTCTTCTTCCTCACAGCGGCCTCTTCTTCGTACTTCTTCCTAAATTTTTTTCACGGTCCTCCTCACACCTCAAATCCGAAGCGCATGTAACCTTCTCAAATTTTTTTTTTGCTCATTTTATATCAAAATTGCTTCCTGGAAATTGATTTTTTCCTTCTTATCTCCATGATTTTGCTCTGATTTTGGTCATATTTCCTTCATTTAATGGCTCGGTTTGGTTGCCTCCCGTGCCAGATAATTGCTCTATTTGATTTTTTCCTTCATATCTCCAGATAATGTATGTGAGTTGAATGGCTCGGTTTGGTTGCCTCCTGTGCCAGATAATGGCTCGGTTTGTTTGATTTTTTTCCTTCATAATGTAAGTGTGTGTATGTGTGTATGTGTGTGTTTGTATATATATTGTTGATGCGCGAAATGCGGTTCCAACCAGTTAACGGGTGTTCGATCTCACAGGCTAAGGATGAAGGGTTGCGGGGATAGAGAGGAAGCTTGCTTGAGCAGAGGAGAAGCTTGATCAGGTACTGTCGAGCAGACAGCTACTTGAATGGTTAGCTTTGCAGGTTGATGCCGAGAGAGGAGAGAAGAAGAGAGGAGGCCGCTAGCAGCGGCAACAGCAGACTTCGCCCGCCGCGACTTGAATGCCACTCTTGCGACGGGCTTTTCCTTTATTCAAGAAGAGTCACAATTTGCTATTGCACCATTACACATAAGAACAGTAGAGGGTACAATGGGGGAAGCTGGCGGCTGAGGAAGGAGATGCCAGAAACTTAGTAAAAGAGGCTGCAGAGGACTAGAAAACTGAGGCTGCAGAGGCTGCGCAAGCTGATGAGGGCAGAAAAAGCTAAGTCCACAACCCTTGACGACTTGGGCGGACTGGAGATTGGAGGCTGCGGAGGCTGCGCAAGCTGCTGAGGGTAGAAAAAGCTAAGTCCACAACCCTTGACGACCTGGGCGGACTGGAGATTGGAGGCTGTGGAGGCTGCGCAAGCTGCTGAGGGCAGAAAAAGCTAAGTCCACAACCCTTGACGACCTGGGCGGACTGGAGATTGGAGGCTGCGGAGGCTGCGCAAGCTGCTGAGGGCAGAAAAAGCTAAGTCCACAACCCTTGACGACCTGGGCGGACTGGAGATTTGAGTCCGCCGACCTTGCCTGATCAACCTTGACGGACTGAGAATTTGGAGGCTGCAGACCTTGCCTGATCAACCTTGACGGACTGAGAAAACTGAGTCCGCAGCCTTTGATCAAGGTGGCAGTTCTCCTCCCACCTCCCCAGAATGAGAGGTCTTGGGGGGTATTTATAGGCCCGGGGAGAATCTTTGAAGCGGGGCCCAGTGGCGTCATCCTTGACGACCTCGGCGACCTGAGACGACCTCGGAGGACTTCAACCTGAAGAGCAGGAAGAGGGGGAGGCCTGAGGAGCAGGAAGAGGGGGAGGCCTGAGGAGCAGGAAGAGGGGGAGGCCTGAGGAGCAGGCCCCCCCCCCCCCCCCGAGGGCAGGCGGCCTGAAGCCAGGCCGCCCCTAAGGGGGGCGGCCTGAGGCCAAGCCGCCCCTAAGGGGTGGCGGCCTGAGGCCAGGCCGCCCCTAGGAAGGGCGGCCTGAGGCCAGGCCGCCCCTAGGAAGGGCGGCCTGAGGCCAGGCCGCCCCTAGGAAGGGCGGCCTGAGGCCAGGCCGCCCCTAAGGGGGGCGGCATGAGGCCAGGCCGCCCCTAGGAAGGGCGGCATGAGGCCAGGCCGCCCCTAAGGGGGGGCGGCCTGAGGCCAGGCCGCCCCTAGGAAGGGCGGCCTGAGGCCAGACCGCCCCTAGGAAGGGCGGCCTGAGGCCAGGCCGCCCCTAGGAAGGGCGGCCTGAGGCCAGGCCGCCCCTAAGGGGGGCGGCCTGAGGCCAGGCCGCCCATAGAAAGGGCGGCCCGAGGCCAGGCGGCCCCTAAGGGGGGCGGCCTGAGGCCAGGCCGCCCCTGGGAAGGGCGGCCTGAGGCCAGGCCGCCCCTAAGGGGGGCGGCCTGAGGCCAGGCCGCCCCTAAGGGGGGCGGCCTGAGGCCAGGCCGCCCCTAGGAAGGGCGGCCTGAGGCCAGGCCGCCCCTAGGAAGGGCGGCCTGAGGCCAGGCCGCCCCTAAGGGGGGGCGGCCTGAGGCCAGGCCGCCCCTAGGAAGGGCGGCCTGAGGCCAGGCCGCCCCTAAGTGGGGCGGCCTGAGGCCAGGCCGCCCTTAGGAAGGGCGGCCTGAGGCCAGGCCGCCCCTAAGGGGGGGCGGCCTGAGGTCAGGCCGCCCCTAGGAAGGGCGGCCTGAGGCCAGGCCGCCCCTAAGGGGGGGCGGCCTGAGGCCAGGCCGCCCCTAAGGGGGGCGGCCTGAGGCCAGGCCGCCCCTGGGAAGGGCGGCCTGAGGCCAGGCCGCCCCTAAGGGGGGCGGCCTGAGGCCAGGCCGCCCCTAGGAAGGGCGGCCTGAGGCCAGGCCGCCCCTAGGAAGGGCGGCCTGAGGCCAGGCCGCCCCTAAGGGGGGCGGCCTGAGGCCAGGTCGCCCCTAAGGAGGGCGGCCTGACGGCGGAAGCCTGGGGCCAGGCTGGACAGGGGAGCCGAGCCTTGCGATGGTTCGGTCGGGTGCCGGCACCGGCAGATCGAACCTGCGAACTGATATAGGTTTGCCTCCTGCAAGAAAGCAATGCTGCATGGTTAGCCTGGCCAAACCGCTTGGGCCAAAAAGGGAAAGCCGAGGCAGATCGCGATCCTCGGAGGGGGGGTCCCTTGAGTGGACCGCGACTTGCGAGCTAGAGACCTTGGGAGGGGTCGCCGATTTTTGGGGGTTAACATAATCCCCGCACTTTTTTAAGTTCTGAAAAGAACTTCGAAAAAGTAGAAGACCCACAAAAATCGTAATCCTCCCCTCAGTAATAAGGAGAGAAAAAATTAGAGGTCAGGAGAGATAGAACCTGTTGTCCCTTCTCAGAAAAAATCTATTAGCGCCTATCTTTTGCCTGCGAAGAAAAAATTAATGCAGGCACAAAGAGGTACATCTTGTGTGTACCTTAGTTGCTTTTGTAAATGAGGAAGAGGATAACCGTCTTCTATTGAACTCTGCCAAAGTAGGGTGAGTGAGCAGAAAAAGAAAATAAGCTGCAAGTACCTGAGAGGAACTTGCTACTATCTGCTAGCTTCTGCAAAAGTAAGGTGAGCGAGCAGATAGAAAAAAGGAAAATAGACTGCAAGTACCTGAGAGGATCTTGCTATTATCTGCTGGTCTCTGTAAAAGACAGGTAAGCAACAGATATGATAAGGGAGCAAGGTGCAAGTACCTGGGGGGAACTTGCTACTATCTGCTGGTCTCTGCAAAAGGAGAGTAAGCAACAGATATGATAGGAGAGAAAACTAAGTTCACAAGTACCTGGGCGGAACCTGCGAATGTTGGCTATTAACTGTTGGTATGATAAGACATAATCGGATAACAGAATAGATACCTGATACACTCTGCTATCGATTGAGTAATGATCAAACTGCGATGATGACTGTCTCGCGTGATCAAGGTACAATGTCAACATAAAAATCCAGATCCGCGAGATAAGAAAATCCGAAATTAGATTCATGATGACATGGCTTGTTAATCCAGAATATCCATATGCCTTAAATGATGTGTGATTAACATCTGATAGGAGAACTTGTTGACCATCATCTGGTAAGAGCTTATGCAGGTAGCGTATATAGGATGATCATAAGTCAAGGAAAGATGTTGCAGATTCTTGGAATAGGTTGGATTCAACCTGTAAGAAGGTAAAAAAGGAGAGAAGAGAGGCTACTCCCCGAGGATGAACTAAAAGGTTGAATGCTACCACAGGTGTTCCCCATGGGCATTATGCATCACTTGCCAAAGTCATCCTGGGTGTAGTCCTAACCAAAGCGGGCTGGCCGCGCATCCTTTAGAAGGGCACAAATAAACAAGAAAAAACCCTAAGAAGGATCGACAGATGCACTGCTCTCTTACCTCGGGTTACAAGCATCGCTGATCAATTAGACTAGTTGCGCCAAGTGGCCTATTTCTTGTCTGCGGATTGATCAGCGGAGTTGTGAGTCCCGCGGAGGCACGGATCGAGAGTACCATAGAGTGTTCGGCCGTCACAGTTGTGAGATGATCGAGGAGACAAGGCTACACTTGATCGCCATTGCTTGTCAAGCAAAGATCATCGTAACTGTAACGTATCCCTAGCGGAGCACAATAGAACTATCGCAGGAGGCCTCCCCTAAGCACTCACACTGCGCTAGACATCGGCCGGGATCCGAAGCCCCGTCATCCTCCGCACGAGAGTTGAACGGCCCCCACTACACATATGAGAAAACTCCTCATCATATGTGGTCATTGTGGTTTTACGCCTGAGGACAATCTCGAGGGGACACTGAGCAAGACTTGGCGATATCTCGGTGGTTCAGCGATCCCTTTGGCAAAGAGAAAAATATGGTGAAGAAGCATCACAAAAAGGGAACTGTGTCAGTATGAGATCTCTGACGTAAGCTTTATTGAATGAAAAATGAAACACTTAGAAGTGCTGAAAAGTAAAATGTTTGAAGAGTAGAGTAAAGGCAACCAGTCACGATCGTGAGGGGTTTTGAGGAACTGCGATTGGTCATAGCTGATGACGCAAGAACTGTGTCCTCTTTGCTTCAAAACAGCCTTCCAAGGGGACCTTCGTCAATGACATCGATGCACTCACTTGCAAGATTAATGGACCCCAGACGGCCCTTGTCATGTATCTCTATGCACTCCAGCTGACCCTCAGCCACCTCCTTGCCCTTGGAGGTGGAAGGTTGTGAAGAATCAATTTTCTTGACCAGGTCGTTGATCTTGCCCTCGATGAGCAATCTTTCAACCAATCGCCGAAGGGCCTTGCAATCTTCAGTTAAATGACCTTTCTCTTTGTGGAATTCACAGAACGGGTCTGAATTTCTTGATCTCTGATTTGCCGGCTGGTAAGGCCTTTTGGGATATGCCTTATCCTTCATGATTTGGCTAACTTCTTGCATGGCCTCATCTAGCTCAAATTCTGGCAGATCACCTTCTTGCTGCTGATGAACTGCAGCTGTTAGCGGAGATGATGTTGATAATGGTAGCAGCCGCTCTTGGGTACGATCATGGCCTTGGAAGGGGTGTTGATGATGCTGAAATCTTCTTGCTTTCCTAGAGAGAGAGGTGGAAAGTCTTTCCGAGGAGACCTCGGAGGTTGCTTGTAAGAAGAAGAATTTTTCTCTGATACCAGCCTGGAGACGAAGCTGGGGTTGCTCCTTTCACCGCGAATATACGAGTTGGCTAAACCAATCTGAAGGATCAAGCGCATACCCAACTGCACCAAAAGTCCGGACTATTGGAGAGGGCGCTACTTAATTTTTTATATAAGTAGCAGAGCGTCATGGGTCAAGTGAAGGAACGCCGGACCCAACAATCCCCCCCCCTCCGGCGTCCAGCACAACCCGTCGGCTCAGAGGTGGGGTTACCACATGGCCCACACGGCTCAGAGGTGGGGTTACCACATGTCCACGGTTGCCTGACCCACCGGACCCACACAGGTAGAAGGGAAAAATCAGGATTTAATAGCGCCCCCCCCCCCCGGTCTTGAACCCGTGACCTCCTCTGATACCAATTGAAGGATCAAGCGCATACCCAACTGCACCAAAAGTCCGGACTATTGGAGAGGGCGCTACTTAATTTTTTATATAAGTAGCAGAGCGCCATGGGTCAAGTGAAGGAACGCCGGACCCAACACAATCAACTCTTGATAAGTCCTCGGTGCTCGGACATTAGCTTCAAACTTTAGAGGGCCTTCACGCAGGCCGTGGATGAGAGCCACTCGGTACATTTCTTGATCAACGATCTCAATGTCCAAGATTTCTTTCTGAAAACGATCCACATAATGAGACCAAATCTCATTCTCTCGCTGCCTGATCTCAAAGAGGGCTTCTGGACCGCCCTTCCTCTTTGAAGAGGTAGAAAACCTGAGCAGGAACTCCCTTCGCAAATCAATAAAGGAAGAGATTGACTGAGGTCGCAGTCCATAGAACCAGTCTCTTACTTGACCATCAAAGGTCGTTACGAGGAGCTTGCTCTTGGTAGCATCTGAGAGGGTCTTGAGAGCAACGGCTGATTCAAAGACTTGAAGATGCTTGACGGGATCAGTCTCCCCAGTGTAAATGGGCAACCGTGGCTCTCGGAAGTTGACTGGGGTTGGTTCATACCGAACGCTCTCCGTAAACGGCGATGGTGTTGAAGCCAAAAATGACCGAAGCCAAAATTGACTTCCGTGGAGTTCGACCCTTGGGGAAAGGGGTGACCTCACACCTACTACACTCAGAAGAACGTCACGGACCGAAGACTTAGGAAGCTATGAACTGACCCTCGGCTCTAGCGTGGAGGTCCCACCTCACACCCGGAAGACCTTTGAGGTCTCCCCCTCCCTAGCCAATGCTTGAGCTAGGTGCCTTGGAGGAAGAAAGCCAAAGAGATTTGTGGCTAAGGAAAGAATGACAAGTCCCTCTTCAAGGCACCCCTAAGGGTCTATTTATAGTTTTTCCAAGTCTTAGGGGTAAAATGACCAAAACGCCCCTGGGGCCAAAATGCATCCAGCCAATAGGAACCTCCACACCGGGGGCAAAGAGGGAAAAACCACCTCGGGGGTAAAATGGTCCAAGGATGAGACCACGCCAAACCACCCCCCCCCGGCGGTCTCGCCCGGAACAGGCCGCGCGGGCGAGACCTCGCCTGGCCGGCGGTCTCGCCCGGAGCTGGCCGCGCGGGCGAGACCTCACCTGGTCGGCGGTCTCGCCCGGAGCAGGCCGCGCGGGCGAGACCTCGCCTGGCCGGCGGCCTCGCCCGGAGCAGGCTGCGCGGGCGAGACCTCGCCTGGCCGGCGGCCTCGCCCGGAGCAGGCCGCGCGGACGAGACCTCGTCTGGCCGGTGGTCTCGCCCGGAGCAGGCCGCGCGGGCGAGACCTCGCCTGGCCGGCGGTCTCGCCCGGAGCAGGCCGCCCGGGCGAGACCTCGCCTGGCCGGCGGTCTCGCCCGGAGCAGGCCGCGCGGGCGAGACCTCGCCTGGCCGGCGGTCTCGCCCGGAGCAGGCCACGCGGGCGAGACCTCGCCTGGCCGGCGGTCTCGCCCCTGCTTGGGGTTAAGGGGGCAGGGGGACGAGACCATGGTCTCCAGTCGACCCCGCTGCCCCCCACCTTGCCCTTCATCCCGTCTGGGGGTGTCGTCCAACTTGCCGTACCCGACCCTCAAAAAAGGGGGCAAGGGGGGAGGCCAATTTTTCCTCCCCCTACTAGTATATTTCCATGCTAGAGCCAAAATTGGCCACCAAGAGTCCAAAATATCCAAAAAGCTTAAAAGCTTAAAACTGGCTCTGCGCCTACCGAAGGGACCCTACTCCGCGAATACGGAGTTGTACACAATCCCCGCTCTTTTCGAGGTTAGCACAAGCTCGGAAAGAAACGTCCAACCCAACGTATTCGCTGAGTGTAGCTTGCTCTCGCGGTGTCGAAAGATTATGAGGCCTCTTCCGAGGGGCCAACCTGCCATGCCAGCTGATGAGAGCCTGGGTGGCGAGACCTCCTCAGGGTAAAAGGATCTAGCCTCCTGGGGGGGTCAACCTGCCATGCCAGCTGATGAGAGCCTGGGTGGCGAGACCCCCTCAGGGTAAAAGGATCTAGCCTCCTAGGGGGGGTCAACCTGCCATGCCAGCTGATGAGCCTGGGTGGCGAGACCCCCTCAGGGTAAAAGGATCTAGCCTCCTGGGGGGGTCAACCTGCCATGCCAGCTGATGAGAGCCTGGGTGGCGAGACCCCCTCAGGGTAAAAGGATCTAGCCTCCTGGGGGGGTCAACCTGCCATGCCAGCTGATGAGAGCCTGGGTGGCGAGACCCCCTCAGGGTAAAAGGATTTAACCTCCTGGGGGGGTCAACCTGCCATGCCAGCTGATGAGAGCCTGGGTGGCGAGACCCCCTCAGGGTAAAAGGATCTAACCTGGCAGCGGAGCTAGAGGACTTAGCTCCCACGAGAGATCAACCTGAATCCATCAGCTAGTGAGAGCCTGGCAGCGGAATCATCTCGGAGCTAAGGGACTTGGCTCCCACGAGAGATCAACCTGAACCCACCAGCTAGTGAGAGCCTGACAGCGGAATCATCTCGGAGCTAAGGGACTTGGCTCCCACGAGAGATCAATCTGAACCCACCAGCTAATGAGAGCCTGGCAGCGAAATCATCTCGGAGCAAAAGGACTTGGCTCCCACGAGAGATCAACCTGAACCCACCAGCTAGTGAGAGCCTGGCAGCGGAATCATCTCGGAGCTAAAGGACTTGGCTCCCACGAGAGATCAACCTGAACCCACCAGCTAGTGAGAGCCTGGCAGCAGAATCATCTCGGAGCTAAGGGACTTGGCTCCCACGAGAGATCAACCTGAACCCACCAGCTAGTGAGAGCCTGACAGCGGAATCATCTCAGAGCAAAAGGACTTGGCTCCCACGAGAGATCAACCTGAACCCACCAGCTAGTGAGTGCCTGGCAGCGGAATCATCTCGGAGCTAAAGGACTTGGCTCCCACGAGAGATCAAGCTGAACCCACCAGCTAGTGAGAGCCTGGCAGCGGAATCATCTCAGAGCTAAGGGACTTGGCTCCCACGAGAGATCAACCTGAACCCACCAGCTAGTGAGAGCCTGGCAGCGGAATCATCTCGGAGCAAAAGGACTTGGCTCCCACGAGAGATCAACCTGAACCCACCAGCTAGTGAGAGCCTGGCAGCGGAATCATCTCGGAGCAAAAGGACTTGGCTCCCACGAGAGATCAACCTGAACCCACCAGCTAGTGAGAGCCTGGCAGCGGAATCATCTCGGAGCAAAAGGACTTGGGGCTCCCACGAGAGATCAACCTGAACCCACCAGCTAGCGAGAGCCTGGCAGCGGAATCATCTCGGAGCTAAGGAAAAATGAGCCACCCCCCGAAACACTCTCGACCCTGCCAGCTAGTGTGAGCCTGGTATGAGGAGATCCTCTCGGGGGTTGGGAGCTGGGCATGTCACCTAAGCTTTTTCAATTCCAACATCCTCTAACGGGGGAAAGAAGATGGGTTACATGACCCCCTCGACTCTACTGGTCGGGGGCTAGACTCCTTACAATAACATAAACATAAAAAAGATACATGACTCCGCCGAGGCGAGGCTTCTTCAGGGGGCCTGGGCCTAGTGGTTGCCATCAGGTTCCATCCCACTGGCCACCTCAACCCTGCTCAGGCTCTCCATGATCTTCTCCATCTCCTCTGCCTTAGCCAACCAAGAGATGGTGTTGACTGCCGTGACGTAGCACTGCCTCGCCATCCTGGAGTCTCCCTTGATCCTGACCTGGATCCCATCTGAGTTGAACTTGAGACATTGGTGGAAGGATGAGGGCACGCACTGGAAGGCGATGATGAGGGGCCTTCCGAAGATGGCATTGTAGCTGCTTGGAGCGTCAACAATGACGAACCTGCAGTTCCTTGAGGTCCCTCCCAACTTCACCTGGAGTCCGACTCCACCTTCCACCTCCTTTCTCTCCCCTGAGAATCCGAACAGAGGTCCATCCGACGCCACTATCCTCCTTGGCTCCACCTTCATCCCCTCAAACGCCTTCTTGAAAATGACGTTGACCGAGCTTCCGTTATCAATCAAAATCCGGGAGACGGTGAAGCCTTCGACGGCTGCTTGGATGACCAGGGCGTCGCAGAAGGGATCCTCATGCTCTGGCATATCCTTTGATGAGAAGGTGACCCTTTCCTCCGGGGGAGGGGTCTGGGATGTCGAGGCGACGCTCCGCCGATACATCACATGAAGACTTGCCTTCCGAGCGGCTTCGATCCCCCCCCCCCCCCGTGGATCACAGCTATACCACCTCGGGGTCCTACATCGACCCGGTCCTCACACACATCATCACCCCCTCCTTGGGGTAGAGCTTCAATCCGCTCCGGCTGCTGCTGGGCTGGAGCTCTCGCCCCTCTCACTTCCAGGAACTCAGGGCAGGTAGCTGTTGCGTGCCCCTCCACCTGGTGGAAGTCACAGTACGACAACTCTACCCTACCTCCCCCTCTCCCCTTGCGATTCCTCCTATCCCTTCGGCCAATCACCATCGCTTGCTGGGGTGGGGGCAGGAGTTGTCTTGGGGCTTGCCTCTGGAAGTTGAACCTCCCTTGGCCCCCATGATGGTTCCCTCCATCCTGAATGAGAGCCCTTCCTGGACCATGGGCAGGTCCTCCCTGCTGCCTCCAGCCTGGCTCCGGACCCTCCTGTCTCTAGAACCCTTGAGCTCTATGCTCCTCTCTCCTTCTCCCTTCATGATGCCTTGAGCCACCCTGCTCCTTCGACTCCACCTCTGTCAACTTTGCCAACTTCTTTACAAAGGCCGGGTTGGCTGCCTCCATGGCTATCTCCTCTGCCGCCCTTTCTATCAGCTCTTCGAAGGAAAGGGGGCCTTCCGAGTCAAACTCATCTTGAAGAACCCTTCGCGCAATCCTACCGTAAACGCCATCTGGAGGGCATACCCTGGCACCTCTTGGATGTCGAGGACCTCCTCCTGGAACCTGTCAACGTAGTGGGCCAGCGACTCCTCGGCCCTTTGCTTTAACAGGAAGAGGGACTCAGGACCCTTCTTCCTCTTCTTGGAGGTGGAGAAGCGAAGCTGAAAGCTCCGGCTCAAGTCTTCGAACCCGAAGATGGACCTCGGAGGGAGTTGATGGAACCAGTCCCTCGCCTTCTCCTTCAACGTGATCGCAAAGAGGCGACACTTGAAGGCATCCGTCATCGGCCTGATGGAGACGGCGTCCTCGAACCATTGGAGATGTTGGACGGGGTCATCATTCCCGGTATAGTAAACCATGTCTGGCTCTCTGAACCCCTCGGGAACGGGAGCTGAGATGATCAACTCACTGAAGGGTGACCCCCTAAGGGGAGCTCTCGCCACCTCCACTCGCGCGACCTGCTCGCCTGGGGGGTTAGCTCTCGCCGGACTTGTGAACAGCTCCCGGCCTGAGAGGTCTCGCTCAACCCCTTCTACCATCCGCTCCTTCCCAGGCCTCCCATCCGGCATGCTCACTTCCCCCCCTGCTGGGGTGATCTCGCCTTGCCCCCTAGGAGCCAGCTCGCCGCGACCACTCTGGGTTAGCTCACCGAGACCCCTGGGAGCTAGTCCCTGGGAGGTGGGGGTTGAGCTGTCAGCCCGAGGGGCAATGCTTCTAAGCATCCCCATGATGCCTTCGATGGAAGCCATGAACTCCTCCCTTCCTACAAAGGGTCCTGGGTTGGGGGAACCATCGAGGTCATCACTACCTCCCTGATCTCCAGCCATGACACTCTCCCGAGATCTTCTGTGCTGGTCACTCTCCACGCTCACCGCACCAAAACTGTTGAAGCCAAAAATGACCGAAGCCAAAATTGACTTCCGTGGAGTTCGACCCTTGGGGAAAGGGGTGACCTCACACCTACTACACTCAGAAGAACGTCACGGACCGAAGACTTAGGAAGCTATGAACTGACCCTCGGCTCTATCGTGGAGGTCCCACCTCACACCCGGAAGACCTTTAAGGTCTCCCCCTCCCTAGCCAATGCTTGAGCTAGGTGCCTTGGAGGAAGAAAGCCAAAGAGATTTGTGGCTAAGGAAAGAATGACAAGTCCCTCTTCAAGGCACCCCTAAGGGTCTATTTATAGTTTTTCCAAGTCTTAGGGGTAAAATGACCAAAACGCCCCTGGGGCCAAAATGCCTCCAACCAATAGGAAACCTCCACACCGGGGGGGCAAAGAGGGAAAAACCACCTCGGGGGTAAAATGGTCCAAGGACGAGACCACGCCAACCCCCCCCCCCCCCCGCGGTCTCGCCCGGAACAGGCCGCGCGGGCGAGACCTCGCCTGGCCGGCGGCCTCGCCCGGAGCTGGCCGCGCGGGCGAGACCTCGCCTGGCCGGCGGCCTCGCCCGGAGCAGGCCGCGCGGGCGAGACCTCGCCTGGCCGGCGGTCTCGCCCGGAGCAGGCCGCGCGGGCGAGACCTCGCCTGGCCGGCGGTCTCGCCCGGAGCAGGCCGCGCGGGCGAGACCTCGCCTGGCCGGCGGTCTCTCCCGGAGCAGGCCGCGCGGGCGAGACCTCGCCTGGCCGGCGGTCTCGCCCCTGCTTGGGGTTAAGGGGGCAGGGGGGACGAGACCATGGTCTCCAGTCGACCCCGCTGCCCCCCACCTCGCCCTTCATCCCGTCTGGGGGTGTCGGCCAACTTGCCGTACCCGACCCTCAAAAAAGGGGGCAAGGGGGGAGGCCAATTTTTCCTCCCCCTACTAGTATATTTCCATGCTAGAGCCAAAATTGGCCACCAAGAGTCCAAAATATCCAAAAAGCTTAAAAGCTTAAAACTGGCTCTGCGCCTGCCGAAGGGACCCTACTCCGCAAATACGGGGTTGTACAGATGGCTCTTCTGGTTCTACTGCATAAGGAAAGTAAGGAGCATGAGCAGTAGTTGCAAAAGGAGCAGGAGGATAGGAGTAAAAGGTTGCTGCGGGAGGAGCAAAGGCAGGAGCTGAAGAGGAGGGGTGACTTCCCTGAAAGTTCAAAAATCTGGCTGGACTTCCCCGGGCAGCCTCCCGGAAGAAGTTTTGACGAGCTGCAAACTCATCATCTTGAGATCGCAAAGGAGCTGCAGGTCCTTGCGGAAAAGTTGGAGTATAAAGAGGAGGATAGACCGGCGGATGAGCCGGTGGATAAACTTGAGGAGTCTCTGATGTTGGTGCTAGATTGACTGGAGGAACTGGCGATGCTGAAGATTGAGCGACCAATTGCTGAGTGAGAGCTGCTAGAGTACGGTTGATGGCTTGAAACTGTTGGGCAGTTTCTCTGCGGGGATTATGTTGATAATGGTAGCAGCCGCTCTTGGGTACGATCATGGCCTTGGAAGGGGTGTTGATGATGCTGAAATCTTCTTGCTTTCCTAGAGAGAGGTGGAAAGTCTTTCCGAGGAGACCTCGGAGGTTGCTTGTAAGAAGAAGAATTTTTCTCTGATACCAGCCTGGAGACGAAGCTGGGGTTGCTCCTTTCACCGCGAATATACGAGTTGGCTAAACCAATCAACTCTTGATAAGTCCTCGGTGCTCGGACATTAGCTTCAAACTTTAGAGGGCCTTCACGCAGGCCGTGGATGAGAGCCACTCGGTACATTTCTTGATCAACGATCTCAATGTCCAAGATTTCTTTCTGAAAACGATCCACATAATGAGACCAAGTCTCATTCTCTCGCTGCCTGATCTCAAAGAGGGCTTCTGGACCGCCCTTCCTCTTTGAAGAGGTAGAAAACCTGAGCAGGAACTCCCTTCGCAAATCAATAAAGGAAGAGATTGACTGAGGTCGCAGTCCATAGAACCAGTCTCTTACTTGACCATCAAAGGTCATTACGAGGAGCTTGCTCTTGGTAGCATCTGAGAGGGTCTTGAGAGCAGCGGCTGATTCAAAGGCTTGAAGATGCTTGACGGGATCAGTCTCCCCAGTGTAAATGGGCAACCGTGGCTCTCGGAAGTTGACTGGGGTTGGTTCATACCGAACGCTCTCCGTAAACGGCGATGGCTCTTCTGGTTCTACTGCATAAGGAAAGTAAGGAGCATGAGCAGTAGTTGCAAAAGGAGCAGGAGGATAGGAGTAAAAGGTTGCTGTGGGAGGAGCAAAGGCAGGAGCTGAAGAGGAGGGGTGACTTCCCTGAAAGTTCAAAAATCTGGCTGGACTTCCCCGGGCAGCCTCCCGGAAGAAGTTTTGACGAGCTGCAAACTCATCATCTTGAGATCGCAAAGGAGCTGCAGGTCCTTGCGGAAAAGTTGGAGTATAAAGAGGAGGATAGACCGGCGGATGAGCCGGTGGATAAACTTGAGGAGTCTCTGATGTTTGTGCTAGATTGACTGGAGGAACTGGCGCTGCTGAAGATTGAGCGACCAATTGCTGAGTGAGAGCTGCTAGAGTACGGTTGATGGCTTGAAACTGTTGGGTAGTTTCTCTGCGAGATTGCTCTAAGGCCTCCCAAAGAGAATAATCACTGGGACTTGGAGAAAGACTCTCGGCTGGTTGATGGTCTGTCATGAGTAACCACTGCTTTCACTGTCTAATCGAGATCTGAAGGTCGCGTGTTAACTGTTGATGCGCGAAATGCGGTTCCAACCAGTTAACGGGTGTTCGATCTCACAGGCTAAGGATGAAGGGTTGCGGGGATAGAGAGGAAGCTTGCTTGAGCAGAGGAGAAGCTTGATCAGGTACTGTCGAGCAGACAGCTACTTGAATGGTTAGCTTTGCAGGTTGATGCCGAGAGAGAAGAGAAGAAGAGAGGAGGCCGCTAGCAGCGGCAACAGCAGACTTCGCCCGCCGCGGCTTGAATGCCACTCTTGCGACGGGCTTTTCCTTTATTCAAGAAGAGTCACAATTTGCTATTGCACCATTACACATAAGAACAGTAGAGGGTACAATGGGGGAAGCTGGCGGCTGAGGAAGGAGATGCCAGAAACTTAGTAAAAGAGGCTGCAGAGGACTAGAAAACTGAGGCTGCAGAGGCTGCGCAAGCTGATGAGGGCAGAAAAAGCTAAGTCCACAACCCTTGACGACTTGGGCGGACTGGAGATTGGAGGCTGCGCAAGCTGCTGAGGGCAGAAAAAGCTAAGTCCACAACCCTTGACGACCTGGGCGGACTGGAGATTGGAGGCTGCGGAGGCTGCGCAAGCTGCTGAGGGCAGAAAAAGCTAAGTCCACAACCCTTGATGACCTGGGCGGACTGGAGATTGGAGGCTGCGGAGGCTGCGTAAGCTGCTGAGGGCAGAAAAAGCTAAGTCCACAACCCTTGACGACCTGGGCGGACTGGAGATTTGAGTCCGCCGACCTTGCCTGATCAACCTTGACGGACTGAGAATTTGGAGGCTGCAGACCTTGCTTGATCAACCTTGACGGACTGAGAAAACTGAGTCCGCAGCCTTTGATCAAGGTGGCAGTTCTCCTCCCACCTCCCCAGAATGAGAGGTCTTGGGGGGTATTTATAGGCCCGGGGAGAATCTTTGAAGCGGGGCCCAGTGGCGTCATCCTTGACGACCTCGGCGACCTGAGACGACCTCGGAGGACTTCAACCTGAAGAGCAGGAAGAGGGGGAGGCCTGAGGAGCAGGAAGAGGGGGAGGCCTGAGGAGCAGGAAGAGGGGGAGGCCTGAGGAGCAGGAAGAGGGGGAGGCCTGAGGAGCAGGCCCCCCCCCCCCCCCGAGGGCAGGCGGCCTGAAGCCAGGCCGCCCCTAAGGGGGGCGGCCTGAGGCCAGGCCGCCCCTAAGGGGGGGGGGGGCGGCCTGAGGCCAGGCCGCCCCTAGGAAGGGCGGCCTGAGGCCAGGCCGCCCCTAGGAAGGGCGGCCTGAGGCCAGGCCGCCCCTAGGAAGGGCGGCCTGAGGCCAGGCCGCCCCTAGGAAGGGCGGCCTGAGGCCAGGCCGCCCCTAGGAAGGGCGGCCTGAGGCCAGGCCGCCCCTAAGGGGGGTGGCCTGAGGCCAGGCCGCCCCTAGGAAGGGCGGCCTAAGGCCAGGCCGCCCCTAAGGGGGGGGGCGGCCTGAGGCCAGGCCGCCCCTAAGGGGGCGGCCTGAGGCCAGGCCGCCCCTAGGAAGGGCGGCCTGAGGCCAGGACGCCCCTAGGAAGGGCGGCCTGAGGCCAGGCCGCCCCTAAGAAGGGCGGCCTGAGGCCAGGCCGCCCCTAAGGGGGGGCGGCCTGAGGCCAGGCCGCCCCTAAGGGGGGCGGCCTGAGGCCAGGCCGCCCCTAGGAAGGGCGGCCTGAGGCCAGGCCGCCCCTAGGAAGGGCGGCCTGAGGCCAGGCCGCCCCTAAGGGGGGGCGGCCTGAGGCCAGGCCGCCCCTAAGGGGGGCGGCCTGAGGCCAGGCCGCCCCTGGGAAGGGCGGCCTGAGGCCAGGCCGCCCCTGGGAAGGGCGGCCTGAGGCCAGGCCGCCCCTGGGAAGGGCGGCCTGAGGCCAGGCCGCCCCTAGGAAGGGCGGCCTGAGGCCAGGCCGCCCCTAGGAAGGGCGGCTTGAGGCCAGGCCGCCCCTAAGGGGGGGGCGGCCTGAGGCCAGGCCGCCCCTAAGGGGGGGGCGGCCTGAGGCCAGGCCGCCCCTAAGGGGGGGGGCGGCCTGAGGCCAGGCCGCCCCTAGGAAGGGCGGCCTGAGGCCAGGCCGCCCCTAGGAAGGGCGGCCTGAGGCCAGGCCGCCCCTAGGAAGGGCGGCCTGAGGCCAGGCCGCCCCTAAGGGGGGGGCGGCCTGAGGCCAGGCCGCCCCTAAGGAGGGCGGCCTGAGGCCAGGCCGCCCCTTGGAAGGGCGGCCTGAGGCCAGGCCGCCCCTAAGGGGGGAGGCCTGAGGCCAGGCCGCCCCTAGGAAGGGCGGCCTGAGGCCAGGCCGCCCCTAAGGGGGGCGGCCTGAGGCCAGGCCGCCCCTAAGGGGGGCGGCCTGAGGCCAGGCCGCCCCTAGGAAGGGCGGCCTGAGGCCAGGCCGCCCCTAAGGGGGCGGCCTGAGGCCAGGCCGCCCCTGGGAAGGGCGGCCTGAGGCCAGGTCGCCCCTAAGGAGGGCGGCCTGACGGCGGAAGCCTGGGGCCAGGCTGGACAGGGGAGCCGAGCATTGCGATGGTTCGGTCGGGTGCCGGCACCGGCAGATCGAACCTGCGAACTGATATAGGTTTGCCTCCTGCAAGAAAGCAATGCTGCATGGTTAGCTTGGCCAAACTGCTTGGGCCAAAAAGGGAAAGCCGAGGCAGATCGCGATCCTCGGAGGGGGGGTCCCTTGAGTGGACCGCGACTTGCGAGCTAGAGACCTTGGGAGGGGTCGCCGATTTTTGGGGGTTAACATATATGTGTGTGTGTTTGTATATATATGTGTGTGTATGTGAGTTGATTGTGTGTATGTGAGTGTGTATGTGTGTGTTTGTATATATATGTGTGTGTATGTGAGTTGATTGTGTGTATGTGAGTGTGTATGTGTGTGTTTGTATATATATGTGTGTGATTGTGAGTTGATTGTGTGTGTGTGAGTATGTGTGTATGTGAACCTGTATGTGTGTGTTTGTGTGTGTTTGTGTGTGTTTGTATATATATGTGTGTGTTTGTATATATGTATGTGTGTGTTTGTATATATATATGTGTGTATATGAGTGTGTATGTGTGTGTTTGTATTTATATATGTGTGATTGTGAGTTCACTGTGTGTGTGAGTATGTGTGTATGTGAACCTGTATGTGTGTGTGTAACACACCCCATCCGTTACGGGTAATATAACAGAAGGTCCGGCTGGGGCCCCACGTCATATTAAGCGAACAGACGGAACGGTTACTAAATTTGAAATACCATAATCCGATACATTTAATTAAAACCGTATCCTAACTCAGAATCATTCTAGCGGAAGCATAAAAGGAGTTTAACGAAAAACCGCGCCCAACGGCGAATGTCCACTAAACAAGCAAAGGAATGAAAATACAACCACATGTCCACAAAACGGCCTTAAGGCCTTACTTGAAAGTGTTCAACTGAAAATACAAGTAGCTTGCATACATCGGCACGCAGGCCGGCAATACATGAAACTAGCTAACAAAAAGGGGCTGGGCCTTCGAGGGCCAGCTCAGCAAAATGGGCTTCGGCCCGCTATTTCCCGCTCGGCTCCGCAGCACCTGCAAGCAAACATTCCACCGAGCGGTGGCAAACAAAGTAACGGTCAGCAAAGGCTGACCAAATTATAACGACCCCACCCCTTTCTCGGGGTGGCGGTGCCTCTTCCCTGCAAGCGGATTAGCATAATCACATAAAGCTAAAAAGTGCATTTAAAGCATCAAAACACCACAAACGTTGGCTCAACCGGCCCAACGTCTCGTGCACTCAGGGCACCTTATCGGTGTACCGGATATCCCCGGTCCCACTACCATTCTCAGTCCTGGACTGGATGGCTACATAATGAGCATTCGCTAGTCGTGACTCAAAGGTCTCGACTCTCTCCTATGCCTGTAGCAACCCACCAATTATCTTAGGTGGTCGAACTACACCACATAGTGCAGGTACAGTTCGGTCGAGCCCGCTGCTCAAATCGTCGTACCCAACACGCACGACGCGGGTCGACTTCCCCTTGCCTGTTATCGCATACATAACCGATTGTTATGTAACAAGGGTGGTACTCGCGGCCACCTAAGTTGGGCCCTCAAGGAGCACAACTCCACACACTAGCCATACGGTCTCCGAGAGACGGGCTTCGCACAAATACGACAAAAACCCTCGGGAGTTGATGCCAACGATCCAACGACCTAGTGCAAGCGTAAAACAACCACGGAGTCTTCTCCGGGCAATCATAAACATCACCAATCCAGACGCATCCGGATGGGCTTCACACAGCATGCCTAAACCGTACTCGCGCTTCCGGTACTAATGCAATTAGACTAGCGGGGATGTCAACATCGACCCGTCGGAGAGCACCTTTCCCCCACGCGATGGTGGGGAGACACTTCCATGCAATTATGCTAAATAAGGGCTTCACCTGCCCAAGAAGAAAAGTCGTTACCCTTGACGTGCGTTTCTGAGGCATGGCTCGGTCACGAACAATCCTTGTAGCGGCTTCCACGCACGTATCCGGCTTGCTCACGCCGAAGAAATCTCCACGACGAATCCTTCCGGTCCGGCTTCCCCTTTCCAACACGAAACCCTAACCCTAACCCTAACCCTTGGTCGGCCAAGAGGAGGAGGGTGTAGGTTGGCTTCAACCCTAGCCGGCGGCGGCCGGGGCAAGGAAGAGGGAAGAAAAGGCTCGGGCTATCTCCTCACAGCCGGCGGCCAAGAGAAGGAGGAGGTGAAGGAAGTGGAGAGGAAGAGGCTCGGGCTTCTTCCAACCAGCAAGAGAGAGAGGGAGGATCGGAGGGAGACGGAGAAGATGGAGGGAGCTGTGTGCTCCTCCGGCGCCGGCGACGGGAGGGACGAAGGAGGCGGGGCTCGGCTCCTGGTTTCGCCGATCGGGAAAGAGGGCGAGAGAGAAATCGCACGAGAGAGAGAGAGATCGGGGGAGGCGGCTGGGTAGTTAGATTAGGTTAGGTTATAGATTTTTTATATATATATAAAACCTAAACTCAATCGGCTATCGGCAGCCCACACCCTAAACGCGCCCCAAATTCGTTCAAACTCGCGCGCCAAATTTACGGGGCGTTACAATTCTCTCCTCCTAAAAAGAAATTTCGTCCCGAAATTCAAAATACGAATAACGAAATGAAATTCGCCATACCTGAGTTAAACAGATTGGGGTACTCCTCGCGCATGACCTCTTCAGGCTCCCAAGAGAGCTCTTCGCGGCCACAATTGTCCCAACGGACACGCACCATCTTGATTGTCTTTCTCCGCAACTGTCGGATGTCGCTATCGATAATGCAAATCGGCTTCACCTTAGTAGATAGGCCGCTATCCACCGGCACCACACCGGCTTCCAACACAGAATCGGGTTCCCGCACCGCCTTCCTCAGCACTGAAATATGGAAGACGTCATGCAACCCACTCAGCTCCGTCGACAAAGCAAGTCGGTAAGCTGCCTCGCCGATGCGTTCGGTGATCTCGAATGGCCCTAAATACCTTGGACTCAGCTTCTTCAAGCGACGAACCCTTGACACTCCTTTGAAAGGCTTTATCTTCAGGTACACCCAATCTCCAACCGCAAACTCCACGTTCCGGTGCTTTGCGTTATAATACTTTGCTTGACGATCTTGGGCGGTCAACAACCGCTCTCGAATGATCCGTATAGACTCATTTGCCTCAACAACATCTTTGCGCTTCAGTAATTTTGTATCACCTGCCTCTGCCCATGCTAACGGAGTGCGGCACTTCCTGCCGTATAACGCTTCGTACGGGGCCATCTGGATACTTGCCTGATAACTGTTGTTATAGGCGAACTCAACCATGTGCAAGTGATTTTCCCAATGTTGTCCGAAATCTAAAACGCACATGCGCAACATATCTTCCATCGTACGATTAGTCCTCTCAGTTTGTCCATCAGTCTGCGGGTGGAAGGCTGTGCTAAACTTGAGCTTCGTGCCCAACGATCGATGAACATGCCTCCAATCACCGGACGTAAACCGTCCATCACGGTCGCTGACTATGCTGCGAGGGACTCCATGCAACCGAACGATGTTCTCCACATACAACTTTGCTAGCTTCTCCACTGGATCGCTCTTTCGATTTGGAATGAAATGCGCAACTTTGGTCAACCGATCAACAATCACCCAAACGGAATCATTTTTCTGCAACGACTTCGGCAAACCGTGCACAAAATCCATGGAAATGTCATCAAATTTCCACTCCGGGATTGGCAACGATTTCAAGAAGCCTCCAGGTCGTTGGCATTCGGCCTTCACTAGCGCGCATGTTTGACATTTTGCCACGTAGAGAGCTATGTCCTTCTTCATGCCTGGCCACCAAAACAATATCTTCATATCCTTATACATCTTTGTGCTCCCAGGGTGAACTGAGTACTTGGTGTTGTGAGCCTCATACATCAATTCTTCTCGTAGAGTGCCAGACTTTGGGATGCACAAGCGATTATCCTTCCTCAGAAGACCGTCTTGAACCAAGAACTGGGAATTTGACCCTTCCGATGCATAACGTTTCATGCTCTCATCGAGCTCCAACGCTCTCCGAACTCTGTCTGCAAGGTCGCATTGCACCTCCGTGCAGCTCAATTGGTGATGAAGGTTGAAAGAACTCCATAGTTAAGCGTGCTTGGGCGAGAGTAGTACTGGGATGGGTGACCTCCTGGGAAGTCCCCGTACGGCCCAACTTAACTGTCGAGTTCGCTCATCAAAGGGAGGCTGTGGCCACCAACAACCCGCCTGTGGAGGGAGAGGGGTTGGGGTGCTTGGGCTGCAGCCCGGTAGCGTCGCCTAGAGCGGAGCCGTGACGCTGTCACGTTGGATCGGCTAGGGGCGTTACAATAAAAAGTGCACTTTTTATGTAACGACCCGGGATTTGGCCCGAAGCCCCCCATGGCATCGCTACCGGGCTGCAGCCCAAGCACCCCAACCCCTCTCCCTCCACAGGCGGGTTGTTGGTGGCCACAGCCTCCCTTTGATGAGCGAACTCGACAGTTAAGTTGGGCCGTACGGGGACTTCCCAGGAGGTCACCCATCCCAGTACTACTCTCGCCCAAGCACGCTTAACTATGGAGTTCTTTCAACCTTCATCACCAATTGAGCTGCAGCTCAATTGGTGATGAAGGTTGAAAGAACTCCATAGTTAAGCGTGCTTGGGCGAGAGTAGTACTGGGATGGGTGACCTCCTGGGAAGTCCCCGTACGGCCCAACTTAACTGTCGAGTTCGCTCATCAAAGGGAGGTTGTGGCCACCAACAACCCGCCTGTGGAGGGAGAGGGGTTGGGGTGCTTGGGCTGCAGCCCGGTAGCGATGCCATGGGGGGCTTCGGGCCAAATCCCGGGTCGTTACAGTGTGTTTGTATATATATGTGTGCGTTTGTATATATATGTATGTGTGTGTTTGTATATATATATATGTGTGTTTGTATATATATGTGTGTATGTGAGTGTGTATGTGTTTGTGTATGTGTGTGTTTGTATTTATATGTGTGATTGTGAGTCCATTGTGTGTGTGTGAGTATGTGTGTATGTGAACCTAAATGTGTGTGTTTGTATATATATGTATGTGTGTTTGTATATATATGTGTGTATGTGAGTGTGTATGTGTTTGTATATGTGTGTGTTTGTATTTATATATGTGTGATTGTGAGTTCATTGTGTGTGTGTGAGTATGTGTGTATGTGAACCTAAATGTGTGTTTAATATAGTAATCGTATTGTCTTCAGATTTATTGTTTTAATCTTTTGAAAATTGTTTTCTCTCTATTATGTGTTGATCTACAAAGATGGGCAAAACAAAAGACGGTGGGGTGGCCGCAATGTGGGACAATTCCGATGTTCTCCTCTTTTGTGATATCTGCATAAAAGAGAGAATGTGAGAATCGTCCTACAACACATTTTAGTAAAGAAGGGTGGTCCAATATAATGAAGACGTTTGAAGAGTCGACTGGAAAGAAATATGATAAGGTGCAGTTCAAAAACAAATGGGATCATCTGAAGAAGGAGTGGAAACTTTGGACGGAGTTGAAACGAGGTGAGACCGGCTTGGGTTGGAACACATCAAGAAAAACTATAGACGCCTCGGATGAGTGGTGGGACGAGCGCTTGAAGGTATTCAATGTTTGAATTCAATTATTTCCCTTCATTAATTATTGTATGCCTCTTTTAATTGATTGAATAATATTTCAGGTTGTCCCTGCCGCGAAGAAGTTTCGTTATTCCGGAATACAGCCAGAACTAGAGGAGAAACTGAACATGATGTTCAGCTCTGTTGTTGCGACTGGACATCATGCTTGCACCCCTCATTCGAGGAATGTTGGCCCCGAGTCTACTGGTGATAGAGCATTGTCATACGGTGGACAAGAAGACGTTGATGTTAGTGGAGTTCCTCCTGTAACTGAGAATACAGCTACATCCGAGGTTGGGCAAAAAAGGAGGAAGGGACAGAAGAAAGATATTACGTCGGTGTTAGAGGATATGACAGAATCTTCTCGGAGCATGTGTCGATTCATACAGGAGCCACCAAAGCGTAATTCTTCCTTCACCATTGCCCAAGCACTTGAGAAGTTAGCAACTTACCATGAAGTGCAATCAGATAGGGAATTCCACTTCTTTGCCATCACATATCTGATGGACAAAAATCATAGGGAGACCTTCATGTGCCTGCCAGAAAGTCTGAATATTCAGTGGCTTCGTAGTCGCTATAGTAGTGGCGTGTAGTTGGGCCTATCTTCTTTATTCTTGCGTTGTTTTGTCAGTGGATGCTACTATGTTTTTACCGCATTAGTGTGGACATTAATATGTTATCTGCTTTATGCCCTGCGTTGTTTTGTCTTTATATGCTTATTGACATTAATATGTTATCTGCTTTATCTGCTTTAGATGCTAATTTGTTTTGTAATCCAACACTTTTATATTGACATGTGGTTATTGATGTACAACCCCGTGTCCGCCGAAGGGGCCCAAGCAAGCAGGCGGGCTGGGCCCCAGCCGCCCTCTCAAGCGGGCCAGACCTCGCTCGCCTCTCCTAGGCGGGCCGGGCCCCAGCCGCCCCTCTCAGGCGGGCCAGCCCCCGCTCGCCTCTCCTAGGCGGGCCGGGCTCCAGCCGCCTCTCTCGGGCGAGCCAGCCTCCGCTCGCCTCTCCTAGGCGAGCCGGCCCCAGCCGCCTCTCTCAGGCGAGCCGGCCTCCACTCGCCTATCCTAGGCGAGCCGGCCCCAGTCGCCTCTCTCAGGCGGATCGGCTGCTGCCCACCTCCCTCCAAATGACAGGAGGTGACCCGGCAAGAGGTGTGTATAACCAGCCAGAACAGCAGGGTTTGGCTGTTGACAGGCCAATCCGATGGGCTCTTTAGTAAATTCAGACCACCAGAGGTGGGTTATTCGCAGACCATCCGAGGTAATCTATAAATAGGACCCAAGGGGTACTTCAGAAGGCACGCTTACTAGTTCTCAAGTCTTATAGCGCTTTCTGAGGTACCTTAGCCCGACAATTGGTTAAGGAGGGGAAGCGCTCTAAGATCTTCCGGGTGTGTGGTGGGACCTCCGTGTCGGGCCCTTGGTCTTGTCCCTTGTTCTTCTCCCCCTTGTTATTTTTCTTGCAGGAGCGAAGTAAGTGCGAGATCACCCCTACCCCAAGGGTCGAACTCCACAGAGGCCGGTTTCTAGTTTCAACATTTTGGTGCGGTGAGCGTGGAGCGTGGTCAGCAAGGAAAACCTTCGACAGGATCAATGGCAAGAGAAGATGGACAGGGTTCAGGCAGGGGTAATTCACCACCCCCACCCCCACCCCCGACGGTGGGCGTGCCAGCGGAGCTCAGGGTGGAAATCCTTGGACTCGTCCGGACGGCCCTCGGCATGCGAGCAGAGAGCGAGACGCCGGCGTTCCCGGTGGCACCCGTCCCGGCACTCGGTGACGACGCGCCACTCAGACGACCAGGGAAGGAGCCCGTCGAGAGGGGTGACCGAGAGTTCCAGGGGAGAGTTCTGTTCCCCGGGTCGGCAACAGAGTACCATTTCGGCGAGACGGCGGGGAGAGAGTTCCCCCCTCGCCCCGCTGAGGGAGGAAGCCCCTTCAGCGAGTTCGTTTCCTCCGCCCCAGTTCCAGAGGGGTTTCGTGAGCCGGAGATGACCTACTACTCCGGGAAGGGAGACCCCGTCCACCACATCCAGTGGTTTGAGGACATGGTCTCCATCCGACGGATGTCGGATGGCTTCAAGTGCCGACTCTTCGCCATCACCCTCCGAGAGAAGGCGAGAGAATGGTTCCACCAGCTCCCGACCGGATCCATTTACTGCTTCGAGGACCTGCGTCGGGGGTTCATGTTGAGGTTCACCACTTCCAAGAAGTGGAAGAAGGAGGTGGAGTCCTTGTTCCGCGTCAAGCAGAGGGTGGGAGAGACCCTGGGGAGTTACCTGGACAGATTCCAAGAGGAGTTGTCCCAAGTGCAGGAGATGCCAGGGCACACCATGATGGTGGCCTTCACCCTGGGTCTCCAATCCGGGTTCTTTGCAATGGAACTCAAGAGGTCGCCTCCAGCGTCTTTTGAGGCACTCCTGGAGAGGGCGGCTAGGGAGGCCGATATGGAGGCGGCGCATCCGGAGTTTGCCCGAAGGTTGGCCAGGTGGGCCGTGGAGGAAGAGAGGCCAAGGGGTGGCCGAGGGCAGGAAGAGAGAAGGGCTGAGCCCCGGCAGAGGGAACAGCCGCCGCCGCAGCAGCATCAACAGCAGCCCAGGCAGGGGCTACATGAGCCGAACTTCCGACTGGGGTGGAGACCCGAGTGGCAGGAGCCCGGGGCAAGGAGAGGGTTCCGCGGAGGGGACTACCGTCAAGGAGGACAGGGTCAGTTTTACCCTCCAGGCGGGATGCAGGGCCAGAGGCCGGCCCTTCCCGACTAGGAGCAGGCTATGGCCATAGCACCGGGGGAGAGGAGAAGAGCGGTACGGAGAAGGAGAAGGGATGTGAGGGTGGAGTTGCCTTACTGCGACTTCCATCAAGAGGAGGGGCACGCCACAGCCACGTGCCCAGAGTTCCTTGAGATGAGAGGCAACCGGGAGCAGCAACAACAACAACAACGTCCGGAAGTGCGGATTGAGGAGATCCGGCCTCGGGCGGAGGAGGGTCGGTGCGAAGACCGGGTGGATGTGGGCTCCCGAGGAAGGATCGGAGCGATCCACGGGGGGGGGGGGGGGGGGGGGGGGCTGGGATCGAGGCTTCCCGCAAGTCGAGCCTCCACACTATGTACCGCAGGAGCGTTGGCTCCACGTCCCAGTCCCCGCCCCCGGATGAGAAAATCACTTTTTCCAGGGAGGATATGCCGAGTCACGAGGACCCCTTCTGCGATGCGCTGGTCATCCAGACAACCATCAAGGACTTCACCGTCCCCCGGATCCTCGTCGACAATGGGAGCTCGGTCAACGTCATCTTCAGAAGGGCGTTCGATGCGATGAAGGTGGAGGCCAGAAGGGTGTTAGCCTCGGACGGACCCCTGTTCGGCTTCTCAGGGGAGAGGAAGGAGGTCGAGGGAGGAGTGGGACTCCATGTCGTTCTGGGGGGGCAGTCCCGCAACTGCAAGTTCGTCATCGTGGACGCCCCCAGCAGCTACAGCGCCATCTTCGGGAGGCCTATCATCAGCGCCTTCCGCTGTGTCCCCTCATCCTTCCACCAGTGCTTAAAATTTAACGTCGAGGGGGTCCAGGTCCGGGTCCGCGGAGATCCCAAAGAAGCGACAGAGTGATATGTCACGGCGGTGAACTTCATCTCTTGGCTGGAGGGAGCCGAGGAGATGGGGCGGAGGCTGAAGGAGGTGGAGCCGGAAGCTGGCGGGGATGAGATAGAGGTGGAGGAGAGCCGCGCCCAGGAGAAGGTCGCGGAAGAGATTCAAGAGCCGGCCGAGGCGATGGCCGTGGCAGAAGCTGAGGAGGAGGTCCTCGCCTTCGATGAGGGGGAGGCAGAGGAGTGGGAGGCACAGTCCCGTCTGGAGGCAGCAGAGGAGGTGGCAGAGATGGAGGTTCTAACCACCAGAGGCAGGGTGGAGAAGATCCGCATCAGCGGAGGATTGACCCCGGAGGCTCAAGGCAGGATGCTGGAGTGCGTCCAGAAGAATGTGGACATCTTCGCATGGAGTGCCGCGGAGATGCCCGGGATCGACTCCAACATCGCCAGCCACTGCCTCAACCTAGACCCGGAGGCTCCCCCCATCCGACAAAAGAAGAGGCCTGTTGCGGACAAGCTCGCCGAGCCCATCAGGGAGGAGATAGCAAAGCTCCTCAAGGCCGGCTTTGTATCCGAGATCCAATACCCCGGCTGGGTCTCCAATGTTGTAATGGTTAAAAAAAGAGAAGGCCGGTGGAGGATGTGTATCGATTTTTCTCTTCTTAATAAATCATGTCCTAAAGATTGTTACCCCTTGCCTCGGATCGACGCGCTGGTTGACTCAGCCGTCGGTTTCCCTTTGATGAGTTTTCTGGATGCCTTTTCAGGTTATCACCAAATCAGGATGCACCCTTCCGACGTCAAAGACGTCTCATTCATCACAAGGGATGGGTGCTATTGTTATAAAATGATGCCCTTCGGGCTGAAAAATGCAGGGGCGACCTACCAGAGGATGATGGACAGGGTCTTTCAAGAGCAAAAGGGAAGGAACCTGGAGGTGTACGTAGACGATCTCATGGTCAAGAGTCCGGATCTCGACTCCCACCTCCGGGACCTAGAAGAGACCTTTGCCACTCTCCGCGGGTGCAAGATGAGGCTGAACCCCCTCAAATGCACCTTCGGGTTAGGCAGAGGTAAATTCCTGGGGCATCTCCTCACCCCTGCCGGCGTAGAGCCCAACCCCGATAAGGTGAGGGCAATCATGGAGTTGGAGTCTCCGCGGAATGCGAAGGAAGTGCAGTGATTGACTGGGAGGCTGGCAGGACTGAGCAGGTTCCTCTCCCGGGCCGGGGAGAAGTGCTCTCCGTTCTTTAAAAGCTTGAGAAGAGGCCAGAAATTTGAGTGGACCTCGGAGTGCGAGGAGGCATTCCAGGCCCTAAAGAAGCAGTTGACTCAGGCCCCCCTGCTCCAAGGGCCAAAGGAGGGAGAGGACTTATTCTTGTACTTAGGGGCTGGGGCCGAGGCCCTGAGCTCTGTTTTAGTTCGGGAAGAAGGGAAGAGATAACTCCCGGTTTACTACGTAAGTCGGGTCTTGAGGAAGGCCGAGCTTCGGTACCCCATCCTGGAGAAGCTGGCCTTCACTCTCATCATCTCGGCCCGGAGGCTCCGGCCCTATTTCCAAGCACACTCGATCCGAGTGGTGACTGACCACCCTCTCCGCAACATCTTCGAGGGGGTGGAGCATTCCGGCAGGTTGGCCAAGTGGTCGGTGGAGCTGAGCGAGTTCGACATCTCCTTCGTACCTCGCCTCTCGATCAAGGCCCAAGCCATGGCCGATTTCCTGGCTGACTATGTGGTCGAGGTGGCGGAGGAGGAACTCACTCGCCCGGTTCCTTGGAAGGTCATGGTGGATGGTGCGTCGGGGAGACACTCCCTGGGGGCTGGGGTCATCTTAGAAAGCCCCCAGGGGACGAGGATCGAGCAAACAGTGGTGGTGTATTTTCCCATCACCAACAATCAGGCCGAGTATGAAGCCGTGATTGCGGGTCTACGCCTGGCCAGGGAACTGGGGGTGCATGATGTGGAGGTCCTCACTGACTCCCTGGTGGTGGCCTCCCAGATCAACGGGGAATTCGAGGCAAGGGAACCCACCCTGCAGCGTTACTTGGCGAAGGTAAAGGGAGTCATCGGCACCTTCCAGGCTTTCTCCATCCGGCACGTGCCTCGAGAGGATAACGAGCAGGTGGATCAGCTGGCAAAGCATGGACCCCGGGCAGGGGGTACCATCACAGACCTCTTTCGCCCATCCATCGAGGAGGGGGAACTGATGGAGGTGGAACAGCACCCCTCCTGGATGGATCCATTCGTAACTTTCCTGACCATCGGGGAGTATCCCAAGGGGATGGACGGAAAGAAGCTCAAGTACAAATCAGCATACTACCTCATGCGAGATGGCCAGTTATACCGGAAGACCCTCTCAGGGATGCTGACGCGTTGTGCGGGCGAGAGGGAGGTCCCGAAGATTTTAGAAGAGGTCCACTCCGGGGAGTGTGAGAGTCACTCCGGAAGTCGAACCTTAGAAGGTCGGATCGTCAGGCAGGGATATTTCTGGCCGACTCTGGGTCTCGACGCGGCAAAATTCACAAAGGAATGTCATAAGTGCCAGCTATTCGCTCCCCTCCAACTACAACCGGCCCAGCGCCTCAGGAGTATCACCGCTCCCTGGCCATTCGCCATCTGGGGAATGGACTTGGTCGGGCCCTTTCCTCAAGCCAGCGGCCAGAGGAGGTTCTTGCTCGTGATGATTGATTACTTCTCCAAGTGGCTGGAAGTCAAGGCGCTGGCCAAGGTGACCTCCCAGGTCGTCAGAAACTTTGTGTGGGGGGAGATCATCTGTCGTCATGGGTTGCCCCAGGCCATCGTCACGGACAATGGCCCTCAATTTGCTAGTGCCGAGTTCACCAGCTTCTGCGAGCAGCTCGGGATCGATCTCAGGTTCGCCTCAGTTCATCACCCCCGAAGCAATGGGCAGGTAGAAGCGGCGAACAAGATTATCGTGAACCTCCTCAAGAAAAAGGTGGAGAACTTGAGAGAAAGCTGGGTGGAGCAACTCCCCTCGGTTCTCTGGGCCCTCCGAACCACACCCAACACAGCAATAGGGGAGACGTCTTTCAAACTCTCCCACGGGTGCGAGGCAGTACTTCCGGTGGAATTCGAAGTCCGGACACCTCGGGTAGTCGAGGCCGGAGAGCACAAAGAGGAATGGAGAGCCAATAATGAAGAGGAGCTGCGGCTCTCTCTCGACATGGTCGAGGAACTGCGGGACCTCTCAGCCGTGAGGCAGGAGGAGATAAAGAGAAGAATGGCCAAGTACTTCGACAAGCACGTCAGAGTCAAGCAGTTTGCCGAAGGAGACTTGGTCTTGAGGAAGGTGGACGCGGCAGGGAGATCAGCCGCAGTGGGAAAGCTCCACCCCAATTGGGAAGGACCATTCATTGTGCAGGAGGCATTGAAGTCGGGGGGGGGGGGTATCGCCTCCAGAATGTGGAGGGCGAGACCCTAAGTCTCACTTGGAGTGGAGACGACTTGAAACGTTTTTTCCCCTAAAATCATGTAAATCGTGTTCAATCTCTAATGGAATTTCTTGCGATAAACTTGTTCCCCTCCCCCCTGCGATGAGAGATGAATGTCAGTGCCTCAGACCCCGAGCAGATCCCGTTGCCAGGCTCTCACCAAGCTGGCAGGGCTGGATGTCACTCGGAGGAGTCTGCCTCAGACCCCGAGCAGATACCGCTGCCAGGCTCTCACCAAGCTGGCAGGGCTGGATGTCACTCGGAGGAGTCTGCCTCAGACCCCGAGCAGATCCCGCTGTCAGGCTCTCACCAAGCTGGCAGGGCTGGATGTCACTCAGAGGAGTCTGCCTCAGACCCCGAGCAGATCCCGCTGCTAGGCTCTCACCAAGCTGGCAGGGCTGGATGTCACTCGGAGGAGTCTGCCTCAGACCCCGAGCAGATCCCGCTGCCAGGCTCTCACCAAGCTGGCAGGGCTGGATGTCACTCGGAGGAGTCTGCCTCAGACCCCGAGTAGATCCCGCTGCCAGGCTCTCACCAAGCTGGCAGGGCTGGATGTCACTCGGAGGAGTCTGCCTCAGACCCCGAGCAGATCCCGCTGCCAGGCTCTCACCAAGCTGGCAAGGCTAGATGTCACTCGGAGGAGTCTGCCTCAGACCCCGAACAGATCCCGCTGCCAGGCTCTCACCAAGCTGGCAGGGCTGGATGTCACTCGGAGGAGTCTGCCTCAGACCCCGAGCAGATCCCGCTGTCAGGCTCTCACCAAGCTATTTTCAGAAAATCTATTTTCAGAAAATCTATTTTCACCAAGCAGATCCCGCTGCAAAGAAGTTACTTTAAGACCTAGTTAAATTCGAATTAATATTTATTTAAAAATTTCAATCTATTTTCAGAAAATCTATTAACCGTTTTACTTGGATTCATAGAAACGGTGTAGCTAGTAATTGTAAGCGCTAAACCCATCACTTCTCCGTGGGAACGATCTCACTCACTTTGTATTACTTGTACGACACGTATACTTGTGTTTTCAAGCTCTATTTTGCGTGCATCAAGGTATCTTTAGATGAGACATCCCCCAAATCCGCCAAGAAACAAAGTTCTCCCGTATCTTCGCGCAAAACCACTCAACCTCCAATCCCGCCACCACTTTCCCCTAATCCTCCGGATTGGCCGATTATATTTAAATATTTGCAATCCACTGCCAAATATCAACGTCAGCAACATCATCATCTAGTGTCACATTTAGACATTTTACATCACAATCAAGTCGAAATTCTGCGCCATTTGAACGTACCTGAGGAAAAGATAGCGGTCCGCGAGGTGAATCCTGCTTGGTATGAGCGCAAACCCTCTGAATCGAAGGGAAAGGAGGCTGCAACATCGCTGGATCCACGTGATGAAGCGGAAACGGTCGACGACGATGCAGGCTTGGGATCCGGCGACGACAACGAAATGGAAGAATTTTTGGACGATGACGACTCGGACGAGGTCGATGACGCTGACGACGATGAGGAGGATGGTTGATACTCCACTATTCAGAATCTCGGAAATTTACATTACTCTATTACTGCTGAAATGTTTGTGTTATTTTGGGTCATGACTGGTGAAAGATGTTTATTTTTGGCAGTGTTGGTTTTCTTTCTGCATGGATCTGTTACCTTTTGCACGCATTTACTTTGATTTTGTGGTGAAATGTTTGTCTTATTTTGAGATATTTCTGTGGTGCTATGCAAGAGTTGGTGATAGGTTTGTTTATTTTATTTATTTACTCATTTTGAACAGCTATGAGTGGCAAATATTTGATGATTGCCAAAGGTTTGTTTTGATTAAACATTTTGGTGAAATTATTGTTTGTTTTGGGAAATGTCTGGGTTGACTATTAATGTGAACTTGTGGAACTATATGCTAATAACTGAATGCTAAGTAACATTTACGATTCACTGTGGTATGCTAATAACAAGTTTGCTTTGGGGGGTGAAATGTTTGTTTTAACTGAACTGTATGCTTGGTATGTTAATAACTTGTTGACCTGGACGCTTGCTATTGTTTTTCATGAAGATTACTTGCTTATTTCTTTTCTAGCTCTAATCCTTATAACTGCTACTTGTCTCACTGTGGTTGATCACTTCTCTAGTTGAACCCTTCCTTTTCCTAAATAGTTGTTTCCATAAATTACTGTTATATATTTTAATGCAATGAAGTTTTCAATGTTTAATGAATAAACACACTGTTTAATGAGAACATTTTATTATAATCTGCTGCTTTGTGGGTTGGGACAGCCCGTCATATCTTATATCGCTTTGTTCCACTTCACACATGTTTATATACTGGCGATTGACATGTTAAAATTTCTTTTTATTCCACTTTTCTGATTTATGAAGTTCGCAATCGCATACATGGCTATTATATTTGCTAAAACTTCTTTACTAGGGACTAGTAAAGGTTCAAGTATGGGGGCATGTCCTTCTATACCTTGCATGACAAATCTTTTATGGGGTATATTTTAGAAATGTCTGCTCTTAATTTTGTTATTATTATTAATAAATCTATTCAAGTTTTTCAAATTAATTGTAAGGTTAGACGAGTCAGTCCTATGAGTCAGGCTATTAAATTGAAATTAGACTGATTGGTTAAAGCTCGATTAAGAAATCTATCTCACATTCATGCACTATAGTTCTTAAAAGAGTTTACGCCTTTTAATTTATTTAATTAACTTCGGATCCTAATGAGATTAGATCGAGTATGTTCTAATTCAATGATAGTTGCCAATATATTGAGCGTACGTAGTTAACCTTGCTCCCACTTAAAGCCTTACCTTTGTTGCCATCACATATTACTTCTAAGCTTAAAGACTTGAGTATTCATTTCCCTATGTTCCTTAGCTAGTAGACTGACCACTTATGGGTGTTATAAAAAAAATTGTATATCATAGTGACATGTGGCCTAAGTTAGCTCCGGCTTACTTAGAATGATCCCAACTATGATCAAAAAATTATATATATATATATATCATAGTGATATGTGGCCCAAGGATGTTCACGCATACTTGGAATGATCCCAACTATGAAAATATCAAAAAAAAATGTTGTTAAAAGTTAAACCCCATAAGTTGGCAGGCTACTAAGTTAATCAATTAGAATCAATGGCTACCCACCTTTCCCAATTTCATCAAGTCGTTTTATTTGGCATCGGTTTCTATCAAACTCATGTAGAGGTCATATCAAAGCCTTAGACTACTCTTGATCTATCTTATTGGTGACGAAGTTTATCGAAAATGAATTGTAAGGGAAGTAAACAGATTGTTAAGGGCATCACATATAACACTTGAATTCTTAATTGAGCCTTATCGTATATCTATATGATGGATCTATGAAAGTTTGAATTCTTATGGATTAGAAAGTCTAACATCAGTTAATGAGAATTACTTGAAGCTATTTTGGTTACCTTATAATGAAGAGTAGAAGGGAATGAAATTATACTTTCATAAACCTTTGTCATGTTATGGTTTTCAATGATTTACCTTTGCTAAGGACTAGCAAAGAACCAAGCATGGGGGTGTGATAACTTCACAAAAAAGAAGTTATCTTCATCCATATTTTGACCATTTTTAGCCATGTTATGTGATACTTATACATGAAAAGTAGATAAAAATCCAATTGCCGCATGATTTGAAGTCAAAATAGTTGTTACTCTCATTTTTATATGTTTTTATGATAGGATTCAGGAGAATTTAAGTCAAGGTTTGAAGGCTAAGCATTGTGGAAAAACTGGGAAAAATGTTGCAACATATTCTCAACAAATCTGGCAGGTCAAATTGTGCAGAAAGACAGAACCAGAAATGTTGCAACATATTCGTAACATTTCTGGCAGTTACAAGAAATTCAAATCCGAAATTACCAAGTTTTCAACAGTCACATCCTAAATTTTAGCATCCGTTCAGCATTTAAAAATGACTGGATGTGGGGCCCACTAGGAGGAGAAAAAGGAAAGTTTAAAAGAGGAATATTTCAGCCATTTAAAGGATGATCTTCTTTATTATTTCGGCCATTAGAGAGGAGGGAAAAATCTGGGAAGAAATTCTGAAGGCAAAAACCAGTCCAGTTCTCGGCATTCGGGCTGAAGGAAACACTTCCACGCCACTGGAGAAGGGAAGATTCGCATTTCTTTCGAGATGTTTAGTAAGATCTCTTCAGTTTTGTGTTGTTTTCCCGCAGTCATGAACTAAAACTCTCTAGTCTTGCATGATGAGAGTAGTATGTGTATTTTGATGATGAACATCTTTGATTTTGAGTTTGTCTTGTGATTATCTTTATTGATCTTGTGATTTTTATGATGAAATTGTTGGATCATGTCTTTTTATTATATTGCGCCGCGAGAATCGAGAGATGAACGTCGTAATATTGATTTAAGGGCTAGTTTATTGCAGTGCGAGAATCGAGAGATGAGCAGTGTGAATCATTAACCAAAATTTCTTTATCTTTACGACGTTTCAAGAGTCGAGAGAGGAGAAACGTGCGTGCATCACAAGATCTCTTGAGTTTTGAAAAGTGAAAGAGATTTCCTTTTCATGCTAGCGAATTAGATTTTTTTGCGCTTCATAATATTTCCGTTTCGCCTAAGTTAGAGATAACTAGGGTTGCGTAGATATTAAGACTTCTTGTATCGAGAGATAAAGATTTCTTAATATCTACGCAACCCTAGTTATCTCTAACTTAGGCGAAACGGAAATATTATGAAGCGCAAAAAAATCTAATTCGCTAGCATGAAAGGAAATCTCTTTCACTTTTCAAAACTCAAGAGATCTTGTGATGCACGCACGTTTCTCCTCTCTCGACTCTTGAAACGTCGTAAAGATAAAGAAATTTTGGTTAATGATTCACACTGCTCATCTCTCGATTCTCGCACTGCGATAAACTAGCCCTTAAATCAATATTACGACGCTCATCTCTCGATTCTCGCGGCGCAATATAATAAAAGACATGATCCAACAATTTCATCATAAAAATCACAAGATCAATAAAGATAATCACAAGACAAACTCAAAATCAAAGATGTTCATCATCAAAATACACATACTACTCTCATCATGCAAGACTAGAGAGTTTTAGTTCATGACTGCGGGAAAACAACACAAAAACTGAAGAGATCTTACTAAACATCTCGAAGAAATGCGAATCTCCCTTCTCCAGTGGCGTGGAAGTGTTTCCTTCAGCCCGAATGCGAAGAACTGGACTGGTTTTTGCCTTCAGAATTTCTTCCCAGATTTTTCCCTCCTCTCTAATGGCCGAAATAATAAAGAAGATCATCCTTTAAATGGCTGAAATATTCCTCTTTTAAACTTTCCTTTTTCTCCTCCTAGTGGGCCCCACATCCAGTCATTTTTAAATGCTGAAACGGATGCTAAAATTTAGGATGTGACTGTTGAAAACTTGGTAATTTCGGATTTGAATTTCTTGTAACTACCAGAAATGTTACGAATATATTGCAACATTTCTGGTTCTGTCTTTCTGCACAATTTGACCTGCCAGATTTGTTGAGAATATGTTGCAACATTTTTCTCAGTTTTTCCACAATGCTTAGCCTTCAAACCTTGACTTAAATTCTCCCTGAATCCTATCATAAAAACATATAAAAATGAGAGTAACAACTATTTTGACTTCAAATCATGCGGCAATTGGATTTTTATCTACTTTTCATGTATAAGTATCACATAACATGGCTAAAAATGGTCAAAATATGGATGAAGATAACTTCTTTTTGTGAAGTTATCACAGGGCTAGATGTCACTCGGAGGAGTCTGCCTCAGACCCCGAGCAGATCCCGCTGCCAGGCTCTCACCAAGCTGGCAGGGCTGGATGTCACTCGAAGGGGTCTGCCTCAGACCCCGAGCAGATCCCGCTGCCAGGTTCTCACCAAGTTGGCAGGGCTGGATGTCACTCAGAGGGGTCTGCCTCAGACCCCGAGCAGATCCCGCTGTCAGGCTCTCACCAAGATGGCAGGGCTGGATGTCACTCGGAGGAGTCTGCCTCAGACCCCGAGCAGATCCCGCTGCCAGGCTCTCACCAAGCTGGCAGGGCTGGATGTCACTCGGAGGAGTCTGCCTCAGACCTCGAGCAGATCCCGCTGCCAGGCTCTCACCAAGCTGGCAGGGCTGGATGTCACTCGGAGGAGTCTGCCTCAGACCCCGAGCAGATCCCGCTGCCAGGCTCTCACCAAGCTGGCAGGGCTGGATGTCACTCGGAGGAGTCTGCCTCAGACTCCGAGCAGATCCCGCTGCCAGGCTCTCACCAAGCTGGCAGGGCTGGATGTCACTCGGAGGGGTCTGCCTCAGACCCCGAGCAGATCCCGCTGCCAGGCTCTCACCAAGCTGGCAGGGCTGGATGTCACTCGGAGGGGTCTGCCTCAGACCCCGAGCAGATCCCGCTGCCAGCCCACGTCAAGCTGGCAGGGCTGGATGTCACTCGGAGGGGTCTACCTCAGACCCCGGGCAGGATCTGGCCGGCAACTCCTCGCCGAGCAACCAGGGATTGGATACCATCCCCAAAGAACGCCCGGGCGAGTAGGCAAGCCAAGAAGGTTGGTCCCGGCGCATAAAGGGACGAGCCTTAAGCGCAACGCGCGAGGGAAGGGGTTAGGCTCTCGCGGCGCAAGAGATTGAGCGAGCGGACCGGCCAAGATGCCCAGGCGAGTCGGCAAGCCAAGAAGGCCGGCCCCGGCGCATAAAGGGGCGAGCCCTAAGCGCGGCGTGCGAGTGGAGAGGTTAGACTCTCACGTCGCCAGAAATCGGGTGAGCGGGCCGGTCAGGATGACCCTATGAGGCCGCAACGCCGGCCCCAACCTACAGTTTGGCGAGTCCCAGGGTGAATAAGAGGCAAAGGCTCGGAAGCGCCAAGACCCCCCCCCCCCGAGAGGCCGGCCCGCGCGAAGTCTTTACGCACGGAAGCCGGGCCCCCGTCCACTCCAAGATATGGTCAAAATGGTGAGCCCGAGCGGAAGGCGCGAGTCGCCCACTCGCGTCGCGGCTAGCTAACATGTCTCTCGAACCTAGATCTAAGTCCCGAACCTCAAACGGGCGGGCGGCCTCACTCGCTCGCAACAACGAAAATCAGAATTAATTAACAAGACAATGCACAATAGCGATTGCGAGACAGGAAAGAATTGACAATCAAGAAAGTAAATGCGGTGAATATATTATCAAATAAAATCTTTTACAAAATTATGGCTGCGGCCCGCGGCGCGATTACACAAAAATAAATACAAAATACATGTCAAAAAAAAGAAGAGAGAAGCCTCAAGGCGGCGAGCCCCTCATATGCGGTGATACTCGTCCGGCCTAGGTACCGGGAGGAACAGCTCCGGTACCACGTCGGTCACCCGCAAACCGGAACATTCGTCCTTGAGGAGCCTGGCCCGCTGCAGCGTCCGGAAGAGGTACGTCACCGCGTCGGCCCCGTTCTGTTGCATCAGAATCGCCAGATCGTGCTCGCTGTGATGAACGAGCTGGCAGCCGCTCGTAGATGCCGGCGGGACGGCAGCAGCAGCCTCGAGCACACCCACCCGCGCCTGCAGGGCCTGGTTCTCCAGCTGGAGGGTGGCGATCTCGGCGCCAAGTCGGCTGGCGGTCGCCGCATCCTGCAAAGAAATTTATTAGAACGAGTCGCGGAATAGAAGCGGGTGCGAGTCAGATGGCTTACCGCGCCCCCCTGATATTGCGCGAGAGCGGCGTCAGTTGTTTCGAGCCGCTTTCGCAGGTCGTCCGCCTCCTCCTGGGCGAGCTTGCGGGCCTCCTCCTTCTCGTCGATCAACTTGTTGAGCGAAGGGACGTCCCTGTCCAGCCGGAGGCATCGCCGGCCGACCATGTGGGCCAAGGTGAGGCTTTGAAATTGCGCCCGCGCGCTCTCATAGATGAGCACCCGCGTGGCCTCCTCGCCGTAGGTGGAGGCATCCTCCCGCCCGTATATGCGAAGGAGAGGTTGAAGGCGTCCCTGGAGGCGGTGTCCTGTTCCATCCAACTAGGCAGCAGCGAGGACACCGAGACGCGGTTGGCCTCCTTGTCCCACTGAAGCAACAGGACACCGGATCTGTCCGTGGGTCCCTCGCCATAACCGAAGTTGGGATGCCCTCGGGGAACCGGCATCTCGGCGGGCCGAGTCGCCGCGAGCGGCTGCGACGACCCTGCCGCCCCGCCGGCGGATTCAGCGGTCGAGGGTACCGCGGGGGCGGGGCCAGAGGATGGTTGATCTGCGGGGGCCTTGCCCTTGTCGCCGGCCGGAGGAGCCTGACCGCCCGCTTTCTTCGGCTTCTTGGAGAGGGGAGGGCCCTGAGTCGGCTCACTTCCGGGTCGCTTCTGGCCGGCGGGAGCCGAGAGCTCACGGTGAGCTAAGGCTGCCGCTTCAGCCCGGCCAAGCTCGCTCAAGGCGGACCGCGCGCTCTCATAAGGCGGGCGGAGAGGGACGTCGCGCTCGCCTGCAGAAACAAGAGTTAGAAAAATCCGAAGTACGACTCAAGCAGAGGTGAGCGAGCCGCTTACCTTCACCGGGCGGGACAGGGACGAGGTCATCCAGATTCCGGCGGAGGAATGCGACCTCGAAGTTCTTCCCGGCAAAGAACTCATACAGTTTCGCCTCATGGCCCCCCAGGCTTGGGGGCCGATAGCTCGCCTCGCCGAGTTGAACCGGCGAGAAAGGAATGTTGCCGAAGTCTCCCTTGACGAAGACAAACTTCTTGAGCCAGTTGTGGCTCTTGTTGACCGTCTCCCGCACCTTGGCATGCACGCTCGCGAAGCATGCGGTCCCATCCTTGTTCGCGCGGAAGGAGAACAGCTTGCGGAAGATCGCAAGGCTGAACTCAATCCTCTCCTCGCGAAGATAGCAGGCGAACCCGACGACGACGGCGATAGAGTTCGGGGTCAGCTGCCCCGGGACAACCCCGTAATACTTAAAGACCTGGCGGACTTCCGGCCAGAGGGGTAGCCGGAGTTCCGCCTTAAAGTGGGCCGTCGGGAGAGCCAGCTCATCACCCGAGAGCTCGTTTATCCTTTCTTCCTTCCCGGGTCGCCTCGCCACGAAACCCGGCGGGATGAAGTTGCCGACGGCGTCCAAGAACTCCTTCTCCGAGATAACGGCGGGAGGGAAGTTGTGGTCGGCGAAGATCCAGGCACACTTGCCCCTCCCGTCCGCTTCGCCGCTGCCGCCCGTCATTTCGCGGAACTGGTAAGTGAGCCGAGCGAGAGAGAAGAGAAAGGAGAGAGTTCTCGCGAGGTAAAGCTGGAAGGGCTCTTGAATACGGTAGGTGAAATAATAAATAGGGGCCTATTTATAGGGCCGAAAAAAGAGCGGGAAAAATCAGAAAAGGCGGGAAAGCGAGCGGACAGCAGGGCCAACCCCGACGCTTCGATTCCCGAGCCCCGCCCGGGTCCGCGTCGAATCGCCGGTCGGCCGCGAGAGTCGGCCGCGAGCCATCCCCCCTCCCGCACAGAACAGATTCCGAGAGGAATGCCCAGTCGAGGGGCGACGAGCGAACCGCCCGCCTCTCCTAGGCGGGCCGGCCCTCGCCCGCCTCTCCTAGGCGGGCCGTCCCTCACCCGCCTCTCCCAGGCGGGCAGGCCCTTACCCGCCTCTACTAGGCGGGCTCTCCAAAGTTGAAGCCAGGAATTCCGCGAGAAAAAAATAACAGCACGCGCCCCGGAACGGGCGAGAAGAACCCTGAATTATTACATCAATTGTTCTTAAATAGTATTCGCCTCCGATGACCTGGGACGGATCACACAGCGAGACGGTTCAGACCCAGCGAGCAACGGCGGGCACGGGCGGGTGAGGCAGGTGGCTCAGTACTCGATCCATTTCCACCTGCCCCGCCTCTGCGAGCCGGTTCGAGGCGGCACGCGAGAGTCATGATACTCTCGAACCGCCGCCAGCTCCCGCTTGGTCTGATCGGCCTGTTTCGTAATGCTTTTCAGCCGCTCCTCTGCTCGCGTAATATGCACACCCGGAGATGTCGGCTCGCCCTCCTCAGCCGAGCCCCTTGCCCCCTCCAAAGCAGCGAGTCGCTCCTCCGCCTTGGCTCTGTCTCTCTCCATCCTCACGAAGGCCTCATTGAGCAGCAACGAGTGTTTCTGAAACATTCGCGCCACCTGCGCCTTCATCTTCTCGCCATCGCGCGGGTCGCCCAAGAAGTTCGCAATGTTTTCCGGCTCCACGGGAGGCGAGTACCCCTCGCTCATCTCGACATCAGAAGAAACGACGCGATATCCTGCAGAAGCAAGGTCAGAAACAGACGAGCGGCGAGCGGGTTAATTTCAGGGGGGTTACCCGGCGTCTGCACGTCTCCCGCGTCGTCAGCTGGCCGAGAAGAACCCGGCCGACCTTGGAATGATTTCCCTCCCGGGGCGACGAGCGGCTTCCCCAGACCCTGGACTCTCGGCGGGGGAGGAGTCGCAGGAAGGCTGCGCGCCGGGGAAAAGGGACTGGTGCCCAGGTCAATCATCTCCACGGAAGGATCCGCGAGGTTCCCGGAGCCCCCTTCCAATGCCTCTTCGAGGGGCATCTCCTGCAAAGGGAAAAGTCAGTGGAAAGCACAGGTCGAAGGGGAAAACCACGTACCCAGATTCAACCTCGGAGCCGCCAGAACCCTGGTCATCACTCGGCGGGGAACGGCGGACAATCTTTCCCTTTACCGGTTTAAACGGCGGGCCGGGTGATCTGCGCGCCAACCACGGGGCGGCCGCGAGGGCCTCCTCCCGACTCTCCTCCCTAGCGGCTGCCAACCGAGCACGTATCTCCTCAGACGCAGGCATCTCCTGGTCACAAATCACACAGGAAGCAAGAGGAGAGGGCCAGTCATCGAAGGCCCAATGGCTTATTTATAGCAAAAAAAGTGGGCCCCATCAAAAGATTCCCTCCAGCTCAGCAAGGTCGTCGCCGGACACGAGGGTTGGACGTTTCTTTCCGAGCTTCTGCAAAGCACGCAAAGATCGGGGATTGTGTACAACCCCGTGTCCGCCGAAGGGGCCCAAGCAAGCAGGCGGGCTGGGCCCCAGCCGCCCTCTCAAGCGGGCCAGACCTCGCTCGCCTCTCCTAGGCGGGCCGGGCCCCAGCCGCCCCTCTCAGGCGGGCCAGCCCCCGCTCGCCTCTCCTAGGCGGGCCGGGCTCCAGCCGCTCGGGCGAGCCGCCTCCGCTCGCCTCTCCTAGGGAGCCGGCCCCAGCCGCCTCTCTCAGGCGAGCCGGCCTCCGCTCGCCTCTCCTAGGCGAGCCGGCCCCAGCCGCCTCTCTCAGGCGAGCCGGCCTCCGCTCGCCTCTCCTAGGCGAGCCGGCCCCAGTCGCCTCTCTCAGGCGGATCGGCTGCTGCCCACCTCCCTCCAAATGACAGGAGGTGACCCGGAAAGAGGTGCGTATAACCAGCCAGAACAGCGGGGTTTGGCTGTTGGCAGGCCAATCCGAGGGGCTCTTTAGTAAATTCAGACCACCAGAGGCGGGTTATTCGCAGACCATCCGAGGTAATCTATAAATAGGACCCAAGGGGTACTTCAGAAGGCACGCTTACTAGTTCTCAAGTCTTATAGCGCTTTCTGAGGTACCTTAGCCCGACAATTGGTTAAGGAGGGGAAGCGCTCTAAGATCTTCCGGGTGTGTGGTGGGACCTCCGTGCCGGGCCCTTGGTCTTGTCCCTTATTCTTCTCCCCCTTGTTATTTTTCTTGCAGGAGCGAAGTAAGTGCGAGATCACCCCTACCCCAAGGGTCGAACTCCACAGAGGCCGGTTTCCGGTTTCAACAATTGACATGTGGATGATTTATATGTATGACTTCTTATGTGATATCTATATTTGACACTTTTATATTGACACTTTAATATGTTATCTGCCGAGCTACAGCTTTGCGAAGCAGACAGATATTGTGATGGCAACGATGGCTTTACATAATTTCATTCGCCGACACCCTTCCCGCAACGATATAGATTTCAATGAGTGCGAGCAGGATGGTCAAGATGATAGGGTGGCCTCACAGGGGCGACAAGAAACCTGCTCTGACACTGCAGGTGGAGTAGAGGAGATGATCACGCTACGTGATAGTATAGCGGATCAGTTGTATGAATCGAGAGCATAGCTCGAGATTGCGGGTGTACCTGGATTTCTTGTGTTATGTGTTTATTTAGCCTGGTGATTTTTTTTTTGAAAAAAAAAATTTAATTTAAAACTCCATTTTGAATCCAAACAACTTATTCAAAACTCTATTTTCAAAACTCCATTTCATCCAAACAGTTTTTTAATAAAACTCTGTTTTGCAGAATCAACACTTTTTCCATCAGCAGCTTCTCATCAGCAGCTTTCCATCAGCAACAGCACAATCAAATAGAGCCTTCTTTATTTCATACATCTTTTTCTATGTTTTTAAATAATTTAATTTAATTTAGTTTTTTCTGTCAAAATACCCATAATTTATCCTACATTTCTTTGGACAAAAAGACGACAAAGCCCTATGCAAAGTCCCGAGTCGGTAGCCTTCAGAGATGTGGGGAAGTGCCGACGGCGGAGCGCCGGAGGTCACTTTAGAGACCACCATGGGTTCCTTCACGGTTGAGGTGAGTTTCTCTTTGTTCTCTCGCCTTTCTTCCTCCTCCGTTCTCACCTGTTTTTTCTCTCGGGCTTCTCCCTGAAAAAAATGTTTTGGGTTTTTTGTTTGGCTCCGTGACAGATGTACTACAAGCATACGCCGAAGACGTGCCGGAACTTCGTGGAGCTCTCGAGAAGGGGTTATTACGACGATGTCAAATTCCATAGAATCATCAAGGTTCTCTTCTCAATTTGTCTTTGTTTTCATGGTGCTTTTCTTCATGCCCTTACACTCATTCTCTTGCTGCTTATATGCTTTGGCGTAGGATTTTATGGTACAAGGAGGAGACCCGACTGGTACCGGGAGAGGAGGAGAATCAATATACGGGTTAGTCAAATGCTCACAGCGATGATCTTGCGTGGAACTTTTAAAATGCTTACTTGAGTGAACATTGAATTGCGTTAAGCTTTGAAGGCTACTGGTTAAGGCACAGTTAATCATCTTTTTTTTTCCTCAACCATTATGATATGCTGCTTAGCGGTTATGAGCAGGTCAAAGTTTGAGGACGAGATAAGATCTGAGCTGAAACACACTGGCGCTGGGATTATTTCAATGGCAAATGCAGGTCCCAATACAAATGGAAGCCAGTTCTTCATCACCCTATCACCATGCCAATCACTGGACGGTAAGGGGTATTCAATATAATCCCTTTTTTAAATCTTCCGTTAAAAGGTAGATCTTTTATTGTTCTGCGGAGATGGTATGATGTTCAAGTGTTGAAGGGAGAGATCTAACCTACAGCTTAAAATATGCAGCCTGAATTTTTGATTGTTACAAAGCTTTCTAACAGCCTTTTCCTAGTTAGAACTCAAATGAATTGTTATTATTATTTAATTTCTCACATGCTTTTGAATGGATACATTGGTGTAACATTTTCATGATCTCCTAGTCATGAAGGTTGACTTCTTAGTAAACAAATTTAGTGCGAGGACCAATCATATTCAGCATAGCGGCGTTACTAGGAAAGTATATGTCATGGGATCAAGGGACAGTATAATGAAAGTAAAGTGAGAGCAAAACTCAAAATTTTACTTCATTTTAATTACATTGAACCCTGAGTTTTCTCTGTTGGCCACTTCTACTTTGTTTTGTGGTGGAGAAGCGTAACATGTAACACCCCCCATACGTCATATGAAACGGACAGACGGAAGAGTTACTAAATAAAATCATAAACCTTTAACATTTTGCAAACACATCCTAACACAGAGTTGCATTCTAGCAGAAGAATAAAAGGAGTTATATAAAAACCACGCCCAAAGGCAAATGTCCACTAACCATGACATTAGGAATGAAATAAGAACATCCACATATTTGGCCTTAAAGCCTTACATCAATAGCGTTTAACCAAATAAAATTGTTTGCATACATCGGCACGCAGGCCGGCAACACATGAAAAACAACTAAACAAACAATTGGGCCTTCGAGGGCCAGCTCAGCAAGAAGGGCTTCAGCCCGCTATTTACCGTTTGGCTCCGCAGCACCTGCAAGCAAACATTCCACCAAGCGGTGACAAACAAAACAACGGTCAGCAAAAGCTGAACAAATTATAACGACCCCACCCCTTTCTCGGGGTGGCGGTGCTTCTTCCCTGCAAACGGATTAGCATAATCACATAAGGCTAGAATGTGTCATTCAAGCACCAAACACCACAAACGTTGGCGCAACCGGCCCAACGTCTCGTGCACTCAGGACATCTTATCGGTGTACCGGACTTCCCCGGGTCCCACCACCATCCTCAGTCCTGGACTGGATGACAATACATTGAGCATTCACTAGCCGTGACTCAAGGTCCTCGGCTCTCTCCTATGCCTGTAGCAACCCACCAGTTTCCTTAGGTAGTCGCACTACACCACATAGTGCAAGTACAGTTCAGTCAAGCCCGTTGCTCAAATCGCCGTACCCAACACGCACGATGCTGGTCAACCTCCCCTTGCATGTTATCACCTACATAACCGATTGTTATGTAACTAGGGTAACACTCGCGGCCACCTGAGTTGGGCACTTAAGGCGCACAACTCCACACACTAGCCCTACGGTCTCCGAGAGACGGGCTTCGCACAAACACGACAAAACTCCCCGAGAGTTAATGCCGACGATCCAACGACCTCATACAAACATTAGGGTGTTTCCTGGAGCACACCTCCAGTACTCACTGCAGCTCCGTGCAGACCCCCAAATTACAAGCATACAACTTTCACGGAGTCTTCTCCGGGAACCCCAGAACATCACCAATCCAGACCAACATGTCCGGATGGGCTTCACACAGCATGCCTAAACCGTACTCGTGCTTCCGGGTGCTAATGCAATTAATAGCGGGGATGTAAACATTGACCCGTCGGAGAGCACCCTTCCCCCACCCGTCGGTGGAGAGGGGCTTCCATGCAAATATGCTAATTAAGGGTTTCACCTGTCCAAAAAGAAAATTCGTTACCCTTGACGTGCATTTCAGAGCCATAGTTTGGTCGTCACGGACTTGGTTTCCACGCACCGGTCCAAGCTCTAAATCGAACGTTTCGCCGCGATCCCTGGCCAAACACGAGTTGTTCACCACCAACAACTCCGGACGGCCTCCTCCCACAAGCGTAAACCCAACCATAACCCTCTTGGTCGGCCAAGAGGAGAGGGAGGTCGGTCACGGTCTCAAGCCTAGTTGGCTTTCCCCTTCTCTGGCGGCGGCTAGGGCAGAGGGAGGATCGTCCCTTCCAGCGGCGACGGGACCGGGTCCGGCTCCGGCTCCATCCAGCGGCGGAGAGAGAGAGAGAGACGGGGCGGACGGGCTCGGGTTCGCGCGTGAGAGAGAAGCCGTGAGAGAGAAACGGGAGGGGAAGAGGAGGGAGATCCTCCTTCCAGCCGGCGACGGGAGAGAGAGAGGCGGATCGGGATTCTCCTCCTCCTTCCGGTTTCGCCGAGTGAGGAAGAGAGAGCGAGAGGGAGATTGATCGGGAGAGAGGGAGAGGGAAAGCGGCTGAGAGAGGGGGGAGGGTTAGGTTTATGTTTTATATTAAACCCTAGCTCAAACCCTCTATCCGCAACCCAAACCTTTACACGCACACCACAACCTCTGAACGCACCCCGAAATTATTTCGGTAAATTTGGGGCGTTACATAACACCATTTCCTACCTTTAAAATTTGTCCACTAGGCGCGGCCGTTTTCTTTTCCTCTGCTTGCTATGCCGCACTTGGTTAGTTATTGACAAAGTGTAGCGTGTTACCACCTTTACCGGATGATTGTCACTTTCGGAGCATTATTTTTGTTCCATTCATCTTACATGTTCAAAAGTTTTGAATGTTGCTGTTATTCCATTATGATTACTTGCATCTCAAGAAATGTCCATTTGTAGTGATTCGTAATGATATATGGAGCTACATTGTTTATTGGGGATTGCATGTTCATCACATCTGGATGTTGGTTATTTAATTGATTAATTGCCGTGATAATTATTCAAACTGAAATTTGATTATTATAAAATAGATATATTCATATTCAAATTTAAAATAAATTATAAGTAGAAGTAAAATAAGACTAATAATTCATTACTTACTAAATAGAGTAAAACAAGAAAATTGGTTCACCCCGGCTCAATCAAGTTAAATTAACTTGATTTTAGGGTCTTTGATATGGTAATAAGTCAATGATGTAGCTAATGTGCACGTGCCTCATTAATCTCTTGGTATACAAAGGTCTCTCTTCTGAGAATGAAGACTATTGGACTGTTGTCTTCATACCATATTTAGCCAGTGGTTACACTCAAAAGTACAGGTAACCTATCAACGAATGCAGATCAGGCAATGTGTAACCGATCGGCGCCGATTGGACAATGTGTAACCGACCAGATAATGTGTAACCAATCAATGATCGCTCATCGGCTAGTGAGTAACTGGTCGACGATTGAAGATCGGATAGTGTAACCAATCAGTGATCGCCGATCGGATAGCGTATTTTATTTTGAGTTATACGGGAAGTGGTTGTAAGTGGCATACATGTTTATGTCTATTGGCTGCCATAGTGAAAGTTGAAGTAACTGTAAGTTAGTTTATTGTTTGTTTTTTGTGTGTAACTAACTATTAGTCTGGAGAGCTTTATATGGCTCATATCTATTGTGAATTAGTGTGAACAAAAAAGGAACCTATGTGATGAAGATATATGAATTGAATTAAGTTTGCGTGTTCCTGTTCATTTTCTTCCTATGCCTCTATTTCGACATCTGAGTTTGTTTTCTTTCGGATAGTTCGGAATGTATTAAAATTTCCTTTGTTCCATTTATCTCCTCCTTCGTAAATGTTGAATTGAGTTTCCTCTCCAGAGTTCTTTCGAACCCAAAAAATGGTATTAGAGCATTTTCTTCCTTCTTCCGTTCACATCAGATTAGTACCAAAGAGTTTTCTTCGTCTTTCGTTTACAACATAGCCATACAAGTATTCAATGGTATGTATCTTTTCAAAGTACTAGGAACTTGTGTAGTATATTTGGTCCATATGTAATATCATTAGTGACAGTGTCATATATATAAGTAATTGTTGCTAGAGTTGTCACTTTTGCGGTTCGATTCCTGTTCCGATAAAATTAAGAATCGAATTGTCAAAACTAACAATTCTCCAAATTAGAACGAACATTTTATTTGGTTTGACTGGTTCAGTTGTCGTTTTGCTTCCAGCATAATTTTTTGGAGCCATTGTGTCCACGGTTATTGTTCCGGTTCAACAAGAACTAGAACTAAACTATTCACTGTCGGTTTGGTCTATTACTATGCGGTTCTTGTTTGGTTTCGGTTCGGTTCCTATTTCTAGTGAATTAGCATTACTAGAGACTTGATTAAGCATACCAACTTATGCCTTTTGCAATATATTAATTATTTTGAATACAACACATTAAAAAAAAGACCGTGAATGGAAATGAAAACGAACATGTTTAACATTGTTCAAAGAAACAATAATAATAATAATAAAAATATAAATCAATCTATGTTCATCGGGAATATAATCACGACACAATGCATCAAATCAGATGGAGTAGAGGATGATATGCTTACATATCTGTGAAGATTAATCAAAATGGGAAGTTGTTGGTGGAGAAGATTACCGTAATGTTCCTTTAGGAAGCAGAACGAAGATGAACATTATCCTCATTGTTAGGGACGATCACGGGAACAGGGATGAGACGTCGGCAGGGTCGAACATGTTGAAATTTTTGAAGTGAAAGTGGCGGCCTGGGCGTACTGTCCGCGCGGATTGAGCGGATAGGAGTGGCGACTAGCCAGGTCGGCAAGGTTCAGCGTCAGCTTGTTCCCAGGTTGTAACCAGGCGGATAAGATGTTTATCCGGGGGAGCTGCGGACTCTTCTGGAGTTCGCCGAGTCTGACTTGTTGCAGACTCTTCTGAAGCTCGCGAGATCGGCATGGTTTGTGTCTTGGTCTTGTTCTGGTGGTGTGGTTTGATGATGACTGCGGAGTTCACCAGATAGTGGGGACTGGTGTTGGAGTTCGCCGGTTAGTGCGGACTGGTGTTTGAGTTCGCCGGTTTGGAGTTCACGTCGTGGACTTGGTGGTGTGGACTTGGTCTGGATTTGTACCAAGTCTGGTTGTGCTCAGTTCGCAGAGTTCGCCGGTTAGTGCGGACTGCTTTTCTATCCGTCGAGTTCAGCAACTTGGTTGAGCCCGGTTTGTGCTCTAGCTGCGGGCTCGGAGTGTGCGTACTGGCTGTCTATCCGACAGCTCGACTAAGCGAGATTGTGCCTTAGTCTCGGGCTGTAGATGTGCGGACTGGAGTAGTGTCCGGATTGTTGCGGACTGGTGGCTGAGTCCGCAGTGTCCGCGGGTGTGGCGGACTGGACCTGGTTCTGGCCTTGACTGTGTTCAAGACGGATAGGCTCTGTCCGGTCTTGTTGGTGCGACCTTGACAGACTGGCTTGTTCGGCCGTCATGTGCGACCTTGGCGGACAGGCTTTGTGTTTGCACTATCCAGACAGGTTTTATGCTAGCTGCGAGATGGGTGATGATCTTATCAGTTAGGGCGGTGATCACACTCCTCTCCGCGCCTATAAATAAGACCTCTCTGCCACATTAATAATAAAATCGAATGAACAGTAAGTGAGCTCGGTTGGTTGCTGCGGACAGGTTTTGTATCCGCACGGTTTGAGAAGTTAATCGGTTTTTGTTGTTGCAGATTGTGCAGATAGCGCTTAGAATCCATAAACTTGGTTCTGACTTGCGTCAGGGATCAGTGCGGATTCTGCTGATACAATCAGCGGTTAGCAGCAGGCCGTGACTTGTGACTAGGCGGTCTTCTCATCAACAATCTTTTCCAGTTCAATAAGGTTGTTCGCTTCTGGCGGTTTGTCTGTTCAGTTCGGCAGCAACTGTTCGCGGATTATCTGGCGGCTAGGCGACCTCACGGTTAGACGGCTTGCAGATAGCGGACAGAGCTCTTCAGCTTGGAATAAGGGGGTATCCGCGCGGTTAGGTTGCGATCTGACGACTTTACGGCTTCAGCGGACTCCTTAGTTCAGTTTGGCAAAGTCGGGGGTTATTTTTTCTATCCGCGCGGCTAATTTTTGCCTTGTTGTTTTTTACTTCCATCGGGTACATTGGCGAATCATGTCTCGTCATGTATGTCTCGCACTGTAAAGAAGATTGATAGTACAAGATTTACTTGCTCTTCTATTTGCATATGGTTTATTTGGCTTGGTTAGGTTGAGTGTTCCTGCGACCTGATTTCCCGTTTTCTGCATTTCATAAATTTTTACATGGTATCAGAGGGAACATAGGTTTGAGCAGTGCTCAACCGCAAACCTTCTTTTTGCTTCTGGAAGTTAAGTAGACTAGTGTTTGTGCAATGGAAGGAGGATTCACAAGAGGTCTTGGAATTGAGCTTTTAACGCCGACCAACTTCAAGAAGTGGAGGTCGTGCATGAAAAATTACCTTCTGGGCGAGGACCTTTGGGAGGTCGTCTGTGGAGACGAAAGACAAGAAGTTACTGATGCCGCTGACAATGCTGAAACGGTGAGAGCTTGGAGGAAGACAAACGCTAAGACGAAGTTTACTCTCAAGCGAGCTATCTCACCGGAGCTCTTTGACCACATCATTGGATGTCAGTCAGCTGCAGAGATTTGAACTTCCTTTGATGGGTTGTTCAATAAGAAAAATGTAGCGCAACTACACTTCCTGGAGATTGAGTTTGCGAGAGCCACTCAGGGTGATCTGTCTATCTCAACGAGTCAACGCTCTTCCTGAACATGAAGAACTTGTGTGCTGAAATTTCGGCATTGGATCCTGATGAGCCGATTTTAGAGGCGATGCTTAAGAGACACATAATTCGCGGATTGCGGAAGGAATATGTTGCCTTCGTTACTTCTGTTCAAGGCTGAGCCACTCAGCCGTCATTACTTGAGCTGAAGAACCTGCTGGCTTCGTAAGAAAGCCTAACAAGACAGATGACTGGAATTACTATCTCTGGATGAGATAGTGATGCGCTCTTCTCAGGGAAGAAGAAGAGATGAGACAAGAAGATGAAACCGTCTGTTGGCGATGGTCCTTCAACTTCATATCAGCAAGTGAGGAGTGTTGCTCCTAAGCGGGATTGGAAGAAGAAGGAAGGGACAATGTGTTACAGATGCAATCAGCCTGGTCACTTCAAGAAGGATTGCAAAGTTAAATTGCAGCCAGGGCACATTACAGGTAACGAAGAAGCTGGTTCCAGTGCTGAGGAAGGTGAATGAGGAAATGCATTCATGACGGGGACGTGTGTCCGTGCTTTGTCCGTCATTAACTACCAAGATGACTGGATCGTGGACTCCGGGTGTGGTCATCACCTCACCGGGGATGAGTCAAAGTTCTCTTCTCTGCAAGCGTACTCAGGTAATGAAGCTATTATTACTGCTGATGATACAGTTCATGCAGTCGAGAAGGAAAGCGTCGTTTCTTTGGGTAGTCATAAGAGTTCATTCACCTTGAGGAGTGTTTATCACGTACCAGACATGAAGAAGAACCTCTTCTCTGTGACCAACGTGGTAGATGCAGGTTATCACGTTCTGTTCGGCCCGACAGAAGTGAAGTTTATCCGCAATGCGTCAGCGGTGAAGACCTGACGTTGCTCATGTAGGGAGAAGGGTAAATGACTTATTTGTGTTATCAACAAGTTCCTACGTGGATCGGATGAGGGCCAACGATAATACTGTTATTTGGCATGAACGACTGAGACATGTCGGGATGGACAAGTTGAAAGCCATGACGGTAAGGAGCCTTGTGAAAAGCTTGTCTAGATTGTCATCCTTTGGTGACAATCATGTTTGTGCGGGATGTCAATATGGTAAGGCTCATCGCCTTCCGTTTGACAAGTCACAGATCAGGTGTAAAACACCATTAGAGTGCATCCATAGTGAGCTGATGGGACCGACCGTCACCGCCAGTCTTGCAGGTAACAGATATATGTCGATGTTGATTGATGACTATACGAGGTACACATGGGTGTACTTTATTAAGGAGAAGTCGGATGCGTTCCAATTGTTCGTGGAGTTCAAGGAGCTAGTGGAGGGCCGGCTTGGCTTGCGGATTAAGAAGTTGAGAACAGACAACAGAGGTGAGTTTGTTTCAAATAAGTTCTCTAACTTCTGCAAGAAGCACGGAATCCAGATAAAGCTTACATGTGCTCATACTCCACAATAAAATGGAGTAGTAGAGCGAAAGATCTGTCATCTGACGGAGACCTGCAAGTGTTGGCTTCATGCCAAAGGCATTCCTAGGGCCTTCTGGGCAGAAGGGTTGACCTGTCAACATATGTATTCAATCAGATGCATCTGAGTCCGATTAATATGAAGTCTCCTCATGAGATGATGTTTAAGGAGAAGCCCAGCATTGGACACCATCGGGTGTTCAGATCAACCTGCTATGTACTTGTTCCTGATGCTCTCAGGACTAAGTTGGATGCGAAGGTACTTGTCTTCGTGGGCTATGATGAGAGGAAGAAGGGATGAAAGTGTCTGAACCTTGCCACGAAGAAGTTCGTCGTTTCCAGAGACGTTGTCTTCGACGAACTGACGTCGTATGGAGGTGGCTCATCTGTAGAGCTACATGAAAGCAGGTCCAACGACGAGCAAGAGGAAGCTGCTAAGGATCTTTTGGTGGAGCTGCCTATGTCACTTGGAGCTCCAGATGTTTCTAGTTTCTGGGCGGAGGCTTCTGGTTCAGGAAGCAGGGAGAGCGATGCTCCAAGTATGCCCGAGATCGGAGCTGGTTCAGAAGAAGCAGCGGAGGTGGTGAGCCGTGGTCAGGTTCTTCGGAGGTCGAAGAGGACCATCAGACTACCGGCTCAGTACAACGAAAGAAACATGGTGAGCTTCATCTCTTGTTTCCTCGCAGGTCCTCTGGACGAGCGAGAGTCTTCTAGCTTTGAAGACGTCACTAGAGTCAAACAGTGGGATGATGTCATGGATGAGAAGATGACTGCCCTCCGAAGAAACGAGACTTGGGATCTTGTGCCCAAAGTCGATAACATTACTCCTGTGACATGCAAGTAGGTGTACAAGCTGAAGAAGAAGGCAGATGGAAGCTTCGAGCGATACAAAACTCGTCTTGTAGCTCGAGGATTCTCTCAGCAGTACGGAGAAGACTATGAGGAGTCGTTTAGACCTGTTACTAAAATGACTTCAGTACAAGTGATGATTGTCTTGACGGCTTGTCAAGGTTGGAAGATGTGTCAGTTTGATGTGAAGAATGCTTTTCTTTATAAAGAGATCGATAAAGACATCTTCTTGGTTCAGTCACCGGGTTACGTGTCTGAAGATCATCCAGGATACGTCTGCAAGCTCCGGAAGGCCTTTTATGCTTTGAAGCAGGTATCACGAGCATGGTACGAGAAGATCGCATAATACCTCCAGTTCTGCGGTTACTTTGCCTCAGATTCGGATTCTAACTTGTTCATAAAGAAGAAGGGGGAGCTTCATGTCTTGGTGTTGTTGTACGTTGACGACATGATCGTCACGGGAAATTCTGAGGAGGAGGTAGCTAAGCTCAGGGTAGAGCTGGCTATTCGTTTCGAGACGAAGGATTTGGGTGAGCTCCACCACTTCCTTGGACTCAAGTTGGAAAGGAGAAAGAGCGACATACTCGTTTTCCAAAGAGGCTATGCATAACAGATCATTCATCGGTTCGGCATGCGGGAGGGAAAGAGTTATTCTACTCCACTGGATGTTGTTCTCAAGCTTCGACGTGATGAAGGGAGGGTTCTTCCAGATCCCTTGGTGTTTCGGGCTCTGGTTAGAAGTCTTATTTACTTGACGATTACGAGGCCAAACATTGCTTATACTGTAGGCCGAGTAAATCGTTATATGACGGAGCCTCATCTTGTAGCGGCCAGGAATATCTTGAAGTACGTGAAGATCACTTCTGAAATGAGACTTCTTTATGGGAGTGACACGAGCTTCAACCTGCACGGTTACACAGATGCTGATTATTGGGGAGACTCAGACGACCGAAAGTCGACGTCTGACTATGTTTTCACATGTGGATCAACAGGTATCTCATGGTGCAACAAAAAACAAGATTCAATGTCCGTCTATACTACGGAAGCAGAGTACAAGACTTCGGTCTTGGCAGCTTGGGAAGCCATTTGACTCAGGAGGCTAGTAAAGGACGTCCATGAAGAAGTGAGAGGTCCCACTCTGCTACGCGATGACAACGAAAGTGCCCTTAAACTAGTTAACAATCCAGTTTGTCACGCGCGGATCAAACATATTGAGATCGAACATTACTTCATTCAGGAGAAGGTGCTGGAAGGGTCTCTTATGGTCGAGCATGTGCGGAGCGAGGACAATATCGTAGATATTTTCACAAAGCCGCTGTCGAAAGGGTCATTTGAACGGTTACGGGGACTGCTAGGGCTGGTTTCCATTTCTCACTTCAAGGGGGAGTGCTGAAATTTTTGAAGTGAATTTGGCGGTCTGAGAGGACTGTCCGCGCGGACTGAGCGGGTAGGAGTGGCGACTAGCCAGGTCGGCAAGGTTCAACGTCAGCTTGTTCCCAGGTTATAACTAGGCGGATAAGATGTTTATCCGCGGGAGCTGCGTACTCTTCTGGAGTTCGTCGAGTCTGGCTTGTTGCAGACTCTTCTGAAGCTCGCGAGATCGGCATGGTTTGTGCCTTGGTCTTGTTCTGGTGGTGCGGTTTGGTGATGACCGCAGAGTTCGCCAGATAGTGCGGACTGATGTTGGAGTTCGCCGGTTAGTGCGGACTGGTGTTTGAGTCCTCCGGTTTGGAGTTAGCGTCGTGGACTTAGTCTGGATTTGTACCAAGTCTGGTTGTGCTCAATCCGCAGAGTTCACCGGTTAGTGCGGACTGCTTTTCTATCCGCCGAGTTTGGCAACTTGGCTGAGCCCAGTTTGTGCTCTAGTTGCGGGCTTGGAGTGTGCGGATTGTCTGTCTATCCGGCAGCTCGACTAAGCGAGATTGTGCCTTAGTCTCGGGTTGTAGATGTGCGGACTGGAGTAGTGTACGCAGGTTGTTGCGGACTGGTGGCTGTGTCCGCAGTGTCCGCGGGTGTGGCAAACTGGTCCTGGTTCTGGCCTTGACTGTGTTCAAGGTGGATAGGCTCTGTCCGACCTTGTTGGTGCGACCTTGGCGGACTGGCTTGTTCGGCCGTCATGTGCGACCATGGCGGACAGGCTTTGTGTCCGCACTATGCGGACAGGTTTTGTGCTAGCTGCGAGATGGGTGGTGATCTTATCGGTTAGGGCGGTGATCACACTCCTCTCCGCGCCTATGAATAGGACCCCCTGTCACATCAACAATAAAACTGAATGAACAGTAAGCGAGCTCGGTTGGTTGCTGCGGACAGGTTTTTGTATCCGCGCGGTTTGAGAAGTTAACCGATTTTTACTGTTGCAGATTATGCGGATAACGCTGAGAAGCCGGGGACTTGGTTCTGACTTGCGTCAGGGATCAGTGCGAATTCTGCGGATACAATCGGCTGTTAGCAACAGGTCGCGACTTGCCACTAGGCGGTATTCTCATCAACAATCTTTCCCAGTTCAATAAGCTTGTTCGCTTCTGGCGGTCTGTCTGTTCAGTTCGGCAGTAGCTGTTCGCGGATTATCTGTCGGCTAGGCGACCTCGCGGTTAGGCGGCTTTCAGATAGCGGACAAAGTTCTTCAACTTGGAATAAGGGGGTGTCCGCGCGATTAGGTTGCGATCTGGCGACTTGAGGACTTCAGCGGACTCCTTAGTTCAGTTCGGCAGAGTCGGCGGTTACTTTTTCTATCCACGCGGCTAGTTTTTGCCTTGTTATTTTTTGCTTTCATCGGGTACATTGGCGATTCTTGTCTCGCCATGTGTGCCTCGCACTATAAAGAAGATTGATAGTACAAGATTTACTTGCTCTTCTATTTGCATCTGGTTTATTTGACTTGGTTAGGTTGAATGTTCCTGCGACCTAATTTCCCATTTTTTGCATTTCACAAATTTTTACAGAACAAGGTATGTGACAGTCTGAGATCGCAGTCTTTCATCTAAGACTAGGAAGCTGGAGAAGCTCGGTCTGGAGATGATACGAAAAACGTGGCATTCTGTTTTCACTTAATTTTGTTTAAAAATAGTTTAATACATATATTAAATTAAAATGGGTTGTTGTTAGACGTTCGGCCCTGATTTGGTTCGGTTCAGATCAGGTCTAAAATTTTGGAACATTTGAAACTTATTAGCTGTGGTTTGATTCCACTACTGACTTGAGTAATAATTTAATGGATCCAGACTCAAACCATTTTTATTCATGGTTCCAAAATTCAAACTGGACCAAAATAATTCACTAGTGGTTTGATCCGGTTCTATGCAGCTCCAGTTTGGTTCCAGTTCCATGTATGGTTCCTGGTTCTAAATGACAAATCTAATTGTAGCGTAGCGAGAAAAACTTGTTCTACACTTTTTTGCTTGACCTACAAAAATGCTAGTTGAGGATTCTCGAGATACGATAACACCTAGATAAGGAAAAAGTCAATCATTTAATATAGGACGAATACAAGCATGTTGTCTATAAAGCTTAAATGATGATGAGATCAAGTTAGCGTGGGATTGAGGTAGTCAAATTGATTCAGTATAATCAACTTTCCCAGCTGTGTAGTTACTCGGCTATTGGCTACTTGGCCACGCAGTTTTTTAGCTAACTAGTTGTCGAAGTATAAGTGAGCTAGAAGAAGTTGGTAGGATGAGTTTGTTAGTAATGTAGTAGTGAACGAAGTTAGCAACGGTAATAGTTGTGTCATTGCAGAGTTGCCAGCAAGCAGGACAAACACAAGTTGCGTTGCTTTGACGATCATAGAATGAAAAATAGGTTGAAGTGTTGGAGATGCTTAGAAGCTTAACATTAAGGACCGAGAATGGCGTCAACTACTTGATTTTGCGACTGAGTTTATATAATTGCAATAGTTCTAGCCCATCTGTTTGTCAAGCCATAATGTTACTCAAGATTTGGATGAATCGTTGAATACAATGTTTTAAGGCTTTTTATAATCAATGCAGACTATGGATTTGTGCCCAAAAGGTAATGTCATCATTTGTAGACTACTTCAATGGCAACCATACGTTTTGCAAGTGTAGATCTATGATGCATGCAAGCCAAGAGTTTTTGGCTGAGAAGGTGAGAAAATGTCCATTTTAGGAGAGATGTCAATGTCGGCTTGAGAGGCATCGCCTCCTTAGTGAAGGGTTAGGTGAATTCAGGTTTTTACAATTATTGGGCAAAGATGTATTTGGATTTTTTTACGAACTAGCTGACATCTAGTTGCAATTGAAGGACCAAGGCAAAATGGTGTAAGTGAGGCTGCAAACTAATATATCGTCAAAGAAAACAATGACATATCTAAAGCGTGTTTAGACCAAAGGTCATGACCCATGTTATTGCAAAATGCAGTTGTAGGTATGTGGTCTGGATTGATGCGTATTTGGTGAATCCAGAACACATGAGGTTATGAAAAATTCTGATGCAGTATAGGATACAGGTGTGTGAATACTAGAATGCAACCCTTGGTAAAGTGTTGAGAAAACAACTCGACAACCCTAGGTTACTTGCTACATGCAGCACACAAGATTCAGTGGAAAAAATAACACTAAGCAATAAATATTGAAGAGCAAAATTATTTCTTTTAAGCCAAGCAAGATTCAATGTATATAATTTTAGCAAAAGCAAAATTATTTCTTTTAAGCAAAGCAAACTCCGGCCAAGAGTGTGCGACGAATTGGTCCTGCAAATCACAAAAATAATACGAAACAAACAATCACGATACTGTATATCCAAGCAAGTACAAAATCACATCATCATATACTAATATTGAAGAAATGGTTTCATACAACAATAAAATATTCACGATGGGGCGTCCATAGCGTGGAGAACCAAAGCTCCCAAATGAGCGGGTGGCTTTCCAGAGTGTGGCAACGACGGCAAAATGTTGATAATGGCTTGGTGAGGTGGTGGTTTAAAGGAAGATGTGAATATGTAGGTTTAGAGACTGCTTGATGGTATCAGGTTTAAGACCAGATGAGGGATTTACTGGTAGAGCTTACTGATAGTGTTACTGGATGGGGCCAAACTTAGGAGCGGTTGAGGGAAATTTGAATACAGCAGCAGAATCATTGGAGAAGGCAGCATAATACCCAGAGAATGACTGTTGACCATTGGTAGAAGTAGGGGAGAGGATTTCCGGAAGGTCGTGGGTTTCATGGGAAATGAAAATCGTGAACAGTTTCTGTCTTACGGGAGTAGGCGGATGCAGGAAATGCTTACAAGAATTGGAAACTAGGGGAAATAAACTTAGGGGAGATACTTGCTGAAGGCGTGAGTTCCAGGGAGGAAGATCATGAACAGGGGGCTTGCTTGAAGTTTTTGTGGGAGGGATGCTTTTGGAATTAAGGGTAGTGGCAAGAGGGGAATACTAGGGGAACAAAGATACAAACCTAAAAAGTCCACCTTAGGGCTTCGCGGCGTCACACCATGAGAGATCACCGGATTCTGGGAATTCATTTTCTCCAAAATCAGCAATGTACAAGATGGCTGCCCTCTACTCCTATTTATAATAATAGGACCTTAGGACACCTTGACATTGATGGCTATGATTGCTTGAGAGGGGAACAAAGATACAAACCTAAAGAGCCCGCCTTAGGGCTTCGAGGCGTCACACCATGAGAGATCACCAGATTCTGGGAAGTCATTTTCTACAAAATCAGTAATGTACAAGATGGCTGCTCCCTACTCCTATTTTTAATAATAAGACCTTAGGACACCTTGACATTGATGACTATGATTTGCCGAGAGTGTCAAGTGCATGATCTCATTAAATAAATCCTGAAAATAATAAAGTATTATATGAAAAAACTTGCGAACAAAAATCTGAACGCATTCACCGAGTCAGATCGTCGATCCGGAGATGCTAAATATAGTAGATGACCAATCGGCCCCGAATGGCCCAATACTCGCGCTCCACCGCGAGTTTGCACCGCCGTTCCCCATCAAATTCCCTTTGTGGATTTCAGTGACTATCCTTTTGGTAGATGGTGAAGGCAGGTGATGGACCAATATGAATGTATAGTCGTATCCCCAGTTGGGAGAAGAATTTATGCATCGTGCTGCAATCAATCATGATTAGGATGAATAGGTCATGAAGTTACAGCTTCATAATCTAAGGTTTTGAGGCACCACGCCAAAGAAGCAAGCACGGTCCATCTGATGAATTGCCCCTCCTAACTATTGGTAGGCGTGCTAGCATCCACGTTCAAGACGTCTAAGTCGGTTGGTCACTGCCCCCAATGATCCCCCCGCAGCTCCATCATGGGACAATTGTGAGAGGGCGAATATGGCTGCTTCAATGGAGCAAAGACCTTGTTCCATTGATGATTGAATTCTGGATCATTTCCTCTGAGCCGTGCTCTCCTCTTCCAGAGCATGAGCCATGGTCCACTCGGAATTTGAGCTTAAATCAGAGTTCCTTTTGTGTCTCCTCAAGTGGTATTTGTATTATTGGCCTTCGATGAGTGGTTCAATCACCAACAAGATCAAAGATCAATCATCCAGGATAGTCTCCGAGTCACATGCCTGATTAGAGGCATGGCTTCCACAACAAAGTGTCCCAATCATGAAAAACCTAAACTGTATTTCCTTTTGCAATTCCCCCTGTTAGTTGAATCAAATTAAAATCTGATAATTGAATTGGTCATGCAATGTCCTCAAGCCATTATTGATTTCATTAAGTACCTTCAAACTACAAATGATTCCACGGTGTTCCCTTGAGGTGCTCTTGTATGAATTGTTCATGCAAAGCCTTTGTGTTTCCATCTATCATGTTTAGTAGCTCTGCACCTCATCATGAAATCCTAAACCCTACGCTTCGTGCCTCTGGGTCATTCATCTATAACGTACGCAGGCATCTCATCATGAAAGGCTGTGCATGTTGGCATATTATCACTACTGTTACTGAATATTTCTGAGAGGCATGCTGTGCTAATCAAACACCCTGGAATTTATGAATGTGGCCCAGGACTTTAGTAGATTGAATCAACCAAGTGATCTTAATTGGTTAAACCAATCAACCTCATTAAAATTCCAGTAGAATGGCAAATTAAAAGAGCATCAAAAGTTCTTAACCAAGAGTCATCTGCCTATAGGTCGGGATTTAATTAAACAGGAGGGCTTGCACTTCGATTCCCAAGTCTAAATAAAAGTAGAAATCTGGTTAATCAACTTGATACTGAAAAAAAAGGTTCTCTTTCATTGCTCATTGAAACAGAAGCTCATGATTTAGCTCTTTCAGCAGCCCACACTTGCGATATTTTCTACCAATGCTCTGAAACAGAAGGGCGTGATGGAGTAGCTCTTTCAGCGGCCCGCACTTGTGATATTTCCTACCAAAGTAGAAAGATCTAGATATTTCGGAGACATTGGGATGCAAGACAGACGTCACACCTGCCTGTCACCCCGGAGTCCCACCAGGGGGTTTACCATGACGTCTCACCATGACGGCTTTATCAGGTCTGTGGACCATACACCCCAACCCATTTCATCGGTCCCACCACATGGCCGTTAGGTTGTTGAGGCCGGGGCTCGATCCCCCGTCCTCCTTGATAAAGAGTCCTCAGGTGGACTCTCATCACCAACTGATGCGTCACACGTGCCCGCCACCCTGGAGTCCCACCAGGGGGACCCACCTTGACATCTCACCAAGGCAGCTTTCATCAGGTTCGCGAACCGTACACCCCAACCAGCTCTCCATCATGGAGTCAGGACCACGCGACAGGTTATTGAGGTCTGAGATTTAACACCCGACCTCCTAGATAAGAGTCTTTCATCGGAGCTCTCATCACCAACTGACCCCGCGGGTCAGTTGGTGATGAGAGCTCCTGATGTGAACTGAAACTAGGGCTGTAGTTTTAATATGATATTTCATGTGTTCTATTTAAATATTTTTGGCGCGAAGGAGATTTCGCGGGCTATTTTAAACGACTAAACGACCTAAGCGTCGCAAACACACGTAAAGCTATTGCGCAAACGTAATAATGTCACAAATCACAATTCCACAGGCAAGGAAATTAAGCGGTGGCATTCACGTGTTTGAAAATAAACGATGATCGGAAGATGAAATTAGTTAGGGCAAGCTCCAATAAGTTAACTATTCATTTAAATTACCGAACTTAAAATTTAACTGCATGGTCGAGCTAGGAGACAAAGAGGTATACCAACAGGGCGGCTCAAATCTTCCAAGCAGAGGGACTGAGGCCCATGGAGGCAGCGGCCTGGGATTTGGGCAGGCGGGAGGTCGACGGGTGGTTGGTGGTATGCAGAGAGCCAAGTATCGACAACAATTGAAGGAGGTTTGCGGGCTTGTAGAAAGGGAGGCTCACGCGTCGGGGCTGATGCGTCGGGGCTGCTGGAGGGTGGTTCGCCAGAGATCATAGAACCCTCAGAAGGACTCTGGCAGTAACAACTACGGTGGACGAAGGGGCTTCAGGCAGTAGAGACGGCGGCCAACAGAGCTTCCCTGTAGGTTTCCGTTGAAGAGGCTGAATGTTGGAGGTTGTCGTGGCTTCAGGCGGCGCTGTAGTGAGGAAACAACGATGATGAGAGGTGGTGGCAACGTGAGCCTTCCGCCGGGAAGAACGATCACTGGAGGTGCGGCTCAGGGGGCTTTTGTCAGGGAGAAAGAAAAGCGGAAGCTAGGGCGGCGCTAGATTGAACCGAACGAGACCAAATAGGTTTTGTTCAATTTATTCCATAGCCGCTATCAACAGGAAATATAGGATGCTTTTATAAGGAGGGATTAGGTTTTGCTTTGCTAATGATAACCATGCATTTTCTCTTTTAAAAAGGGCAGGTCTTACAAATGACACTATGAATGAAATGTGAAGGGTAAATTCAAGGTGAGGCCGGCTATAGGAATAGGGGAATTTAATACAATAGTTAATTATTATAAGCTTGTCATAAATTAACTTTTCTCCTAGACTACCGGACCTATGCATTTAGGGTCTTGTTGGTCGGTCACACCAACGAGCCAAATAAAAATTGCGCGAACAACATGCACTATACAAAATACACAGGGGCGCTCATAACATGCTCTTTACAACTCAACGGTACAAAACAAAGTCAGAAGGCGCGAAAATACGCCCTACAAAAATAACAGACATGTGCAATAATAAAAATAAAAGAAGCGGCGTGGGTCGCATCAATTCTCCCGGGGTTGAGACTTGAGAGAGCTTGACCCCGACGAGACTCGATATGACCTGCAAGTAGAAAGTCCAAATACTGAACGGAGAAATGAGGCATACTGTCCTGCGGGTGTCGGTGTTGCGACCCAAAACCTGGAGGTAACCTCTCATCCCTGAAAGAGACAGGAAACAAATCTCCTTTGTTAAATTATAACCACGGTTGATGAAATCAACTATGGGATTATAAAGTCCCAAAAAGTTCGCAATCCATCAGTCAAGATTTCATGCCAAATATTTAAAGGAATAGTAATTATTATAACTTTCAGAGGATGACAGGGGCGGTCTGTGGGGCAAACATATGGCAGGAGGAGAAACGAGAAACATGTGGAGTAAACCTGTGGAATCAGTAACTCATAACCATTCTTGTCACAACATCAAAGCGAACCAAGGCGAGCGCTGGGCGCCTGGACGCTTAGGCGACAAGGCGGGCGTCTAGACGACAATAAGGCGAGCAAGTCGCAGGGCGACAACCTGATATTTTTATAAAAACCGCAGTCTAAAGTCCGCCTTACCGCATTTAAGGCAGACTATACACTGCGATTTTTATAAAAACCGCAGTGTATAGTCTGAAAGATAACGGTTTTTATAAGAACCGCTGTCTAAAGTCTGCCATACAGACTATACACTACGGTTTTTATAAAAACTGCAGTGTGTAGTGGGATAGACTGCGGTTTTTATTAAAATCGCAGTCTATCCCAGTTTTTTTTAATTTGAAAGCAATATAATTTACCAACACAGGTTGTCACATTCATGATTGTTGTGCATCATTGAAAAATAGTTTTAATTATGGTATATCTATAAAAATCTTTTAAGAAATTGAATGACAAGCTCAATTCAATGATCATATAAACAAGGATATTACAACAGTTCTAAGAGAGCAGCCTTGCCAGCATAAAAAAAATACTCACTACTCTTAAAATTCATAATTGCAGTCAACTCAATAAGGAACAATCAAAGAATCTCCACCAACACAGCCACACAAATATTATACCTGAATCATAATTCATACCATGAATCATGATATCTCAAATCTCAATACGAGTTTAATTAAGCATGGTATATGAGTATATCTGTATATCAATAAAAAGAGTAAGAAATAACAATCATACATGAATCATGATATCTTAATACAAACTTTAGAGTAAGAAATAACAATCGCACGGGTTGACTGCCCCAAGCCAACAACAGTTGTTATGTTACTTCTGTAGTATAATTTAAACTATGTATCTATGAATCATGATTCAATACTCAAGAAAAATGAATAGAAAAGTGAACACAAAAAATATCATAATATCAATAGTCAAATCCAAAATATCATCATCATACACACTAACATGAACAAACACACTAACATGAATAATCATAAAATAATCAAATAGAATCATCATCTAGTAAGTGATCATTGACATTGCTTGTGCTCGGTTGGTTTGAGGTACTCGCTATTTGCCCATAATTATCATCAATATCTTCATCATCATTGACAAATCCAAAATGTTTTAAATCTTCATCCTCTTCAGCTATAAGTTGAAGATTAACTCCAGCTCCACTTCGTCAATTTTGAGCCCTAGTCTCAATATCTCTCTCTACAACTTACCATGTGAGAATATCATCATTAAAAACTGAAGCATCCTCTGGTTGGTTCATCATCCACTTACTACCCCAATCTAGCTCATCAAACACTAAATGGTTGTAATTTTTTCCCTTTTCACGTATTTTTTGGAATCTTGCTTGTAAACGATGATTATACTGGATATATATAAGTTCATTAAGCCTTTGATGCTCCAATCTATTTCTTTTTTTGGTGTGAATATGAATGAAGATAATTATAAATTTGTTAGTAGATATATAAATATCAAATTTTTTATTGAATATTAGTGTACTTACAAACTCAAAAGTACTCCAGTTGTGCTCACAACTAGAAGAAGAACAATTTAAGCCAAGTATGTGCAATGCTATCTTTGTAATTTCAACATTCGATCCTCCATGTGCACTTCATCAATCCACTATTTATTTAAGACAAATATAAATTATTTAACATATAAATAATTTAAGAAAAAATAAAAACTTAATCAATATTTGGATTTAAGGTGATTTGCTGCCCAATAGTTATAGTCGTTCCAAAATTATTTCGAGATACTTTATAGCCAGTACCTTGTTTTGTAATCTTGTCTTGCAATTGTTGATCGGACACTAGTCTTGTAATAACATCATTGAAAACTTCTTGAAATTTTCAAGCATCATCATTATATATCTCCTCATATTCAAAATATTTGCTTGGATTTTGAAACAAAGTTGCCATATACAATTTTTGTTTCATTTGATTTGTTTACTTATTTTAAACAATCCTAATAATCTTTTTAAATAATCTTTCTTTATTATCAAAATATTTTTTGATGTTTTATTTAGTTTCTTCCATTGTCACATATACTTCAGGCATAACTGACATTTCATCTCCATCTACTAATCGCAAAACGACAATTAATGGTTTTTTTCTTTTAGGCAATCTCTTACACCATTCCAAAAAACAGTTGAATGTATTGTTTTGACAACTTGTTTCCCGGCTTCAGTTTTTGCCAAATTAGCAGCATTTCACGAAGGCGATACAAAGAATAATTTCAGCTTCTCCTCATGCTTAAGCACATTTTGTAGAGTAAGAAATGATGTGACAAATTTAGTCATTGAATATCTCATTAGATCACCACCTATAGTAGTTCTTACTGCATCAAGTAAACGAGTGTGACTGTAGATGAAATTTGTAATCATCTTTGCTTTTTTTATCACCATTTTGTTTTATTGTAGCTTGTTTATATCTTCTAGCATGAGATCAATGCAAGGAGCCGCGTGTTTCAGATTTGAGGTAAATGTCTGACACAATCAAACCAACATATGTGATATGACGAAGAAGAATTATCAAATTGAAGCAAATGAGGCCAAAAACTTTCACAAAATCGCCAGAAGGTTTTCGCACAAAGCAGTGGTTGAAAAACCTAAAAAGCCGAGTTAAAAACAAAAAGTTATCGCTTACGATTTTAAAATAGATAAAATAGACTGCGGTTTTTATAAAAACCAAAGTCTATTCTCTTATTTTTTAAAAAAATCAAGGCGCTCAACACCTTGTACATAATTGGACGCCTGGACGTCTAGGCTATGCCATGACAAGAATGCTCATAACGCAACATACGCTCGCTCGATAGACACTTACGAACGTCTGCTAGTCCAGGTTCGACTATCGCTTTCATTTTACCCGATGAAATCCTACTCGAGTCACAAAATTTTAAACAGACCCCAATTTTTTTGTTCAAGATCTTCCACAAGAAGCCATGAAAATGGGTGTCCCGATGAGGAGTATAAAGTCTATGGATCGTCTCGACTCTCCTAGTATGACCCTGCCTAAAATTTCCGACAACAAACGATAGTGGTGAGGTGGCTCAATATGCTCGGCTGCAATCAATAAAAAGTGATGTGGACTAAACGCGTGCTCGTTGAATACAAAGTCAATAAAAGGTGGTACCTCTAGAGCACCCAAGATGGATGACTCTTGAGAATTAGAAGTAACTTCCTTGAGCGGGGGTTCAGGCCGAAACGTAGCACTAAATAAGAGTGGTATAGTGGTGACTAAGGACGGCGAAGCAGATGATGGAGAGGTCCTCCCAGGTGTCCTAAGAACAAGACCATTCTTCTGGGGAAGAAGAATAATCTTGCACCCATGGTGATCAAAAGAATGAGAGTTTCTCACACCATCATGCAGAACATGTCGGTCATACTGTCATGGTCGTCCTAGTAGAATGTGACATACATCGATGGGGGCGACATCACATAACACAGAATCACGTTACACGTCCCCGATGGAGAACTTTACTTGATGATGATGAGTAATGAGTATAGTCAACATACTACTAATCCCAGACAAGTGGTACGACTGCTCCAAGGGGCGTGTCACGAATTCTAATGTCTCTACCATGTGCTGAGAAACGTAGTTTTCCATACTGCCGCTATCAATAATAATGGATCAAAAGTGTCCCTAAATGCGGACGACAGTAGTGCGAAAGATTTCTTTTCTCCGAGAATCGGACTCAGTTGTCTCGCTAGAGGAGACCAAACTAGAGTGAAGAACACAGACTAAGTGCTCTGCTTGCTCCCCCTTGACCTCGATAACGCTATTAGCCACGGGCAGGGGTTCAGGATGGAAGTCACTAAGAAAGACCCATATTCAGACTCACGCTCGGTGGTGGAATCAATCACTACGACGAAATGGCGTCGCGAGCACTCAAAAGATTTGTGCCCAGGCACCAAAATACTCCAGTGTTGGGCCGGGCTCCTACACGTGAAGCATCAAGTGGGGGAGGGGGAAAATACTTCAGATGTGTGTTGGGTACTCGAAGGGTCTATCTAGACCCTACGGACCTCTCAGATGTCCTTAGGGCCTCCCTTGACAGCTTGGTGGAGACCTCCCAGGTCCCAAAAATCATGAAGTTCTAACTGGTCACGTATCACATCCCATTAAGATAACGAGCCACGACCATGTGGTCTTTTTCCTTCAGATCTTAGCGTGACTGGAGTACAAGAAACTCGTTCGTGTATTCGTCGATAGTTTGCTTATCTTGTCGTAGGTTGTGATACATACGATACAAGGTCTGCATGAAATCAACGGGGACATACCTTCTCTTGTGTTGAGCTTTGAACTCAACTCAGGTGGTGATAGGTGGTTGTCGCATAGTGTACCGCATCCGCTCGACCTGCCCCCACCATGTGAGTGCGGGGCCCTTCAGCTTCAGTGTAGCATACTCAACCTGCTTGTCGGCAAGTGTGCGCTTCCAGCTGATGATTCGCTCTAATAGGTCGCACCAGTCTAGACACACCTCAGACTCTAGTGTGCCATCAAAATCCCCAACATCTAACTTAATACCCGCATCTCATCGAGGTGGATTCCCATTATCTTCATTCGATAGTTGGGGTTCCGGTGGTGGTGTAGGGGGTTCTGCAAGAGGACCCCCTAGATGAAACTGTGCTTCTAGGTTTTTGACCGAAGTGCGTAACCCCAACATGACTTTATTTGTATCTCTCATGAAGAAAATGAGTGTAGTAACAACGGCCATGAGTTCTTCCATATGCTTACCCATGACTCCTAAACTTCCCTCCGTGTCAAACTTCCGACTCCATGGGCAAATTTGAAAACTCTAAAACTTAAAATTTCGAAAACAACCACCGTTCTGCTATCCCACGATAGGAGTGAGATATCCCAACAACCACACCAAACTGATGTGAACTGAAACAAGGGGCTGTAATTTTAAATGATAATTTTTGCGATCTTTTAAAATAATTGTAGCGCACATGAACTTCGCGGGCTATTTTAAACGAATAACTGACCAAGGAATTGCTCGTGAACGTGAGGCTACCGCATAAACATAATCACGTCACTAATCACAGTTCCATATGCATATCAATTAGGTGGCGAATATTCACAAATATGAAAATGAACGATAATCAGGAGATTGAAATTAACTAGGGCAAGCTCTTTTAATTATCTATTCATTTAAATGTTAGCACAACAGCATAAACCTTGGATTGAGCGAGAGAATGGAGAGGTATACCATGGGACGAGTAACAACAACTGAAGATCTCCGGGAGGTGGAAGGAGAAGCCACAAGCCGCCGCTGTGCTCGGAACTGTCGGAGGTTGCTATAAATGCTGGGGCTGGCAGAGGTGAGTTCGTTAGGAAAACGGAACAGTGTTGGCGGTGGTGGTGAGGACTGGAGAAAGATGACCGTCCGGCTGGAAGAAGGGGAAAGACGGAAGTGTTGCAGGAGCCGGCTGTAGGAGTGGCCAGAGCGGTCGACAGAACCCTAGGAGAGCTCTGGCGTTCTCGTCGGTTGCCGGCGGGGCTTCAGGAAGTGATGTCATCGGGGAAGATGACGCTGGAGGCGCGGGCTTCAGGAAGCCTCCGTCGGGGCACGGAGGTGCGCGCCGAAGGCTGCGTACTTTGAGGGTGACCGGCGCTTCTCTGGATGCTGGAGGGGAACTGAACGAAATCAACAAGGTTCGCTCAGTTCTAATTCCAGCCGCTGTCAACAAGAGATAAAGAATGCTTTTATAAGGAGGGATTAGGTTTTGCTTTACTAATGGCAGCCATGCATTTTCTCTTTTTAAAAGGGCAGGTTTTACAAATGGCACTATGAAGGAAATGTGAAGGGTAAATTCAAGGTGGGGCCGGCTATAGGAATAGGGGAATTTAATACAATAGTTAATTAATATAAGTTTGTCCTAAATTAATCTATCTCCTAGACTACCAGACCTATGAATTTAGGGTCTCGTTGGTCGATCACACCAATGAGCATAATAAAAATTGCGCGAACAACATGCGCAATACAAAATACAACAGGGCGCTCATAACATGCGCGTTACAAGTCAACGCTACAAAACAAAGCTAGAAGGCGCAAAAATACGTGCTACAAAAATAACAGACATGTGCAATAATAAAAATTTAAGTTGCGGCGTGGGTCACATCAGCTTCGGTGAAAGACTCTTATCTAGGAGGTCGGGTGTTCGATCTCGGGCTTCAACAACCTGCCGCATGGTGCTGACTCCATGGCGGAGAGCTGGTTGGGGTGTACGGTCCGCGGACCTGATGAAAGCCTTCTTGGTGAGACGCTAAGGTGGGCCCCCTCTGGTGGGACTCCAGGGTTGCGGGCAGGTGTGACGTCTGTGCCACTCACATTGAAAAGAGAAAAAAATTGATTTTAATTTTTTGGAATTTTGGATTTTGTATTAGGAGGAAACTTGTATCGGAAGAAAGTATGTTATTTTAGCTATAGATCTAGCTAACAAAAGATAATGTCGATTTTGGTGGAGAAATTATATCTTTTAATATTCAAATCTCTGGAAGCGTCTCTGTAATTTTGCACATAACACATTAGCGAATTTTGCACATAACACATTAGCGAATTTTGCACATAACACATTAGCGAATTTTGCACATAACACAATAGCGAATTTTGCACATAACACTTTAGCGAATTTTGCACATAACACATTAGCGAATTTTGCACATAACACATTAGCGAGCAGCTCGCATGTTTTCAATGTTGTCTAGCATTTTTAGAAAAGAGAACAATATAATTGTTCAGGAATTGAGGTTTCCTTGTTCACATTATCTGATATTTATGTGGTATGCAGATATCAGTCACTCTGTTAGTATGCACCTTTATAATGCATGTATTTACTGATCATTATTAAAAAACATTCCTTTTAATAGCTTTAAGCATAATTACATGAAATTTAACATTCAGAACAACCCGTGACGAAGCGCAGGGCAGGCCGTGTAACAAGGGTGTGCCGTCACTAATGCGACCCCAAGTGCTTGTGATGCAGAATGGACTCAAATAAAAGTGGATGAAATGCAAATGGGTTTTGAAAATTTAATCCGGAAACAAAATGTGCAGCGATGTTTTCTAAATGAGGTAAATTAACACATGGCGAACATTAATTTTATGATACGCAAGTAAGCCATGCCTGATTACCACAAAGTGCTTTCTACCACAAATTCCATAAATTAGTTTATAAGATAAAGAAATTAACGGTATAATTATGCTAATGCATCGAAGCACCCAAACAAACTTGTAATGTTTTCCAATATTCAATGTACGAAGAAATAAACACAATACAATAATACTCACGTGACAATAGAGATCCAGCGACAACGAAGAGCGGAGAATATCTGAACCACTTGTCGCGGGGAAGATGATGTATTGGGATGGATGTAGGTAGTCGGCAAAGGACGTTGGACTATAGGATTACACAGTAAACTGGAGAGAAATCAACGGATTAGAGGTTCCATGACAGAAATGGGAGGAAGGAGTACAGTGGATGGGAGGGTGTCAACAACAGAGAAAGGGAAGATGGTTTCTGTGACTGGCGGTTATGGCCAGTGGTTCCACGGTTGAGAATGGAACTGGAGAAGGTGATGAATGCGTGTTGGTAGGGTGGGAGGAAGAGGCGACTGGAGGATGAAGATGTTTATAGTTTTCAAGAGAAGGCCTTGGCGGGTGGTTGTGATAGGATAGCGATGTACAAGGGATCGGTTGTTCAGATGGATAGAACAGAACGGGAGGAATTTGCGGTTTGTGACGTTGGTGGTGGCTGACGGGATCAGATAAGAGTGAGGGGACGAGACTGGAACACCGACCTCCTTGTGGTAGGCACCAGCAGTGGCGTTGAGCTCATGATTAGGGCGGCGAGGCGTGGTGGACTGAGCGGAGGGAAGAGATGCGGCGGTTAACAACGAGACTTGCGTATTTGCGGTTTGTCGTGAGGAGGATGGCTCATAATGCGAATCGAGCGCTGAAAAGGCAATATACAACGGTTATGAGGGGGAATAGTGGGTTATTGAGTGGGAATAGTGGCTACACGGGGAATTAACCGGGTATGAGCGGAAATACAAACAAATAACTCAAATTAATCGTGGCTTCGCACCCCGGGGCTCGCGGCTTCGCACCCCGGGGCTCGCGGCTTCGCACCCCGGGGCTCGCGGCTTCGCACCATGGACGTTTGCCGTTTTGGAATCTCTCATAAATCAACAATGAGTCTAAACTGCAGCACCCGTCCCGATTTATAACAAGAGGGGGATGTTGGGCATCAGGCGTGTGGCTATGATTAGCCATTGTGCCCAAGACCATAAAACACCAAAAACAAATAAAATAAAATATAATACATAAAAATAATAGCGCGACAAGGCAGGCACGCTCGTGGTCGGATCGCTAATTCAATCATCGCCTCCTGCGCGAATATACAAAATGGGCCCCGCCGACTGGCGACCCATACTCTGATGACGATCTCCATCAGCTCCCCCCTGACCCGACTGAAAAACATTCATCTCTGATGAATGGAGATGATCGTACCGACGTCGAAGATTGGGTGCATGTCTATCAAGCTCCGTCGCGAACATCCAAGTATCATCACAAATGGGGCGTCCGCTCCAGTGTAGGACCAGGTAACCGCAAGAAGGTCTGTCTGCAGTGAAAATGCAATCACGCGCCACAATATCAATGATGCGCTCAACCCCCATCTCTCGTGCTGGTGGATCCAGAAAAACCAGTGGAATCATAGGTGGTGCGGGCAAGTCTGTGGGTGTTTGTCCAAGGTGGCCAGGGGAAGGGTCAGATTGTAGCGGGAACGTTGTCGAAAGTGGATCAAAGAATGGATCCCTATACTCGAGAGGCTCTAAGTACGGTGTTAAATATTCTGTATTAGATATGGGACGAATACCCATATCTGCTGGAAGATCAACCTCATAGGAATTTGTCGCAATTTTCTTTAGAATCCTATTATGGCTTATTTACTTTGGTTGTAGTTTCTTAGCGACTCCTTTTGGGGGGCTCTCCATGCAAAATAGGATCATGACTTGCTTGTCTACCCGAAAATACTACTCGCGCTTGTGTTCATCTGCATGTTCTTTATATAATTCATTACCACCAACAAATTTTTTTCGGATCATTTCATGCAGTTCATATATGTGATGAATGAAAGACTCAACTAACTCACTAGGGCGTGACTCTAAGGGAACAGGGGCAAGGTCAACAGGCTTCCTGGGCTCATATCCTTGCATTATATGAAATGAACTCATGCCAGTAGACCTGTTGATGGAACTATTATATGCAAACTCCGCTACTGGTAACGTAGATCCCAAACCGATGGGTGATCATCAACTAGACATCGTAATAAATTCCCTAAACTCACATTGACGGCCTTAGTCTGGCCGTCAGTCTGGCGGTGATAAGCGGTAAAAAATTTCAAGGTCGTACTCATTTTATGCTATAATATTCTCCAAGAGTGGCTCAGAAATCGAACGTCGCGATCAGACACTATGGATTTAGGTAATCTGTGTCTCATGAAAAGGGCCGCCACATGAGCCGTAGCAGCGGTCTTGCGACAAGCAATAAAATGAGCCATCTTCGAAAACTGATCTATCAATATGAAAATAGAATCGTGCTTACTCAAAGTGGGAGGAAGACCCAATACAAATTCATACTAATGTCGACCCATGGTTGGTGTGAGACTGGAAGAAGAGTATAGAGTCGGGTATTTTGTTTCGAACCTTTTGCGGTCTGACATGTGCCACAGTGTCGCAAAACACGTGTACCATCCCTTTTCATGGCAGGCCAATAGAAGCAATCCTCAACTAAAGCAATGGGCTTATCTTTGCCAAAGTGGCCTGCTGCGCCACCAACGTGCATTTTCCAAATCAAGAAGTCCCTGAAGGACGTCCCGAGGATACAAGGATGAGACCCACGATATAAGTATACCTCTACAATATCAAACCCATCAATGGGCTCGGGAAGATCCCTCAAAATTCCCAAATTGGTCTCACCAAAGTCTGGGCAGGTGGGGTAGTCAATAGATAAACGATCAAAACTAGTCGCGCTAGCGCTCACTGTGCGATGTTGGGTGATATATTGATTAAGGGCATCGACAAGTTTGTTCTCAACACTCGCGCGGTGTTTGAGAACATAGTGAAAGTTCTGCAAATATTCAACCCACTTGGCACACATATACCCCAATTTGCGTTGTGAAACAAGGTAACGCGGAGCCTGGTGATCGGAGTATAAAACAAACTTCCGGGGGAGGAGATAGTGTCTCCAATAACGAAGCGACTGCACTTCATAATTTTAGTACTTATGCTAAGCCTCAATCAGCTTTTTACTAAAGTAAGAAACTAGATGATCTTCCTGGCTCAGTACTCCGCCATTCCCAACACTTGTTGCGTCGCAGGCTACCTCAAATACCCTGGAGAAATCGGGCAATCTCAACACTGGTGCAGCCGTTAGTTTTTCCTTGATCTCATTAAAGGCTCGAGTTGCGGCAGCCGTCCACTGAATATCTCCCTTTCAAAGGCAGCTCGTGAAGGGGGACATAATGGTGTTAAAATCATGGGCAAACCTCCTGTAGAAGGTGGCTAATCCGTAGAAGCTATAGACCTCAGTGATAGTGGAGGGAATAGGCCACGTACGAATAGATCGGACCTTGTACGGGTCAACAGACATGCCGAACGTTGATATGATGAACCCAATTAAGTGCAAATAATCAATCAGGAAGGAACACTTCTTCAAGTTCACATATAGCTTCTCCCTTCAGAGAATATTGAATATGAGCCTCAGATGGCTTAGATGCTCATCAGAAGAGTGGCTATAGATCAAAATATTGTCAAAATAGACGATCAAGAATTTGCCCATGAAGGGCCGAAAGATCTGAGTCATGATGCGCATAAAGGTTCTGGGGGAGTTGGACAACCCAAATGGTGTGACCAACAACCACTCATAAAGACCATTGTTGGTCTTAAAAGCCGTTTTTCACTCATCTCCCTCACGTACTCTAATCTGGTGGTACCTGTTGCGGAGTTCGATCTTCAAAAATAATTGGGCACCAGCCATCGTATCAAGCAAATCCTCCAGCCTGGGATTGGGAAAACGATTGCTTCCTTATCAACTCATCAACCTGTGCCTTAAACTCAGCATGCTCATCTTGATTCATCGTGTAATGGGGTAAATTTTGGAGTGAAGCCCCCAGTGTCAAGTCTATGACATGCTGAATGTCTCGTAACAGAGGTAACTCATCAGGAAGCTTATCGGGGATAAGGTCATCATAATCATCCAGGAGTCGATCTTTGTAGGGCTCTCAGAAGCCATGGTAGCTGCCATTACGTAAAAGATATCGACACTGGCTCTCTCTCTCATAAACTCGCTACGACGCAGGATATGCAGCGGCCTCAATGAACTTGTACTAGTAGGGAGCACGACCTTCCCCGAGGATTTCTCCTTGGGTTGGGTCGGTGTCAACGTGATCTTACGACCTTTGTCGTAGAATACATATGTGTTCTAGTGACCGAAACACGAGACATCACGGTCGTATAGTCAGGGTCTCCCTAAAAGAATATGGACAACATCCATAGGGATGACATCACACCAAACAAGATCCTCGAATGAAGTGAGAGTGATCGTAACTAGGCACCTATGGGTGACCTATATAGCCGTCTTGTCGACCCAAACGACTTGATAAGGATGTGAATGAGGCTTAGAAATCACCTGCATTTGCTCTAATACTCGCTGCGCTACAATATTCACACAACTCCCGCTATCAATGGCTAGCTTGCAGGGACTACCTGTGCTCAGAAAGTAAGTATAAAAGATTGTCGTATGACACCAATCCTCATCAATACGCGGTGTGTAGAGGAGATGTCATATAACACCTAACTCTAGAGAGCGTTCAACATCACTCTCCCAATCGTCCTCGACGGTGACAACAACCTCCTCATCAGTAATCTCCTCAGCATTAGCACTGGGTTCACCTTCTTCAACTAACAAATTTCTCGTAGGGCATTGGGCTGCCACATGACCCCTACTCGGGCAACGATAGCACTGGATGTTCCCCGACTTGGGGGCTATGGAAGGTCCAGTGGTGACAACCTTGCTCTTCGTGTCTATGGGAACACGAGAGGTCCTTGCAAGAGTCAAAGTGGCCAGGGGTGGCCTCCTAAATGTGGACCCTTCTGACCAGGAAGAAGTCTGACGTGAGCCAGCGAGTCGCAGGTAATGCTCGTACTCGAGGGCCATCTGATAAACTTGTTCGATCGTCTCTAACTGGTGGGGAATAGACTCCCTACGTAACTCCGATCCCAGCCCAGTATAGAATCGGGCAGCGTGTCACTAGTCTCCTCTCTCAGATCACTCCTCACTGCTAGCTCATCAAATCAGGACATGTACTCCGCTACGGATTGTGTGCTCTGGCATAACGAAAAAAGCTGACCTAGCAACTGATCCTGATACGAGGCGGGATGGTATTTCTCCTTCAGTCAGTGTTTCATGTCCTCCCAATGGATAATAGGACGTTACCCGTCTCGTTGCAGAGACCTATCTAGACTGATCTGGAAAATTTTGGGTGGACTGACTAGCTTCATTTTTGCAAACATAACACAACGCTTGTCACTCATATCATACCACTCAAAGTAGTGATCCATCTCTTGAAGCTAGTCGCCAAAAGTCTTCGGGTCAAGCCGACCATTGAATGTGGGGGAATTAATGTGTATGCGTCGAGTAATATTGTACTTAGCGTCTGGTGCTCGACGTGGCTCAGGATAATCGTTAAAGTAATCGTCCAGTCCGTAATCATAATGGTCCTGAGCTCTATCCTATGGAGTTGGACGTCGTGGGGGAGCAAGTTCAAGCTGACGGACTCGAATGTAATCAAGAGGTCCACTTTGGTGTGGAGCAGGCTCTCGAAGCGGAGCGGCTTCTCGTGGTGGTTGATTCCTAACACACGTCTTGTAGTGGGAGGGCAACCCGTCCTTCCTCAAAGGGAACATCAGATGGAGTGGGTGAGTTGTCCCTACTTTGGGAAGTGAAGTGCTCTCACTCATTCTCAAGGGTGCCGACGCGGGTGCGAAGATCGCCATATAGTGCAGTCATTTGATCAAATCGACCTAACATCAAGCGTTGGAACTTCGCTAGTGTCATCTCTAAATTGGAGTTAGTGGCTCTCTTGATGGTTAGGTTCGGGTCAGTCATGGTTTGGCGGTCAGACCTTTCGCTACGTAACATGAAAGTGCCCTAACCTGTGCTCTGATACCAAATTTGATGCAGGGTAGGCCGTGCAACAAGGGTGTGTCGACACTAATGCGACCCAAAGTGCTCGTGATGCGGGATGGGCTCAAATAAAAGTGGATGAAATGCAAATGGGTTTTAAAATTTTAATCTGGAATTAAAATTTGCGGAGATGTTTTTATAAATATGGCAAATTAACACAGTGCGAACATTAATTTTCTGATACGCAAGTAAACCACGCTCGATTCCCACGAATTGATTTCTACCACAAATTAGGTTTTTAAGAAATATATAATGGTTTCCAATATTCAATATACGAAGAAATAAATACAATACAATAATACTCACGTGGCAATAGAGATCCAGTGGTGGCGAAGAGCGGCGAATATCTGAACCACTTGCCGTGGGGAAGATGATGTATTGGGTTGGATGTAGGTAGTCGGCAAAGGATGTTGGACTGAAGGATCACACAGTAAACTTGAGAGATATCAGTGGATTAGAGGTTCCACGACAAAAATGGGAGGAAGGAGTACAGTGGATGGGAGGGTGTCCACGATAGAGAAAGGGAAGGTGGTTCCTGTGACTGGCAGTTATGGCTAGTGGTTCCACGGTTGAGAATGGGACTGGAGAAGGTGATGAATGCATGTGTGTATGGTGGGAGGAAGAGGCGAGTGGAGGATGAAGATGTTTACGGTTCGCAGGAGAAGGCCTTGGCGGGTGGTTGTGACAGGATGGAGATGTACAATGGGCTCGGTTGTTTAGATGGACGGAATAGAACGGGAGGAATTTGTTGTTTGCGACGTTGGTGGTGGCTGACGGGATCAGAGAAAAGTGAGGGGACGGGATTGGAATGCCGACCTCCTTATGGTAGGCATCGACAGTGGCTTTGGGCTCATGATTAGAGCAGTGAGGCATGGTGGACTGAGCGGAGGGAAAGAATGCGGCTGCTAACAGCGAGGCTGGCGTATTTGCGGTTTGTCGTGCGGATGAGGATGGTGAGTGCGAATCGAGCGCTGGAAAGGCAGTAGACAGCGGTTATGAGGGGGAATCATGGATTATGGAGTGGGAATAGTGGCTACACGGGGAATTAACCGCGTGTGAGCGGAAATACAAAAAGGTAACTGAAATTAATCGAGGCTTCGCACCTCGTGGCTCGCGGCCTCGCACCACCGCTGATTGCCGGTCTGGAATTTCTCATAAATCAACAATGAGTCTAAACTGCGGCACCCGCCCCTATTTATAACAAGAGGGGGCCGTTGGACACCGGGCGTGAACGGCTATGATTGACCGTTACGCCCAATGCCCTAAAACACCAAAAAAGTATCCAAAAAAATAAAATAAAATACATAAAAAATATTAACGCAACAAGCTGGGCGCGGTCGCGGTCTCGAATCGCCGATCTGATCATCGGGAGGCGCGAATATACAAAAATGGGCCCCGCTGACTGGCGACTCATAGTCTGATGACAATCTCCATCAACCGGTATCTTTCATTATTAAATGCAAACAAATTCGTATTCTACATATACAGAACAGTGTCAGTTTAATATTTATGCCATATTGATAACTAAGATTGGTCACATATAGTGCTGGGATGGATTGTTTATTCGAGAATAACTGCATAGTTTCTGTAAGTTGCAAAGGTATTTTGCTTTTATTAATATGCAGTAATGTGGAATGATGATATATTTATATGAGCAGACCCCACTATGGTGGGATAAAGGCTTGAGTGTTGTTGTTGTATAGTTCGTTGTATTTCTTGGTTTAACTATTGGCATGATCTTTACCTTTGCTGAACTTTGAGTCTTGCATCATGATTTGCCTCTAAAAATGTCTGATTTTTTCCCTTCAAAATTGGTTACTTGTATATATAAACCATATTTTAGAAAAACAGTTATTATTTGTTTTTATTTATTAGTGTGAATGTAAAATATTCATTTTTGAGAAAGATTTGAGGAGGCTTGAGGAATTTATATCCAGTTTCAGCTCTAACTACATCCAACCAAATACTGGATTTAACCACACCTAACCAAATAAGGAATTTAGCACATCTTATTGAACTATAAAATATGTTTCCTACTTTGAAGCAACAAAATGAGCCTGGAACAGATTTATTTCATCATCCAACTCTGAGCTTCATAGAACTTGTAATACGCTATTTCAGAGTAATGGATTTTGCGGTCGTGTAGGAAAGCACACAATCTTTGGGAGAGTTTGCCGGGGAATGGAAATTATCCAGCGGCTTGGAAGCGTTCAGACCAATAATAATGACAGGTGATTTTGTTTTTCTTTGAATCTTAATTCTATACTGCAGTGATTAATGGATCAGTCTCCAAAGGATGATATCTAGGCTCCGTTTGCGGTGGCGTTCGTGAATGCAGTGGTTATGAACGATCTTACCTAAGGAACTTTATTCACTTTTATGTTCAAAATTAGTTTCCTTTTCTTGGTGGTGGTCATAACCACTATCATGTCAAACACACATTTTACAGTGGTGGGGTTTTTGTCCAAACTCACCTTGGCAAATAAGCCGTTCCATACGGAGCCTTAGTATAACAGCTGCGTGTCAGATTTTAGCGTGAAACTTTTGTACTCATGATCATAAAGACCCTGCCTGACCTGGCTTGATACAGGATGAAGTTTGATCAATCCAGTCTTGATTCAAGCCAGACATAGCTCCCTACCTTCAATTCGAGCAATAAATCAATCTGATTTTGATTAGTTTTCAATCAACGTTCATAACACACTCATGCATATAGGTGCATGAATATATTATTTTTAATGTGTATACATACATATATTTGCATTCATACATGCCTGCAACAGAAACTATAAATTCATGGCTCGTATATTTAACCACATGGCTAGAAGGTTCTTGTCTTTTTGAGGATGTAGAGAATTTTAGTGACTTGTGCTGTTGAAATTGTGTAGAACCTTCTAGAGACCCTGGTTTAGTGTTAAGAAGCTTCCGGAGTATTGTTTAAAAGCCCAGCATATGGTGGAATCTAGACCCTGACAGAGAACTCTAGGTGCAGAGTATTCTAGATGGATATGTACATACATGAGTATACCCCCAAGAAATGCATTTATATGTGTGTTTAGTTTTGAAATAACTAGTCCTCATGGCATGAAGAGGAGAGCATATAAAGCAGTAATTTTGCCCCATCTCTCGTCTGTCTTGATCGCATGCTCCGCTAGAGCTGTCACGGTTCCGGTTTGGTTTCGGCTTTACTAAAACCGTGAACCGAACCGCTAAGGTGACGGTTCTTTGCCCCCTCTCTCGCCTGTCTCAGTGCTGATTATTCTTATCATTTTTTCACCAATAAAATTGTATGATAACTTAAATCTATAAAATTGTTTGGATTGAGTGGTGTAGGCCCATTCATGACGTGAAGATATTGAGAACCATCGTGAAGGATTGAAGCAGCCCCAGGTCAGAATATGCATTTCTAAGCCAGGAACCTGCTTCGTATTTATGCCAATTATACAGTTTATGTTTTGAAAGGAAATATTTGGTCTCATTTATTCACATTTAAGATTATATATATAGTATTGGGGCCATATCTGACATTGTTTTTGCTGTACGTTCTAATTAATTTTTGAAAAAGAAATTTAATCACATGCCGGTGAAATTAAAATCATTTAGTTATTTGAGCCCCTGCTTAGTTTACTGATGAGAAAATTATGTATTTTGTAGTGTAATGATATCAGTTCATTGTAATTACTGAGCAAATTAAAATAATAAATATTTAAATTTAATATGATATTCCTATTAGTCTACCGTTTATTACACAATGCAAAATAATTTTGGACTATGTAAGTACTTAAATGTCATTACGAACGCAGAGGATTTCTATACAAATAAACTATCTTACAGTATAATAATAAGTTAATTTTTGCTAATCTATATTTTCAGCATGTATAATATGACCCCGTCAACTATTTAGAGAATCATTTTACAGTCCAAATGAGAAGATCTATTTTGCTATTTGGTGTTTACCCCCTTCTACCATGGTTTCCTGCCGCCGCCCCCTGCGAACGGAGAAATGGCTCCATCTCAGATCCCGCCCCCTTCTCTCCGGTCGCAAACTGCCCCAACAGCGTGCCAAACATACCCTGATTCCATGAACTTGGGCTGATAGATAAAATGAATATTCTCTCAATAACTTTGTGCCGTCAGATAAAAGGAGGATTAATTTGGATGAAGTAAATTGTTTCTAAATGGGGAAGGATCCTAATCCTGCTTGATGCTTGTGGCACCGAGCAAGCTCCCTTTATATGTTTGTGAGGATTTTTTTTTCGCAAACCGTTCACTCCGTTCATGCGATTCATGTGGCTGTGACCAACAATGTGATGTTTACAAAGGCGAGAGACCAAATGTTTGCAACAAAAAAAAGGTTTTGAAGGATTTATTTCAAGTGTGAGTAAAAATTAAGAGATTAATTTCATAAATTTGCATTATTTATATATTTTTATCAATTTCAAGCCAGATCGATGTGATCTAAACCCAGCTCCACGTCATGCTGGTGATGTCAGTACGTTTTTGTGAAGTCTTTGGCATGCCAAACAAATAGCTCTCAGCAAGTTTTTTTTTAAGTTAATTGATTAAAAACAAGCGCTATATTTTACCTTGCAAATGTTTTGTAGAGATGAGCTCATGAGCCTAAAAAAGACTAATAACTTCAGCCTTTATAATCAAATTCCTAAAATTTTGAGAAATTTGAAGAAAAGAATAAAATTTACAAAACATTTAGAACATATACAGATTATGATCTCATCCTTAAAGTTTAAAACTAGGGTTTTAATAAATATATATCATAAATAATATATAGTTTTCTGTCAAAGTTAATATTCATATTAAGAATAGATCTTCATTACTCAAAAATTAATATGCATGTATCAAAAATAGCTCTCCATTTTTAAAGATTTTGAAGATTTAAGGCCTTTAAGGGTGTTGGATATAAAACCAAACAGTATATTAAATATATACACACACACGAGTGACGGTACACAGGGTGTCTCCCGTGCTTCGTGCAACAGTACTCAGTCTGCGGCGGGCGAGCGCGCCGCTGCCGGCAATTCTTAATATTTTTCTTATGAGGTAATTTTCTTAATATAATTTTTTTATTGATTTGGAAGACTCGGATGTTATACCGTGCAATCGCAACGAGCAACGATATACACTAATTAATCACACATAAAAGAGTTGTAATGCAGTTAATTAGTAGGTTAATTATAACAGTCCATTTTGTGTACACCACCTCTGCCACTAAACATGTTTCCCTTCTTTCTAAGTAGTAATAATGTCGTGAATGCTCTTCCTCTTGCTCTCCTTCTTCAAGCTCTGCCGGAGGTAGAACTTCTGGGCGTGGCTCGCAACCTGCGTCGGCGTCCTCGTCTTCACCGCCCATCTCGATATGTTCCTCCAATCTCCTCTTCCGAATCGTTCCAATCCCTCCAAAAATCTCCTGCAGCAATCAGTCCACATAAATTTTCTTCAATCCCCAAATCTATCAATCGATGGATCGATTGATTCTCGAGGCTTAGTTAACTAACTATCCGTGAATCAAATTACCTGTGTTCATCCTCTGTCCATGGAACCCCCTTTCTCCTCCCCTCTCTGGACGTCTGCTGCTCTGCCGCCTCCGCCTCCGGCGATCGTTCCCCGTCCTCGCTCTCATAGGGAGGCAGGTCGACTCCGCCGGAGTCGATTAGGTCGATGTCGTGGAGGAGGACGAGGTAGTGAAGGTGGACGTCTTCCGGCGCCTTGCCTGGGATCTGCGCCGCGATCTGCCACCACCGATCCGGTGCCTCCTCCGGCACGTCTACTAATGCTCTTTCGAACATCTTATTCTCCCCCGGCGTCCACGTCGTCGGACAGGCCGGAATATCGCCGGAGGAAGCGGCGAACTGCAGGTATCCACCGTACATGCTTCAATCGACGGCAGAAGAAAATTCTAGACTGACAGCGATTTTTTCGAATTGAGCCCCGCACGGATCGCCGATCGGGGGTGTCTATTTAAAGCGCAATGGTCGGCGCCGCGCTGCGGCGAATAAAAACTAAAATTGCTCAGGAAGTCAGGATGCAATATGTATATATAATTAATTATATATACATATATATAAATATTAATTTTGAATATATATTATTAATTTTTATAGCACGCAGTTGCTAAGATAATATATTTTTATATGACCATTATTATTATATTACTATTATAGTGTAAAGTAGACGATCATTTGGCCTCCCATGTAAATGTTTATATGCATGCGAATGTAATTAAAGAGATTTTGTGACAGATTTTTTTTTATTATTTTAAGAGTACAGAATTTATACCTAGTTAAGACTTTATGTGAGTTAGATTTTGTATATATTCTTCATGTTTATTTATTTTAATTTTTTTATTTTCTTGATTGTACTTTCATTAGTCATTTATAATATATGAAATCAATTTTTTAATAATATTTAAGCTTTATTTGGCAGACCGGTGGCGGTCGTGAACACAGTGGTTGTGAATCATTGTTCAAAATTGGTTTTCTTTTTTTGGTGACAGTCAGAATCTCAGTGTCTTGGCAAACGTATATTTTATGATGGTGATGTTTTGTCCTATTTCACTGATGCAAATGAGCTTTGTCAAACAGTCGAAAAATTTAGGTAGGCACATGTCAAGTGGTAGGTGTGCCAATCTTTTTTTAGGTCAAAATTAATCTTTTTTTTAAATAAATAAATAACAAAAATATTATTTTATTTATTTTTACGATCATTTTCAGACTTCATATGCATATGTTTTGAGGAATAAATGAAAAATTGTAGCTACACTTATTTTACAAACTATATTTTCTTTAGAAATTGCAGTTGTAATTTACAACTATAATTTTGTCTGTAAAAAGTTCCCGCACCTACTGCTACCAAAAATTCTCCACGGAGCATCTTATATGTGCAAGGGAAATGATTAGCACGCATCTTCCAACTGTATTTAATATTTACTTCTATTCATCATTTATAATATTTAGTATTTTTGTCTATTGCGAAAGTTTTTAAGAGATGCTTGCATCCAATACAAATATTATTTCAGAATTATATAAAAAAATTTAAATATGCAAAAAAATCATAACACTTATTTAAACAATATATAAAGAGTTTGGTTCTTAAAAAAAACAATGTATAAAGGAAGGTATGCCGCGTAAAGGGAGGGGGGTAAATTGGGTTCAGTTCCCCCGGTCAGGTTCTGAGAAGCGAAATTGGCGACAAACAGTGACGCTCGTTTTTCACACCTTCAACTTGCTGACGGCGGCCGCCAACGTGGAGTTTGGATAAGCATTCACTCCAATACAGCGCCCGCACACGTGTATCCACCACGACGGTATTATTAGCCCGGGCGCGCGTGGCTCGCCGATCGCGTCTCTTCGTATGTTCCTTCTAAATCCGACGGCTGGGATCTATTCAATCGCGGTGGGTCAGCACCTCGGTCTTGACGGCGCTGGGCGGGCCTGCCGCCGGCGACCGATTGCGACACGCCCTCTTTCTTTTCCTACTCGACAGAAATATTAAAACACCCGCCGCTATCTCTTTCGTTAATTCATAAACTATTACTAAACCAAGTATACTTTAATTCATTCAAATTAATCATAATTATTTTCTTTAAAATTTATATTTTATTTACATAGTATAATTTAAGATAAAATAAAAAACTACAGAAGCATAAAATAAATATAATAGAATCATATTAAAAGAGTTTGAAAATATGCAATATAATAATAATAATAATAATAATAAATAGATTGAAATTTTTGAGCTAAACCTAAAGGACTCGGACCAAGAACGCCTGTGGAAGGTCAACCCAACCGGACAAGCCGCGCGTGACACGCCACGCTCTCCCAAGGCCCGAAAACATCTGAACAGAGAGCAAAACCCGCGCACACGAGCAGGCAATGCCCCCGAACGCACGACAGCGCCCCACGCGCTACCATCCAACGCCGCCTCCGGCCACTGCCGCTGCCGGGCACCCTACCCAGGCCGCCTGAAGCATCCGAGGGGCACTTTTGTCATTTCGCTAAATTTGGTGATCCAGGTGACCGAAATAGAGAGACATCATTCACCATCACAAATTCTGCCCCAGCGCAATTACCGATGTTTCACTTCCGAAAACTACAAATAAGTCTGCATGCCTTCATTTGAAGACAATCACCTCCAGAGAGAAGAGAGAGCTCTGGGGTTTTCCGGCGAGATCGTGGACTTAGGTAGATCCTCCGCTTATGAATCCGCTCCTCTTCTTGCGCAAAGGTTTCGTAGACTTAGCCAAATTTCTAGGCTGGAACACTTCCATCAAGGTTCTGTGGACTTAGCATATTTTCATGGCCGGAGCGCTTCCATCGAGACTCCGAGTACTTGGTTTCATTTCCTCATTCTTGTACTATATAGTTGTAACAGAGAAGCCGTCTTCGCCCTCCGAAATCAAATCGCAATCCCTATAAACTCAAAGGAACTAGTGAATTTTTGGCTCGACACAGATCCAACTGCGTGATTTTTCACCATTTCTGGGTTTCTACGTCAAAAAAGTTTCTTGTCATTTGTTGTTGTTTACTTTAACTGCTTGCGCGCCTGGTCCAATTCCGAGCTAAGACGATCTGATTTCTCTGAGCCGGGAAAAGACCAGGTGACACACGTGCAACAATATGAAAAGTTAGAAGAGCATTAAGCACCACTGCTAAGTGCTAATTGTAATTCATTTGGATATTTCATAAAGTCTGGAGTTCATTAAATAAACACAATAAAATATTTATTAGAAATACCTTGTGTGATCAAGAACGATCCAAAACTAAATTAATCAGATCTATTATGTAACGGCCTCCCCCGCCCACGGCTCGAAATGACGGCCGCCGACACCCCCAGCATCCAGCTCGAAAGGATTCAGTCTAACCAGGTCTGCAGACCATGCACCCCAAACCCTCTCCATCCACTGGCGGGTTGTTGAGGCCGGGGATCGAACTTGAGACCTCCTTGATAAGGAGTTTTCAAACTACTCCTCATCACAAACTGAGCTCGATCCCCGGCCTCAACAACCCGCCTGTGGATGAAGAGAGGTTGGGGTGCATGGTCTGCAGACCTGGTTAGACTGAACCCTTTCAAGCTGGATGTTGGGGGTGCCGGCAGCCGTCCTTTCGAGCCATAGGCTAGGGAGACCGTTACATATTATCACCTCGAGTTGATCGATCGGCCTCCAATTATAGTGACAGGTGAAAGCTGAGAAGATTTTTTTGGTTGTAGATGTCTTGGTCACTGGCGAAAGAACCGGCAAAAATGTCATTGTCATATCATAATCTTATGCCCCAAACTAGTATTTTTTTTGTAACGGTAGTAACATTTGTCATACCAAACATACATTCTATGAAAATGACGTTTTTGTCCAACCTCATCGAAGCAAATAAGTTGGGATAAGCCGCGCCAAACGCACCCTGAATCTTAGGAGTTGGCGGTTTCCACAACAGTAGAGCACAAAAGGGCTCCCTAGTTTCACCTATGTGTTCCCAAAGAGAATAGGCCCGGCCCGAGCCCGGCCCAAAAAAGCCCGATTAGGCCCGACCCGGGCCTACTCCGGACTTGAGGCCCTCACAGGGCCCCGAAATGGAGCCATTAATCGGCCCGACCCGGGCCGGGCAAAGCACGAATTTTGGGCCAACTCAAGCCTCGACCTAGGAAAAAAACACACACATCTAGTAGTTTAAATGAATTAGGATTGTATACAAAAGCACAATTTCATAATTTTATGAGTACGGAAGAGATCGAAAACTTCGATCTCTTAAAATTGTGGAAAAGTAAAGCCAATACTTATCCTATTTTGTCCTATATTGTCCATGATTTACTAACAATCCAAGCTAGTACAGTTGTTTCGGCATCCGCTTTTTCTCTTTGTGGTAGAGTTTTGAACGACCATAGGAGCCGGCTAAACGAAGAATCACTAGAACTCTGCTTCTGTTACAAGGATTATTTGGTTGCTACGAGGAGGAAGCATCATATTTCAGCGTTAGAGACGAGCTCAGAGAAGATAGAAGACGAGATGAACGCAATGAATATAAGAGTTGATTAAGCGCGTCACACCCGATAAAATATGTAATTTGTTAAGTTAGTAATTTTGTAATTTTTTATATTTAAAATTAATAATAATAAATTTCATTTTTTTTTAATTAATGTAAATTGTGAAAGTATAAATTTTTTTTGCTTAATATTAATAATTTTATTGTACATTTTTATTTTATAATTTTTTTAACTAATATGTTTTTTTATTAAATTTTTTTATAAAAAACCGGGCCCGGTCCGGTCCTGGGGGCCGGATCAGGCCCGAGGACAACTGAGCGGCCCGCAACATCGATGTTTTTTCTGTTTTTTTAATCTTCATGTTTGTCTGGTGGTCACATCATAGATACGACCGACAAAAAAATTAAGGATAATTTTATTGGCAGCCCCTCTTCAATTATTAGCAAACCAATTTTTTTTTTAAAAGACCCTTTTCCCTTCGATTTTAAACCTAATGGCAGCCCAAGTCCTAAACTGCCGCCCGATGAAAATCCCTCTCGAGAATCGCGATACCCGCGTCGTCGTTACCTTCCCCCTCGCTGGTTGCTATCGTCGTTCCCCTTCCCGCTCGCCACCGCCGCTCGCCACCTCCTTCGGAGGGTCTCTACCGCCGAATGGTCCTTCAAATCAAGGTCAGTCGCAAGACCCGTTCTCTCTAAATAAATCATTTTCCTCCCTCTCTTAGATCTCAGATGTTCTTAAATGTCGCTGTTTTTCGTAGGTCATCTTCTACAAAATTAGGTATTCAATGTTGATGGGTTTCACCTTAATTTATAGGAAGAAAGGGACCCCCATGATCCCCACCAAGGGAGATCATGGGTGGGCCCACCTTACCCCCATGATCTCTCATGGAGATCATGGGGGTGGGCCCCCATTTCCTCCCCTCTCCCGCGGAAGGAACCGCCACCGGCGGTTCCTTTTCGGCCGACCACGGCCATGGCTCGCGGCCATGGCCGGCCGCGGCCATGGCCGGCCCCGGCCATGGCTCGCGGCCATGGCCGGCCCCGGCCATGGCTCGCGGCCATGGCCGGCCCCGGCCATGGCTGGCCTCGGCCATGGCTTACGAGCGTGCACGGCCTCGGCCATGGCCGGCTCGCGGCCGCGGCCGGCCCCGGCCGCGGCGGCCGGCCGTCGGCCATGGCCGGCCCTCGGCCATGGCCGGCCCTCGTCCATGGCCGGCCCTCGGCCATGGCCGGCCCTCGGCCATGGCCGGCCACGGTCATGGCCGGCCGCCGCCTTACCCGGCCGCCTCCCCACCGTCCGATCAAGGGAGAGGCCCCGCCGGCCGTCCGATCGGGATAAAACCACCCACTAACCCACTATGTTAGTGGGGGGACCCGTCATAACTTCCCCCGGGGGCCTATAAAAAGACCCCAGGGGCTCCTCATTTCCTAACTTTCTCCTCCTACGCTTCCCCCTTCTTCTTCTTCCTCAGGTGAGAGCTCTCCCGTTTTCTCTGCCGGCGACCACCCCTCGTCGTCAACCACCAGCGGCCGCCTCTCGCCGCCAACCACCGACAGCCACCCGCGACCTCCAGCAGCCACCAACGGATACTAGCACCCGCCAACAGCTACCAGAACTGTCATCGGCTATTGGCACCCCACCAGAGCTCAGTTACAAAGGAAACACTCCAAGGACTGAGAAAGACGCACAAAGGAAGCAGTGACAACCCTTGGACACGCGTCGCCTCTGAGCGCACGTGACTGAAGTATCTCGCGCATTCCACCGTCCAAGTCCCGTTGGCGTGGCAGTCTGTTGCCCACCAACGAGTGCATGCACTCTCTCTCTCTTCTCAAGATTGTAACGGGAGCGGCCTGTCGCCCCGATTCCCCCCATCAAATTGTAACCTCCAACAATCTAGTGGATTTTGATCGGCACCGACCCGGTCACGTGGTTTTTCACCCGGTTGAAGGGTTTTCCACGTTAAAACTTCCCGTGTCCATCCCCCATTTTTAAACTGACTGTGTGCGTGCTCGACCGCTCCGCGAGCTAAGGCGGTCCAAGAATATCCGGCCCGACCGGAGCATCGAGTTAGTCCGCAACAGTTTTGCGCCGTTTGTGGGAAACATTCCCAAAATCCTTCGCAAAGCAAGTCCGTCGTCCCTACTACTACAATGGCAAAGAGGAATGCTCGCACTGCCGAAGGATCCGCACTTGGCGGACACACTAAGCCTGCACGATCACACTCTCTGGTGGACGTGCCACTGACCGCTGAAGCAGCTTTCGCCCCCGTCACCGCCCTAGAAGGACGTATCCGCCAGATGGAAGAACTACAAACCGAAATGCTCACCTTACTCCGAAATTTGGGGGCACCAATCATTCTCTCACTGCTGAACCCGACGCCAGAATCCCAGCAAAGAAAAGAGCAAACTAATACAGACAAGAAGAGTGGCGTCAGCCTGCCCCTCGAAGGCAAGACCCCTCAGGAACTGGGGGGGCAGCATCTACCTCAAGGATACTCCCCTCCCAGCACCATCCATGTTGATGCAACCCATGCGGCACAGAATAAGCCGACATTCCACCACCTAAAGACGTCTCAGCCATTTGAACAAGTTGTCTTACTGCCGTCAGAAGAACTCCCTGCCCCCACCAGGCCTGGCCTACACAGAGAATACGACATAGAAAAGGAATTCTGAAGCACAAATAGCTCCCCTGTGCCTGCAACATCACTCCAGGAGATGTATGGCCACTACCTCACACGTCCTCGTCATAAAGAAAGCGCTGGAAACACAATTGCCCCTGGCACTTCTGCCACAAAGCAGGAACCAGATAAATACCTACCTAACGATAACTCACCTAGCTCCTGCACAGCCACGGGCGCAGAAATCCGTAGTTTCAGTGGGGCAGGCGACCCGCTCTCACACCTGAAGCATTTTGAAGCCATCATGCACGCTCGCAATGCCTCAGATCAACTCATGATCCGAGTATTTTCAACAACACTAATAGGAGAAGCTCGGACTTGGCTTCAATCCCTACAAAGAGAAGATACTGACAGCTACATCGAGCTTGCCGCCCTCTTCATCAAAAGGTTCATGACAATCGAAAAGCCCTCACCAGAAAATCTGAGACCAAGCAGAAGACAGAAGAGGAAGAAAGAAGTTGAACCAACCCATACGATGCGAAAAGAACGACGCCAGAAGCGGAGTCGCCTCAATGGTAGTCAGCACAGCCCTCCGAGGAATGGGGGGCAACATTCACTCCAGGAATACATCCCTATGAATACTACCTGCACTAATATGATGTATGCAATCCCGAATAATTCATCAGTTCAACGATCAAGAGCGCCGCGGCCGAACCCCAAGGCAGACCAGGCAAGATACTGCGAATATCACCGAAGTCACGGCCACAACACGAACGAATGCAATGGACTAAAAGAAGAAGTCCAACGACTGACCAACTTAGGAGCAGTTGATCAATTCATATCAAGAAGAAGATCACCTAACAACCAGAACATAAGATGCACGACGGTCAAGATTGGCGAACCACCCACCAAACTGAATCAGGTTCTAGTAGACAAGGAAGTCACCACCAATATACTATTTTTATCAACTATGCTTCAACTCAAGCTCACCGCCGGATATCTCAAACTAACATCTGCAAGCGCTCGTGTCCTCGGGGATCACCCGGTACCAATCATCGGCACCATCACTCTGCCAGTCACTCTCAAAGATGCACACCGACAGACATCCTACGACGTGCAGTTCGTCGTCGTCCAAGCTGATTCCGACTACACAGCAATACTCCAACAGTCACTTTGGGATGTCTTCCAATCCTGCTCAAACCACCTCCGTCCTTAAGTGGTTTCCTTCATTTGTTTATTATGTTTATTAAAAATTATAGAAATCCGCCCGTCTGAGCTAGTAAGAACTATCCAAATTGCCTATATCTCGCTTTAAACTATTTAAACCGCGGGACCAACCCCGGACATGTTACCACCATTCTTAAATTACTTCATTCACTTTATATTATTCTTCTCTTTACTTATCTTAACAGTACAAGAACCGAGAAAATGACTCGCCCGCATGGAGATCATACAATCATATGAAACATATGGCGCTAATCAGAGCAACACCGTGGAAGCCTGCCCCCCTCACGAAGAAGCCGCGATCCTGTCTCGTGCGAAAAGCCGTGGACCTGTTCCACTCAACACCGTGGGGGCCTGCCCCCCTCACGAAGAAGCCGCGAGCCTGTCTCGCGCGAAAAGCCGTGGACCTGTTCCACGCAACACCGTGGGGGCCTGCCCCCCTCACGAAGAAGCCGCGAGCCTGTCTCGCGCGAAAAGCCGTGGACCTGTTCCACGCAACACCGAGGGGGCCTGCCCCCTCACGAAGAAGCTGCGAGCCTGTCTCGCGCGAAAAGCCGTGGACCTGTTCCACGCAACACCGTGGGGGCCTGCCCCCCTCACGAAGAAGCCGCGAGCCTGTCTCGCGCAAAAAGCCGTGGACCTGTTCTACGCAACACCGTGGGGGCCTGCCCCCCTCACGAAGAAGCCGCGAGCCCGTCTCGCGCGAAAAGCCGTGAACCTGTTCCACGCAACACCGTGAGGACTTGACCCCCTCACGAAGAAGCCCTCATACAAACTAGGCCGCAAGCCAGGCCCACACACTAAGCCATGGGTCAGTCCCATACTAATACACCATGACAAAAATCAACTCCCACCAACAATCATCTCATAACAAAATGCATCTGTGCAAAACACAGGACAACGACATACAAGTAAGACTATCATAGAAAACAATGAATTGGAGCCCTAACGGCAACAATCTCAAAAGCTATAACAGAAGCAAATGACTACAAATAAATGACGAGACATACAAAAGCAGATAAGCACTACAGCTACTCATCATCAGCATCCGAGCTAGAACGCTCATCGTCTGAAACATCCGCAAAGCTGAAACTGGAAGTATCACACCCGAGATGCTTCCCTATGAAGCGAAAGGCCTTCGAAACACCACGACGAAGCGCTAACTGGCGTATGTCATCCATCTGAGGCTCTACTTCCTTGGACCAAATGTCATCACGAACCTCCTCCGCGATCAGGCTACGATCCCGCATATAGTCCAAGGACTCCAGGTACTCCGCAAGACCTGCGGCCTTCAATTCAGATGTATGGTCATCCGAAGATAACATCTCTACCTGCGCCCTCGCCGCACAAAGCTGGGTCTCAAGGCCTGAAACCTTATCTCGCGCCGCATGCAACTGAGTCTCCAAGCCAGATATCTCCTCCCTCGCATACTTCAACATTTGGGCAGTCCTCTCCACCACGGCTTTCTCCACGTCCAAGGAAGCACGCACGTCTTCTAGCTCGGACTTCAGCTCTGACCCAACTTGATGATACTGCGCGATGTCCCGGTCATGTTCTTCCTTGAGAGAAGAGAGTGAGCCCATCGACAATCGAAGCTTCTCCTGCAAAGCGAGATATCCATCCTTCAGGCTCACGTAATGATCGTTCCAGGTGACCGCTATCTGTACCTGAGTCTCGATCTACAAAAGGAAAATACGCAATTAGCCGCCTTCAAACAAAAAATAAAGGAAGAAGGAAGAAACAATAAGGCACCAACTTACCGCGTCACTCATCGCCTTCAAAGAGGAAGACATCCGAGGAACCGCTGCGCTAGCAAGCTCCCGTAGAGCCGGGGAAACAGGTAACTGCGTCTCTGGGACCGAATCATCAGAGGCTACCACCACAACGTCAACATCACTAACGGGGGCCATAACCGCTTTTCTCTTGCGGCCCCCTCCCTGAGAAGACGACACCACCCGTCCCGTGCCAACAGAAATACCACATCCCAACAATCGCTTCTCTTCAACAAACGCATATATGTTGAAGAGACGATTAGCCAACTCACGAGGCTCGGAAAATCCCAGCACAGGAGAGAAGTCTCGCTCCCTCCCTTTCACACGGCGACAACGATCGGGAAGCGCATTCCACACCTCAGGAAGACCCCAGGAGTTCTTCACATATCCAAACAAAGTGTTACCATGACGGCGATCTTTGCGAGACTCAAACTCCAGCCAAACCTTTTTGCTGCGCACCTCGATCCGCTCACCACCATCAAAGCGCACGTCGCACCAATCACGGAACTGTTCTAAAGAAAGAGAGCCCCCGTGCTCACGAAGAAAAGCAATCAAGCCCATGATACGAGTAACCCCGGTTGGGGCAAACTGGCAAATAGGAACTCCGCAAAACTTCAGAATCTCCACCACCTCGTCGCAGGGGGGAAGACGAAAACCAGATCTGAGCGACACTTCGCAAACAGTCAGCCAACCACGGGGAGGATTTTGGACCCGCTCCTCGGGACGCGGGATCCTCACTTCCAAGTCAGAAGGAAGTCCAAACTTTGCCCTCCAAATAGCTACACCGTCTTCGGTCAAAGAAGAGCGCAGACGCATGGGTCCAGCAGAGCGCTTCGGTACCTGCACACCGCAAAATATTCAGTCAATTCAAAGCGGAAAAATCACGCACAACATGCCCGCAAGCACGGCCTGCGCACGCGTACAGCTTACACGCACACACAGCCTCACCAGGCCCAGCCCGCGCACGTGGCCAGCGTACACGCCCGCGCGCGGCCGGCGCGCGCGGCCGGCGCGCGTGCGGCCTATGCGCACGCGTGCGGGCGGCCAGCACGCCCGCCACCAGCATGACCGCGCACAGGCCACCCCCACGCATGCTCGGCCTGCACGCGCGGATTGTGCACGCAAGTGGGGCGCACACCCCACTCGCATGCACGACCCTTAAGCGCACGACCGGCTGACCTCCGTACATACTCGCCTTCATACCTTGGAGCCGCACGCCGTCGCCGCCATTCCGTATTTCGCGCCAACGATAACCTCCGCGACCAGAGTTAAAAATCTCTCCCCGCGCTCGCTCCTCTCGCAACTAAAAGAGATTTGGGGGGCAATTGATGGGTTTCACCTTAATTTATAGGAAGAAAGGGACCCCCATGATCCCCACCAAGGGAGATCATGGGTGGGCCCACCTTACCCCCATGATCTCTCATGGAGATCATGGGGGTGGGCCCCCATTTCCTCCCCTCTCCCGCGGAAGGAACCGCCACCGGCGGTTCCTTTCCGGCCGACCACAGCCATGGCTCGCGGCCATGGCCGGCCGCGGCCATGGCCGGCCCCGGCCATGGCTCGCCTCGGCCGGCCCGCGGCCATGACGGGCCCGCGGCCATGGCCGGGCCGCGGCCATGGCCGGGCCGCGGCCGGGCCGCGGCCATGGCCGGGCCCCGGCCATGGCCGGCCCCGGCCACGGTCGGGCGGCCCCGGCCCCGGCCACGGCCGGCCCTCGGCCACGGTCGCGGCCGGCCCTCGGCCGCGGCCGGCCCTCGGCCGCGGCCGGCCCTCGGCCGCGGCCGGCCCTCGGCCGCGGCCGGCCCTGGCCGGCCCTCGGCCGCGGCCGGCCCTCGGCCGCGGCCGGCCCTCGGCCGCGGCCGGCCCTCGGCCGCGGCCGGCCCTCGGCCGCGGCCGGCCCTCGGCCGCGGCCGGCCCTCGGCCGCGGCCGGCCCTCGGCCGCGGCCGGCCCTCGGCCGCGGCCGGCCTCGGCCATGGCCGGCCACGGTCATGGCCGACCGCCGCCTTACCCGGCCGCCTCCCCACCGTCCGATCAAGGGAGAGGCCCCGCCGGCCGTCCGATCGGGATAAAACCACCCACTAACCCACTATGTTAGTGGGGGGACCCGTCATAACTTCCCCCGGGGGCCTATAAAAAGACCCCAGGGGCTCCTCATTTCCTAACTTTCTCCTCCTACGCTTCCCCCTTCTTCTTCTTCCTCAGGTGAGAGCTCTCCCGTTTTCTCTGCCGGCGACCACCCCTCGTCGTCAACCACCAGCGGCCGCCTCTCGCCGCCAACCACCGACAGCCACCCGCGACCTCCAGCGGCCACCAACGGATACTAGCACCCGCCAACAGCTACTAGAACCTGTCATCGGCTATTGGCACCCCACCAGAGCTCAGTTACAAAGAAAACACTCCAAGGACTGAGAAAGACGCACAAAGGAAGCAGTGACAACCCTTGGACACGCGTCGCCTCTGAGCGCACGCGACTGAAGTATCTCGCGCATTCCACCGTCCAAGTCCCGTTGGCGTGGCAGTCTGTTGCCCACCAACGAGTGCATGCACTCTCTCTCTTCTCAAGATTGTAACGGGAGCGGCCTGTCGCCCCGATTCCCCCCATCAAATTGTAACCTCCAACAATCTAGTGGATTTTGATCGGCACCGACCCGGTCACGTGGTTTTTCACCCGGTTGAAGGGTTTTTCACGTTAAAACTTCCCGTGTCCATCCCCCATTTTTCAACTGACTGTGTGCGCGCTCGACCGCTCCGCGAGCTAAGGCGGTCCAAGAATATCCGGCCCGACCGGAGCATCGAGTTAGTCCGCAACAAATGTCATTTTTTTCACTCTTCCTTAATTCTACAAAACCGGTTTTTCATGGACGTTGAAATATGTTGTTTGGACTCTAGAAAGACGTGAGTCTTTTGAAACAAAAACTGAGGTTGAGAGGGAAATGACATGGGTAAACATTGGCTGGAATGGGTATTGTAGGGGGTTTTGGAGAGAGCGACAAAAATTGACGGCAGAAGTTTGATTATGAAATATTGAGTGTGTCGGGTGGGCAGGAAATGAAGTTCAGTTCTTGGGCATGCTGGTGTCAAGGTTTGGGAAGAAGATTTGGCGGTGGCGGGGGCCTTTACAAGATGTGATTACAGGAATTAGTTCGGTTGGAGGCGTAAGAACTGGTTGAAGTTCATGGGTGCAAGAAATGGATTGTTTGTAGAGTATGCATTGACAATTTGTGCACAAGAAGAGGAAACAGGGTATCAGGATCCTCTCCATTTCAAGTGAAATGGAGGGGATCCATTTCACGGCCGAGATTGAAATGCTTTTGATCCGACGGGTTCATCATTTCCCATATTTTTTTAGATTTTCTTAATCAAAAAAATCTCCACCACAAGATTTTTTTCCAACTTGTCTTGTCCATTAGATAGTGAAATGGAGAGAATCCCGATCCGAAAACAGGGGGGTTTGATGACTGGCCAGCTAGCAGATCTTAGTTTTAGATGTTGAAAGAAGTGGACATGCGCCTGGGAAGTGATCTGAAAGTGGGTTAGAAGCAGATCGTAGTTTTGATTTAATTTTTTTTATTTTTTACTTTATCTGTCATTGGCATAATTGTCTGCGTTTATATTTTTACAATTTGCCGATAACAATAGGATGTCATAAGTATAAATAGGTTTGCCAATAACAACGTCCAAAATTAATCTCCACGTGATGATCTAGTCTTGTCCAGAAAGCCCAATCGAGCCAGGCCAGTACCTGGCTCTACGGGCCTGGGCCCGGGCCCGGGCTTTCCTTTATTCGGGCTCGGGCACCAACCCCCTGGAAGGGGCCTGATCCGGCCCCCAAGGCCAGGCCGGGCCGGGCCCGACCTCTATTTTTAATTTTATTTAAATAATATCTTTATTTTTAAAAAATAATAGATTTTAAATATATATAAATAGATTTTTGAATGAAATCCGGATTTCATTAATTGAAATAAATCCCGCCAGATGGAGGGATTTCAAAGCAGGATTTCATTAATGAAATCCCAATTTAAGCAGGATTTTGTCTGGGCCGGGTTTAGCTTGGGGCCGGGCTCTATTCGGGCCCGAAAATCAGGCTTTTCAGACTCGGGCTGGGTACCGGGCTGGGCAAATGTCTTACTTATATCGGGGGCTGTAAAGGAAAATCAATTTCTAATAATAAAATAAATAAGAGGACTGTGAATCACGACCGAGCAAGCTAATGAGATTAAAGAAAGTCAAGGGTCAAACATCAAATTAGAGAAAACAATACAATTGTGCAAAACAGTGTAAAGAAAGACAAGTATTTATTATTGGACCATTTAGAGAATTTTTAATCGAACTCATGGAAATGGAAGAAACTTTAAAAAATACAACAATAGTACTTAGAACACTTGAGAGAATTTATGTTTGTGAAGTATTCATTGAACTCATGGAACTTAAAAAATGACTTGAAGGATATTCTCAATGATGTGGTGAGTATAAATAGTCTGACTTACTTGGGTCCAATGTGATTAATGATGTTACATGTTTTATGCAATTGAGTGCCTTGTGTCTAATGTGGTTCGTAAGATATCATGAATTGAGCTAAAAATATAAGGCTGGTGGAGGTGGTCTGTGTTAATTGGGACTTGTGTTTTGTATTGGAACCCAATTAACACTTAGGGGGTCTCAGGGCATTTGAGAGATCTTAGTCATTACCTTGCTTAGGCGTGCACAAAAAAACCGATCCTAATCGATTTGGTTGGGACCGGTCCGATTAGGATCGGTTAGGGACCGGTCCCAGGAGGGCCAATGGGCCCTCTTTTTTCTTCAAAGACCGGCCCCGGACTAGGACCGGTAAAAGAGCGATCATTCCTGCATGCACGCAACATTGTTGAGATTGCATGTGACCTTCAATGCCTTGGACTGTTTCTTCTCCTCATCATTGAACGAGATATTTTACACTTGAAAGTTAAAGACAGGTCTTTTACACTAGGGCATAATGTGGAGGTGCAGTGGGTGAAAAAATACCGTTAGGACCGGTCCCAGACGGTCCTTCGGTCCCAGCTGGTCCTCCTCAAGAGGAAAATCAGTCCAGGACCGGGACCAATTTGAGCGGGACCGGTCTGGGACTGGTAGGCCAAAAGACCGGTTTTGGACCGGCCCGACAGTCCTAATGTGCACGACTATCTCTGTTTCTCATTCAAATTGTGTCCGCAAGCCACAGAGAAGGTTGCCCAATGTTTTGGGACTTTTGGTTTTCCAACGGTTCAGAGAATCAAATCGACTTAGTTCGAAATTGGATCGGGAGCGCAAACAGTCAATGAAAAACAACAACACGTGACTGGATCTGTATCGGAGTAAAATTCACTGTTTCGCTTGATTCTATAAGAGTTGACAGATTTTCGCAGATTGTGGCAGGCCACCTTTGTCTGACTAAAATTCACTGTTTCGGACTAAAATTCACTGTTTCGTTGGATCTGTGCCAGCTTTGACGTGCTGCGCTTGTGCTCGTGCCGGCTGTGCTTGCGTACGCTCCTCCTTTCACGGTCAATTGTTCTCCTTGGTCTGACTCGGAAATGCTTTAGGGGAATCTCATCACCCAGATACTTGGATTTTTTCAACAAAGATATAGCAGCTCACTCGCTCCTTCAAATCTGTTTTTTGGGCATTTTCGATCACAAGACTAGTCGGGGCCGGTTGAAATCAAGACTAGTCGATTTATAGGTATTAAAAAGAATAAAATCTAGAATCAAAACCAATACTTGGAACTTGTCGGGGCCGGTTGAAATCAAATTTTCATTTCTTACGGGAATAGTCATATATAATCATTCAAAAAAAAACTGCACTATTCCCCTGCAAGCAGATTTAGATTTTCTAGGAAGGCTATCTATTAATTACCACATGTGGACGGCAGCATTGTGCACGATTAATTAAAAGAGAATTATGTCGTCTTCTTTTCTCCAGTCACAAAGCAAAAAAAATTCTAAATTTATGTTGACTCTAGCTGCGCTACTGTGCTCAATAAATGTAACACCCCTTCCCAGTATTTATGAAATCAGCCGTCCGGCCGGGTCAGCGATGTAAAGAAAACTAGGAAACAGTATTAAAACTAGTAGCAGTAGGTAATAAAATCTATACTAAGCAATTTAAGACTTACAGCGGAAGTTTGAATAAAGTAAACTAAGGGTAACCACATACCTGATAACTGGATTCACAGAGCCACTAAACAGGAAGTAAAACTGAATTAACTGAAAATCTGGTTAACCATAAATAGTCTGAAATAAATTAGATAAAACATTAATCTGATACAATGTTCTCATCTACAGGTACATGCTGAAATAGAGTAAACTGAATAAGATAAATGGTACAAGCTGACGCCACTATAATGCTCATCCTAGACGTAGCTTCCCACCTGGGTCACCTGAAAAACAGTGCCCACGAAGGGTCAGAGTAAGGAAAAATAACCCCTCCTAGTGACACTAAAAGCCAGTTTTACAAATGAATGCATGTATGTCTTTGAAAATAATTTTATGCATTTAAAACTTTTATGCTATGTGCTATGCATGCCTTCGCACTATTCTCTGGTCACACATCTACTCGTACTGACCACGTGACTTTCATTTTACTAACTCAAGTCCTGGCGTTCACTAACTAGCGTATTGTCTCATGTCAAGTCTATACTTGAGTTCTAGGCGGCTTCTAACCTGCTCATCTACTAGGAAGGCTCTAGGCAGAGTAGCTCCTAACGCGCAACTGAAACTGACGACCCGAGACCATCTTACGAACCCAATTGTTCTAGTGTCACGCGGACACGGTCTCGAATCCACTAGCTGGCTCAAGGAAAGACACTTCCCAAGTCTGTACTACTCATAAGGTTCCATGTGCCTTATGAGAAAGGTAGTGCGCCTCTACCTAGCACGGAAGAAACTCTGTGTGCTGGCTGACCTTTGTGGTCTGACGCTACTCTGCAAAGGATATCTTTTCTGGTGTACTACTAAGCGACCCTCGACTTTCTTGTGGTCGACTTGAAGGGACATTCACGCCCTTGGTTGGACAAATTCCAAGCTTACGTACGCGGGTAAAGTTTCGTACTTACGATAATTATTCATAACTTGACTAACTGGGTCATGGAAAAGGGCGTCATCCTACACGTTTTCCGCGATCATTTTCCTACCGTCACACTTTTCTATGCATGGTTATGTTGCTTGTACGAAACCTACATATGCGTGTACAAAATATAACATTTGTTATGTCTAACTAACAGGTATTAAATTTCCTTACAGCGGTGGTGCGGCGCTCGTAGACTCGGCGCGGCGACATCTTCTATTCCGAAGGTAAACCTACTGCTGGGGACCTTCAAAGTGCTGCCCCGACCCCACCAAGGTCCTGCAAGAAAGGGCAAGCCTAAACTCATAATTCTTCCCTCTAGGGTTTTCCGGTGGAAAAATTCCAAACGGCTAGGAATACAAATAATAAAGATAACCTATTATTTTACCTTTGCTTGAGAGTGTTCAAGGCTCACGAAGTGCCCTATACTAACTCCGCGGTGGAATTAAAACTCCAAAACCTAAAATAGGACAAAAGGAACAAAATATTGTTTAGTCTAATCCTCTAAAACGAGGGATCTTCAAGGGGAAAACAAGATTAAGGAGGATACGACTCACCGGAACCAAAACGGAACTTAACTCTTCCGGTTAGGGTTTGATCCAACCCCTCCCACGGCCTAGGAATGAAGAGGAACACTCACCGGCACCTTCAGAGGAGGGAGGAGTGGTCGGATTTGGCTTCCGGAGGAGGATCGGCCGGCGGTGAGCCCTGCGGAAGGCGTCGGAGGCGGGACTCGTCGGGCTCGCTCCGTGCGGGAGACGGAACAGGAGGGCTTGCGGTTTTAATTTTCTTCCGATAGGGACAAGAGGTGTGCGGGCTTTATTATTAACGGGTGCGGGTATGGATGTTAACCGTATGAAGAGAGGAGGGGGAAACTTCTATTGGCACACCCAAGGCATTCAATAAATTGCTATTCGCAAACCACGCCACACAAACTCCTTACATTCTAAGACGATTTCGCTAAGCAATGCTACATAAACTTAATGTGCGTCACATTAATATAATAGCTAATATATGTTACCAATTAATGGACGCGATCCTGAGCAAAGTAACGTTGTACCTTGACGATACGCTGTCTCGATCAATAATCGTCGCGACACGACCCTACAATTTACAATAAATATTCGAGTCAGATTTACGGATGTTACAAATCTCCCCTCCTAATAAAAATTTTCGTCCTCGAAAATTGAAACCATACCTGAATCGAAGAGAAAAGAATAGTCTGCATTGCTCTTTAGCTCATCCTCTCGCTCCCAAGTAAACTCTGGACGGCCACAGTTCATCCAAAGGACTTTGACCATACGAATCTCTCTATTCCTGAGCTTCTGAATCCTTGAGTCCACTATCTTGACTGGTCTAACTCCAATACTAAGATCTGTCTCAATTGGTGCTTCCTCGGTACTGATGATCTGACTGGGATCTCTGACTGCTCTCCTCAGATAGGAGACGTGGAATACATCATGTACACCACTCATTTCCTCAGGTAAGGCCAACCTATATGCAACCTCACCAACTCTTTCCAGCACCTCAAAAGGACCAACGAATCTGGGACTCAGCTTCTTCATTCGCTTTATTCTAGAGACTCCTCTGACTGGTCTGACCTTCAGATAAACGTAGTCTCCAACACTGAACTCTACTGACCTGTGCTTCTGATCATGATACTTGGCCTGGCGATCCTGAGCTGTCCTCATACGCTCCTGAATAAGCTTGATCCTATCAGTGGTCTTATCAATCCATGACTCTCTGATAGAAGATCTTTCCTCACTCTCTGCCCAACATAACGGTGTCCGACAACGTCTACCATAGAGGGCCTCGAACGGTGCCATCCCAATACTTGCCTGGAAACTGTTGTTGTAGGAGAACTCCACAAGAGTAACATACTTCTCCCACTTCCCTCCAAAATCTAGAATGCACATCCGTAGCAGATCCTCCAAAGTCCTATTTGTGCGCTCAGTCTGTCCATCGGTCTGAGGATGGAATGCGGTGCTGAAATGTAACCTGGTACCCAACCACTCCTGAATATATCGCCACTCCCTGGAGGTAAATCTGCCATCTCGGTCTGAAAATATAGTCTTGGGAACACCGTGAAGTCGAACTATCTCGTCTATATACAACTGTGCCAGCTTCGGACCCTGATCCGTCTTCCTAAGAGGAAAGAAATGAGCGACCTTAGAGAGTCGATCTACTATAACCCACAAGGAATCATTCCCACTCTGCGATCTCGGTAAACCATGAATGAAGTCCATAGATATATCCTCAAAAGTCCACTCGGGGATGGGAAGTGGCTGCAATTTGCCTCCGGGCCTCTGACACTCGGCCTTAACCAACTTGCATGTCTCACACTTCCCTACATAATCTGCAACACCACTCTTCAAACCTGGCCACCAGACTGTCTTCTTAAGATCTGCATACATCTTCGTGCTACCAGGATGTATCGAATATCTAGAATTGTGTGCCTCGAACAAAATGTCCTCCCGAAGGTGACTGACATCTGGGATGCACACTCTGCCGTCGTGCAATAGTAACTCATCCTGAATAGAGAACCTCTCCTTCTGACCTGACTGCACTGAGATCCAAATCTCTGCCATCTTTGGATCCAACGATATAGCTGTCCTGATCCTATCTCTAATATCGCACGAAATCTCTATCCAACTCAACCAAGCTGAACCAAAACTGCCACGGGGCACAACGATGATGTCCAGTCTCTCCAGCTCTCGTACTAACTCCTCCTGCTGAGTGAGAAGATAGAAACACGAGCCTCTCCTGCTAAGAGCATCGGCTACCACGTTCGCCTTTCCTGGGTGGTACTGAATGTCTACATTGTAGTCTGCTAGAAACTCCAACCATCTGCGCTGCCTCAAATTGAGCTCTCGCTGATCAAAGATATACTTAAGGCTCTTATGATCAGTAAAGATCTCACAACGCACTCCATAGAGGTAGTGTCTCCATATCTTCAGAGCATGAATGACTGATGCAAGCTCCAAGTCATGAACGGGATAGTTCCTCTCATGAACCTTTAACTGTCTCGAGGCATAAGCTACGACCTTTCCATGCTGCATGAGAACACAACCCAAACCCTGACCTGAAGCATCACTATAGATCTGAAATCCGTCTGGCCCTGAAGGTAAACTCAAAACTGGTGCGGTCATCAATCTGTTCTTCAAGTTCTCAAAGGCCAACTCACACTCAACTGTCCAATCCAAGCCCTTTCCCTTCCTAGTGAGGGAAGTCAGTGGTAAGGCTATCTTCGAGAAATCCCTGATGAATCTCCTGTAGTATCCAGCAAGACCCAAAAAGCTGCGAACCTCTGAAACTGTCGTCGGCCTTGGCCAACTCTTAATGGCCTCTATCTTCTTTGGATCAACGCTAACCCCTTTCTGACTGATGATGTGGCCTAAGAATGCAATCTCTGAAAGCCAAAACTCACACTTTGAAAATTTGGCATACAACTGGTTCTTCCTGAGCGTGCTCAAAACAATCCTGAGGTGAGCTGCATGATCTTCTGCACTCTTAGAGAACACCAAAATATCATCTATAAAGACGATGACAAAACGATCTAAATACTCCCGAAATACCCTGTTCATCAGGTCCATAAATACTGAAGGGGCATTGGTCAGCCCGAACGGCATGACCACGAACTCGAAGTGTCCATATCTGGTACTGAAAGCAGTCTTCTGTATATCCGCGTCATGAATCCTCAGCTGATGATAGCCCGACCTCAGATCTAACTTGGAGAAAGTGCTCGCTCCCACCAACTGGTCGAACAAATCATCAATCCTGGGAATCGGGTACTTGTTCTTAACGGTCAGCTTATTCAATTCGCGGTAGTCTATGCACAATCTCAGGCTACCATCCTTCTTCTTCACGAAAAGCACTGGAGCACTCCAAGGCGAAGTACTAGGGCGTATAAAACCCAAATCAAGCAGCTCCTGCAATTGGCTCTTCAATTCTGCTAGTTCCCTTGGAGCCATCCGATAGGGAGATTTGGCTACCGGTGTAGCCCCAGGATGCAAGTCTATCGGGAACTCAATCTCTCTATCTGGAGGGGCACCAGGGAGCTCTTCCGGGAAAGCATCTGGAAACTCCTGCACCACTGGTACCTTTAACAAATCAGCCTTAGACTCCGCGCTCATCAGTACTACGAAGGTTTCACAACCCTGACTAATGCACTTTCTCGCTTGGACTGCAGATATGATCATCTTCACTACTCCCTTCAATCCCTGAAAAGAAAAAGAGGTCTGGTTGGGGCCATCGAACTGAATCTGCTTCGCCCTACAGTCAATCCTGGCGTTGACTGCTGCAAGCCAGTCCATTCCAAAAATCAAGTCAAACCCTGCTATAGGTAGCAGCAAAGCTTCCACGATAATCTCAGTGTCCCCAAACTGCACTGGCACCCTGCACTTGTCTCTGGTCTGCAGAAGGGATCCATTCGGCATCATGACTTCCAGCGGTACTGACTCGGGGAAGACTTCTAAATCCAACTTACGCACTAAAGATTCCGCGATAAACGAGTGTGAGGCACCCATATCAAACAGAATCTTAGAGGGTAAGTTACGAATCATAAGGATGCCTACATGAATGATTTATGAAGGATGAAAAATTTAATGTGTCACTACGGAGGATTTTAAAACTAACTTGCAAGCAAACAACACTTACCTGTCACAACATCCTCCTGATCCTTCGCCTCCTGCTGACCCAGCCCATAAGCTCTGGGCTGCACTAAGTCTCGACCCTGTTGTGGTCTCCCATCAGTAATCATCAATGCTTTGCCCTTATCTACCCTGCTAGAGCCACCAACCTCGAACTTCGACTGCAGGAAGTAAATTTCATTAAAAATCTATCGTAATTACATAACTGTAATCAATACATAAGGACCTTGATTACCTGATTTGTCCCAGCTTCCTGACAGAAGCGAGCTATGTGTCCAGGTTGTCGGCACTTATAGCATACGCCTGCACTTGCCAAACACTCTCCTGAATGGCGACGCTGACACTTGGGACACGAGGGATAGTCCTTGCTTCGGTCACCAGATTGACCATTCTTCTTAGCATCAGGCTTCGGCTTCTTGTTCTAGTTCTTACCTTGGTCATTCTTGTTCTGCTGCGGCTGATGTGAATCCTGAGATCGCTTCGCACGGAAACTACTTTGCTTCTGAACCTTCTGCTGGTCAGCCTCCAGTCTGCGAGCTGTATCCACTAAGCTCCTGTAATCAGCGTTGACCATAGTCATCAGCGGCTGCCTCAACGAGTCACGCAAGCCATCCACGAAACGACTGCACTTCTCAGTCTGATCTCCCTGCATCACGCCCGCATATCTAGCCAGATGAGTCAGCTCTCGCTCGTACTCAGTAACTGTCCTGTCCCCCTGGAAAAGCCTCAGATACTTCTCTTGGAGACCTCGTCGTGCGGAAGGAGGCACGAACCAACTAGCAAGAGCTCTAGAGAACTCGCCCCAAGCGAACATGTCTGGGGTACGGCCTGGCCAACAAAAAAAAAACGATCATACCATATTAAAATTTACACATTACTTCCTAAAATAAGGAATTGATCATAACACTTTACCTGCAGGATCATCTGTCCGGTATTTGTCCCACCAGACTTTTGCCTCTCCTCGGAGGAGGAAAGCTGTCAGAGGAACTTTCTTATTCTCCGGGCACTCCAACACATTCAGCAGGTCTCTGGTGTTAGCTATCCAATCATCAGTATCCATCGGGGTCTCATCCCCACTGTAGTTCGAAGGCTGAAGTTCTCTGAAATTTCTCAAATAGCGCTCCAGGGTCATCTCCACAGGTGCTGCTGCAGGAGCTGGTGCAGGGACTGGTACTTGTACTGGAGCTGGAAATCCTGCAGCCAGTCCTCTCTGAAACTCCATCAAGGCAACAGTAACCGCCCTGGCAATCTGAGATGCTATGTCAGTGCCCTCTGGAGCTGCTGGAACTGGCGGTACCTGTGGCATGGCAGCATCTCCCATGATTGCATTAGGAATCGGGTTCTGGCGTGAAGATTCACCTGGTTCACTAACTCGTGGTGCCTGATAGAATAAATAAAGGAAATCTGGTTATTTATCAAGCATCTAAGAAATCTGATCTAGCAACTTATTTTGTACTCTAGCGAACACTAAGGCTTAATCGCAACTTAAAATACTTTACTGACAAGAGTTTACTCTTATACGCTCCTATGGCTCTGTGAATTCTTTCTAGGGTCCAGGGATCCTAAACCTGCCTCTGATACCAATTTGTAACACCCCTTCCCAGTATTTATGAAATCAGCCGTCCGGCCGGGTCAGCGATGTAAAGAAAACTAGGAAACAGTATTAAAACTAGTAGCAGCAGGTAATAAAATCTATACTAAGCAATTTAAGACTTACAACGGAAGTTTGAATAAAGTAAACTAAGGGTAACCACATACCTGATAACTGGATTCACAGAGCCACTAAACAGGAAGTAAAACTGAATTAACTGAAAATCTGGTTAACCATAAATAGTCTGAAATAAATTAGATAAAACATTAATCTGATACAATATTCTCATCTACAGGTACATGCTGAAATAGAGTAAACTGAATAAGATAAATGGTACAAGCTGACGCCACTATAATGCTCATCCTAGACGTAGCTTCCCACCTGGGTCACCTGAAAAACAGTGCCCACGAAGGGTCAGAGTAAGGAAAAATAACCCCTCCTAGTGACACTAAAAGCCAGTTTTACAAATGAATGCATGTATGTCTTTGAAAATAATTTTATGCATTTAAAACTTTTATGCTATGTGCTATGCATGCCTTCGCACTATTCTCTGGTCACACATCTACTCGTACTGACCACGTGACTTTCATTTTACTAACTCAAGTCCTGGCGTTCACTAACTAGCGTATTGTCTCATGTCAAGTCTATACTTGAGTTCTAGGCGGCTTCTAACCTGCTCATCTACTAGGAAGGCTCTAGGCAGAGTAGCTCCTAACGCGCAACTGAAACTGACGACCCGAGACCATCTTACGAACCCAATTGTTCTAGTGTCACGCGGACACGGTCTCGAATCCACTAGCTGGCTCAAGGAAAGACACTTCCCAAGTCTGTACTACTCATAAGGTTCCATGTGCCTTATGAGAAAGGTAGTGCGCCTCTACCTAGCACGGAAGAAACTCTGTGTGCTGGCTGACCTTTGTGGTCTGACGCTACTCTGCAAAGGATATCTTTTCTGGTGTACTACTAAGCGACCCTCGACTTTCTTGTGGTCGACTTGAAGGGACATTCACGCCCTTGGTTGGACAAATTCCAAGCTTACGTACGCGGGTAAAGTTTCGTACTTACGATAATTATTCATAACTTGACTAACTGGGTCATGGGAAAGGGCGTCATCCTACACGTTTTCCGCGACCATTTTCCTACCGTCACACTTTTCTATGCATGGTTATGTTGCTTGTACGAAACCTACATATGCGTGTACAAAATATAACATTTGTTATGTCTAACTAACAGGTATTAAATTTCCTTACAGCGGTGGTGCGGCGCTCGTAGACTCGGCGCGGCGACATCTTCTATTCCGAAGGTAAACCTACTGCTGGGGACCTTCAAAGTGCTGCCCCGACCCCACCAAGGTCCTGCAAGAAAGGGCAAGCCTAAACTCATAATTCTTCCCTCTAGGGTTTTCCGGTGGAAAAATTCCAAACGGCTAGGAATACAAATAATAAAGATAACCTATTATTTTACCTTTGCTTGAGAGTGTTCAAGGCTCACGAAGTGCCCTACACTAACTCCGCGGTGGAATTAAAACTCCAAAACCTAAAATAGGACAAAAGGAACAAAATATTGTTTAGTCTAATCCTCTAAAACGAGGGATCTTCAAGGGGAAAACAAGATTAAGGAGGATACGACTCACCGGAACCAAAACGGAACTTAACTCTTCCGGTTAGGGTTTGATCCAACCCCTCCCACGGCCTAGGAATGAAGAGGAACACTCACCGGCACCTTCAGAGGAGGGAGGAGTGGTCGGATTTGGCTTCCGGAGGAGGATCGGCCGGCGGTGAGCCCTGCGGAAGGCGTCGGAGGCGGGACTCGTCGGGCTCGCTCCGTGCGGGAGACGGAACAGGAGGGCTTGCGGTTTTAATTTTCTTCCGATAGGGACAAGAGGTGTGCGGGCTTTATTATTAACGGGTGCGGGTATGGATGTTAACCGTATGAAGAGAGGAGGGGGAAACTTCTATTGGCACACCCAAGGCATTCAATAAATTGCTATTCGCAAACCACGCCACACAAACTCCTTACATTCTAAGACGATTTCGCTAAGCAATGTTACATAAACTTAATGTGCGTCACATTAATATAATAGCTAATATATGTTACCAATTAATGGACGCGACCCTGAGCAAAGTAACGTTGTACCTTGACGATACGCTGTCTCGATCAATAATCGTCGCGACACGACCCTACAATTTACAATAAATATTCGGGTCAGATTTACGGATGTTACAATAAATCCACTAGATCTTCTTCAACAAGAGAGCCTCAACTCAAGCATTGAAAAACACTACACTTTACTTCATACTGATGGAAATTAAGCCTTTCTAATTTAACTCATGGGTGCATGAATAAGATGACGAAGATGGAAGAGCAGCGAAACAGGATGAATAAAAGGTTTGAGAATTCATTTCATTCATTGATAATTTGGCTAATACATCACTGATTTTTATAGTGCAGGTATATGAAGCGGAAGGGGGCACAACAAGTATATATATTAATAGAGAGCATTTAACATGGATAAAAGGTCTGTACTTAGCTGATTACTCGATGAAAGTGTATGGTGTTGAAAAAGCCTCGTTTCTTTTGATCCATCGAAAAGTCGGATAGCTGCCCGCCTGCCCAAACCCACTGCCCAGAAGTGGAATTTCAAGTCGCTTTAGAAATTTGAACACGTGGCAAGTCCTTCCACTGGACTCGGTCCAATCACGGCTTATATGAGCCACGCGGACGGCATTCCAGGTTCGTAGAACCGTCCCGCCGGCCCGGCCCCACTTTCCCCAATATTATTAATTAATATTTATATAATAATTATCATCGCATATAAATCCCGCTACATCCCCCTCCTCGTCCTCTTGAAGTGCCCCCACTCTGCCAGCGTCAGTCGCCCAGAATTTGCTGCAATTAATTAAGAAAGCCAACCATAAATAATCAAGCATCCGTCCGGTGATCATCGAAGAAATCAGGCGCCGGGGGATGTCGTCCACAGTGGAGAAACAGATCTGCATCCGGCGAGTGTGGGCCTACAATTTGGAGGCCGAGTTCAAGCTCATCCGCACCCACGCCAAGGGTTTCCCCTTCGCCGCCATAGACACGGAATTTCCCGGCGTCGTGTTCCGACCTCTCTGTCCTCACCGCCGCCAGTGCACTCAGGAGCGTTACGCTTTCATCAGGGCCAACGTCGACGCGCTCCACATCATTCAGCTCGGCATCTCCCTCTCCGACGCCGAGGGCAACCTCCCCGATTTAGGCATCCGCGGCGCCGCCTTTGTTTGGGAATTCAACTTCCGCGATTTCGATATATTTCGCGACCACTGCGCGGCCGAATCCATTGCGCTGCTCCGCAACAACGGGATCGATTTCAACAAGAACAGAGCGGCGGGCGTCGACTCTCGCCGCTTCGCCCAACTGCTGCTGTCGTCGGGACTGATTTGGAATGAGTCTTCGGTGACCAGCTGGGTGGGATTCCACAGCGTGTACGATTTTGGTTATTTGATAAAAATCATAACCCGCCGGAGGTTGCCGGAGACAATGACGGGCTTCTTGGGATTGGTTGGCGAGATCTTCGGCGACAGAGTGTTCGACGTGAAGCATATGATAAGGTACTGCGACGGGGTGTATGGTGGGCTGGACCGGGTTGCTGAGACCCTCGATGTGAAGCGTACGGCGGGAAGATGTCACCAGGCGGGATCGGATAGTCTCCTGACGCTGCAGATATTCCTCAAGCTGAAGACGGGCGTCTTTGCCAAGAAAGGAATCCATAACTACGCCGGAGTTCTTCATTCTCTCGAACTCCTCCAACTTAATTAGTATAGCTTCCTAATTCTGTTCGACGCCCGTCCACGTTTTTTTTTTCATTTCAATTACAATTAATATTTCATTTCTTTATTCCCTTGTTTAATTAATAGGTATATATAGTTTCTTCTTCATTTTTTTTGTGGTGCAGCTAGACAGACAAGTGAATGATAATTTTATTTATTAATTGTTTTCTGGAATTTATTAATAATTAATTGTTGTAAAAATTTAAAAAAAATTTGAGGTTGTTGACGCACGAAATGCGTCCTCCAGTTAACGGGTTGTTCGATCTCACAAGTTAGAAGAAGAGGATTGCAGGGATAGCGAAGAGGTTTGCTGAGAGCAGCCGGGAAGGTTGATGATCAACGGAGAAATTTGATTGATCAACGGAGAAGTTTGATTGATCAACGGAGAAGGTTGATTGATCAACGGAGAAGGTTTATTGATCAACGGAGAAGGTTTATTGATCAACGGAGATCAGGAACTGTCGAGCAGACGTTACTTTGGCGGTTGAGCTCTGATGGTTAGACTAGGAGAAGAAAAGAGAAGGGAGGGCCGCTAGCAGCGGCAACAGCAGACTTCGCCCGCCGAGGCCTGAATGTCACTCTTGCGGCGGGCTTTCCCTTTAATCAAGAAGCAAGTTTACAATTTGCTAGTTCACCATTACATGTAAAAACGGTAAAGGGTACAAAGGGAAACTGACGGCTGAGAAAAAGAGTTGTCAGAGACTAAGTAAAAGATATTGCAGAGGACTGGAGAGTTGAGACTGCAGATCTTGCTCAAACTGCCTGCTGAGGACAAAAAACTAAGTCCACAGCTCTTGATGACTTGTGAGGACTGGAGAATTGAGTCCACAGATCTTGCTTGATCAACTATGACGGACTGGAAAACTGAGTCCGCAAACCTTGCTTGATCAACTATGACGGACTGGAAAACTGAATCCGCAGACCTTGCTTGATCAACTATATATGACTGACTGGAAAACTGAGTTCGCAGACCTTGCTTGATCAACTATGACGGACCGGAAAACTGAGTCCGCAGGCCTTGATCAAGCTGACAATTCTCTGGCTCTTTTTTTTCTTTCAAATGAGAGGTCTCGGGGCCTGTTTATAGGCCCGAGGGGAATATTCTTAAAGCGGGACCCAGTGACGTCATCATGGAGGACTGGGCGGACTGGCGGCAGGCAGACTGCAGGCTTCTCTGGGCGAACTGGGCGAACTCGAGGGGGAGCCTGCCCCTGCTGGGACAAGCCGCCCGTCAGCGGGCGGTCTGGGCGGACTTCAGGGGGAGTCCGCCCTTGCTAGGACGGAGGCCGCCCGTCGGCGGGCAGCCTGGGAGCACTCCAGGGGGAGTCTGCCTGCTGGCTGCGGAGCGGAGGCCGCCCCTCGGCGGGCGGCCTGGGCGGACTCCTGGGGGAGTCCGTCCCTGTAGGGACGGAGGCCGCCCGTCGGCGGGCGGCCTGGGCGGACTCTAGGGGGAGTCCGCCCCTGCTGGGACGGAGGCCGCCCGTCGGCGGGCGGCCTGGGCGGACTCCTGGGGGAGTCCTCCCCTGCTGGGACGGAGGCCGCCCATCGGCGGGCGGCCTGGGCGGACTCCAGGGGGAGTCCGCCCGCTGGCTGCGGAGCGGAGGCCGCCCCTCGGTGGGCGGCCTGGGCGGACTCTTGGGGGAGTCCGCCCGCTGGCTGCGGAGTAGAGGCCGCCCCTCGGCGGGAGGCCTGGGCAAACTCCTGAGGGAGTCCGCCCGCCTGCTGGCGGAGCGGAGGCCGCCCCTCGGCGATTTTGAACCTGGCAGTCCGCCTTGCGCAGACTTGGTAGACATCAGAGATAGCCCGCCTCCTGCGGGTGTGATCCTTAAGTAGGCTGCCCTTTACATGGGCAGAGAAAACCTGAGCCGAGCAACTTGTAGAAGAAAAGCAGAAAAAATGGGTACCTTGAAGAGGATCGCCGATTTTGGGGTTAACATAATCCCCGCACTTTTTGAAGTTCCGAAGTTCCGGAACTTCGAAAAAGTAGCAGACCCCAAAAAATCGTGATCCTCCCCTCAGAAATCAGGAGAGAAAAAATTGGAGATTAGGAGAGATAGAACCTGATGTCTCTCCTTGAAAAAATCTATCAGTGCCTATCTTTTAACTTCGAAGAAAAAGTCAATGCAGGCAAAGGGAGGTACATCTTACGTGTACCTGAGCTGAACATCAGTCTCCCCAGTGTACCTGAGCTGGAGGAAACTTGCTAATGTCTGCTAATCCCTGCAAAAGGAGAGTTAGCAAACATATATAATAGAAGACTAGATCGCAAGTACTTGGAGGGAACCTGCGAATGTCGATTGTTGATAGGATAAGATATGATAAAAGATATATCCGGCAAACTTTGCTATTAACTGAATAGAAATCAAAGTGTGATAATGACCGTCTCGCATGATCAGATATAATGTCGACACGAAATCAAGATCAGCAGGATGAAACCATCTCAATTTAGGATCGTAATTGCATGGCTTGATAGTTAAAGTGAGCCGGATATTCTGATCAATAATTTGTGCCAGAAATATCCTATAAGAGTAGTGGAGAATTTGTATATCATCATCAGATAGAGCTTTATGTAAGCAATGCACATAAGATAACCATAAGCCAAAAGATATAGGGGGTCCCTTAGATAGATCGGATTTAACCTGTCAACCTATAAGAAGACAAAATCACAAAGGAGGGCTATACCTCGAGGACGAGCTAAAAAAGGTTGGATGCTGCCACAAGAGAGCACTCATGAGTCTTATGCATCACTTGCCGAAAAGTCATCCAAGGCGTAGTCCTACCTAAAGCGGGCTGGCCGCATTCCCTTGATAGAGCACAAAAGGGAAACATGCACGGAAATTCCTGAGAAGGAAACGACAGATGCACTGCTCTCATGCCTCGGGTTACAAGCATCGCTGATCAATTAGACTAGTTGCGCCAAGTTGCCTATTGCTTGTCTGCGAATTGATTAGCGGAGTTGTGGGCCCCGCGAAGGCACTGATTGAGAGTACCAAGGAGTGTTCAGCCGTTACAATTATGAGATGATCGAAGAGACAAAGCTACACTTGATCGTCATTGCTTGTCACACAAAGATCATCATAACTGTAACGTATCCCTTAACGAAGCACAGCAGAGCTAACACATGAATCCTCCCTGGAAACGCACTCTGTGTTAGATGCCGGCCAGGATCCGAAGTCCCGTCATCCTCCGCACGAGAGTTGAACGGCCCCCACTGCACATATGCGAAAACTCCCCGCGATATGTGGGCGTTGTGGTCTTACGCCAGAGGACAATCTCGAGGGGGCCCTGAGCAAGACTTGGCGATATCTCGGTGGTTCAGCGATCTCTTTAGCAAAGAGAAAAAGTAGAGGAGGAAGGACTTCACAAAGGGAAAAGTGTCAGTATGGGATCTCTGACGTAAACTTCATTGAGATAGAAAATGAAACACTTAGAAGTATTAAAAGATATAGTGTTTGAAGAGTCGAGTAAAAACAACCGGTCATTATTATGAGGGGCTTCGAGGAGCTGCGACGTCCTCTTTGCTTTAGAATAGCCTTACAAGGGAACCCTCATCATCGGCGTCAAAGCACTCAGGCCGAACGTTGATAGGCCCCAGACGGCCTGCATCCTCTATCTCCACGCAATTCAACTGAACTCCAGCCACCTCCTTGCCCTTGGAGGTGGAAGGCTTTGAAGAATCAACTTTCTTGACCAGGTCGTTGATCTTGCCCTCGATGAGTAATCTTTCAACTAGCCGTCGAAGGGCCTTGCAGTCTTCAGTGAAATGACCTTTCTCTCGGTGGAATTCACAGAATGGATTTGAATCTCTTGATCTTTGATTTGCCGACTGGTAAGGCCTTTTTGAATTTGCCCTATCCTTCATGATCTGGCAGACTTCTTGCATGGCCTCATCGAGTCCAGAGTACGATACATCATTATCTTGTGAGTGACGCACAGAAGCTATTTGTAGAGGTGGGGCTGGTAGCGATTGCAATCGCTCGTGGACACGATCCTGACCTGGGAAGGAGTGCTGATGATGATGCTGGAACTTCTTTATTTTCCTAGAGTGGGATGGAAAATCTTTCCGAGGAGACCTCGGAGGCTGCTTGTAAGGTTGATTTCTCTCTGCTACAAGCCTAGAGACAAAGCTGGGGTTGCTCTTCTCACCGCGGATGTATGAGTTGGCTAAGCAATCAACTCTTGATAAGTCCTTGGTGCTCGGACATTAGCCTCGAACTTGAGTGGTCCTTCACGCAGACCGTTAATAAGAGCCACTCGATATATTTCTTGATCAACGATCTCAATGTCTAAGATTTCTCTCTGGAAGCGATCCACAAAATGAGACCAAGTCTCAGTCTCTCGCTGCTTGATCTCAAAGAGAGCTTCTGGACCGCCTTTTCTCTTTGTTGAAGTAGAAAATATGAGCAAGAACTCCCTTCGCAGATCAGCAAAGGAAGAGATGGACTGAGGACGCAATCCATAGAACTGATCCCTCACTTGGCCATCAAAGGTCGTCACAAGGAGTTTGCACTTAGTCGCATCTGAGAGAGTCTTGAGAGCCACGGCAGATTCAAAAGCTTGAAGATGCTTGACTGGATCAGTCTCCCCAGTGTAAATGGGTAATCGTGGCTCTCTGAAGTTAGCTGGAGTCGGTTCATACCGAACATTCTCTGTAAACGGCGACTGCTCTTCTTGTTCTCCTACAGCATAAGGAAAAAAGGGAGCACAAGTCGCAGCTGCACAAGGAGCTGGTGGATAGGAGGGAAAGTTGATGCGGAAGGAGCAAAGGCAGGAGTTGATGAGTAGGGATAACTTCCCTGAAAATTTAGAAATCTCGTTGGACTTCCTCGGGCAGCTTCTCAGAAGAAACTTTGACGAGCTGCGAATTCCTCATTCTGAGACCGCAAAGGGGCTGCAGGCCCTTGCGGAAAGGTTGGAGTGTAAAGAGGAGGATAGGTCGGCGGGTAAACTTGAGGAGTCTCGGATGCTGGTGTTGGATTGACTGGAGGAGCTGGTGCTGCTGAAGATTGCGCTTCCAATCGTTGGGTGATAGCAGCTATAGTATGGTTGATTGCTTGAAATTGTTGTGCAGTTTCTCTGTGAGATTGCTCTAAGGCCTCCCAAAGAGGATCTTCACTGGGACTTGGAGCAAGATTCTCGGCTGGTTGATGGTCTGTCATGAGTAACCGCTGATTTCACTATCTGTTCGAGATCTGAAGGCCGCGTATTAACTGTTGACGCACGAAATGCGTCCTCCAGTTAACGGGTTGTTCGATCTCATAAGTTAGAAGAAGAGGGTTGCGGGGATAGCGAAGAGGTTTGCTGAGAGCAACCGGGAAGGTTGATGATCAATGGAGAAGCTTGATTGATCAACAGAGAAGCTTGATTGATCAACGGAGAAGCCCCATTGATCAACGGAGAAGGTTGATTGATCAACGGAGAAGCTTGATCAGGAACTGTCGAGCAGACGTTACTTTGGCGGTTGAGCTCTGATGGTTAGACTAGGAGAAGAAAAGAGAAGGGAGGGCCGCTAGCAGCGACAACAGCAGACTTCGCCCGCCGCGACTTGAATGTCACTCTTGCGGCGGGCTTTCCTTTTAATCAAGAAGCAAGTTTACAATTTGCTAGTTCACCATTACATGTAAAAACGGTAAAGGGTACAAAGGGAAGCTGGCGGCTGAGAAAAAGAGTTGTCAGAGACTAAGTAAAAGAGGTTCCAGAGGACTGGAGAGTTGAGACTGCAGATCTTGCTAAAACTGCCTGCTGAGGACAAAAAACTAAGTCCACAGCTCTTGATGACTTGGGAGGACTGGAGAATTGAGTCCGCAGATCTTGCTTGATCAACTATGGCGGACTGGAAAACTGAGTCCGCAGACCCTTCTTGATCAACTATGGCGGGCTGGAAAACTGAGTCCGTAGACCTTGCTTGATCAACTATGGCGGACTGGAAAACTGAGTCCGCAGACCTTGCTTGATTAACTATGGTGGACTGGAAAACTTAGTCTGCAGGCCTTGATCAAGCTGGCAATTCTCTGGCTCTTTTATTTCAAATGAGAGGTCTCGGGGCCTATTTATAGGCCCGAGGGGAATATTCTTGAAGCGGGACCCAGTAACGTCATCATGGAGGACTGGGCAGACTGGCGGCAGGCAGACTACAGGCTTCTCTGGGCGGACTCGAGGGGGAGCCCGCCCCTGCTGGGACAGGCCGCCCATCGGAGGGCAACCTGGGCGGACTCCAGGGGGAGTCCGCCCGTGCTGGGACGGAGGCCGCCCGTCGGCGGGCGGCCTGGGCGGACTCCAGGGGGAGTCCGCCCCTGCTAGGACGGAGGCCGCCCCTCGGCGGGCAGCCTAGGCGGACTCCAGGGGGAGTCCGCCTGCTGGCTGCGGAGCGGAGGCCGCCCCTCGGCGGGCGGCCTGAGCGGACTCCTGGGGGAGTCCTCCCCTGCAGGGACGGAGGCCGCCCGTCGGCGGGCGGCCTGGGCGGACTCCAGGGGGAGTCCGCCCCTACTGGGACGGAGGCCGCCCGTCGGGTGGCGGCCTGTGCAGACTCCAGGGGGAGTCCGCCCCTGCTGGGACGGAGGCCGCCCGTCGGCGGGCGGCCTGGGCGGACTCTAGGGGGAGTCTGCCCGCTGGCTGCGGAGCGGAGGCCGCCCCTCGGCGGGCGGCCTGGGCGGACTCCTTGGGGAGTCCGCCCGCTGGCTGCGGAGTGGAGGCCGCCCCTCGGCGGGCGGCATGGACGGACTCCTAAGGGAGTCCGACTGCCTGCTGGCGGAGCGGAGGCCGCCCCTCGGTGATTTTGAACCTGGCAGTCTGCCTTGCGCGGACTTGGTAGACATCAGAGATAGCCCTCCTCCTGCATGTGTGATCCTGTAAGTCGGCTGCCCTTTACATGGGCAGAGAAAACCTGAGCCGAGCAACCTGTAGAAAAAAAAGCAGAAAAATGGGCACCTTGGAGAGGATCGCCAATTTTGGGGTTAACAGAGGTGGCCAAGGGGAGTGAAGAAGTATTTAGGAATCGTGGAACACGGAAAGCGGAGCGGCGTTATGTTTTGTTGGGAAGCTCCAGTCAAAGTATTCTACGCACGTCTATCAAGTTTGTAATATGTATATATAGTACCTCCAGTATAGAGCCTAGCCCAAAGTAATGTGAATTGAACGCTAAGGTCATTCTACCATTTTGGGTAGTGATGACATACCAATCTTATCTAATAAATTCATGGAAATCAGGTTCTTAGTGATGGTAAAAACTACTTTAACATTATTTAAAAATAAGTTTTACCTGAAGAGAGGACCAACTCTTCTGTCCCAGCATGGATCACCTCGGTCTCTCCTCCATTGTAGTTCTCCACCTTCTCCTGGACTGCCACGACCTCAGCCAAAAGACCTATGTCATTCGTTACATAACAAGTAGCACCACTATCTAGCCACTACTCAGAGGACGAGCTGTGATGACTGCTCTCGATCATAGCCACAAAGGGCTTGGGTTGGGAGTTGTCGACCATCAGGTTTAAAACAATTTGATCCTCAAAGTGGATGAATCTTTTGAGTTCATTCATTGTGATCTCCTTCAGCTTTAGCATTTTTTTTCCTTGAAAGTGATCCACTCAGGAGGCAGCTTGAACAGAATTAGACCCACAAAGAGATTATCGGATATCTCGGACTGTTCGTCCGCTAACTTGAGGCGCAGTTTTTTCAGTGCAACAATTTGAGAGGTGATTGAAGAGTTTGTATCAAATTGAGAGTTAAAAAATCTCTCGCTAAAGAGAGTTTTCAACAATCCCCCTCCTCTTGGAAGAGTGTTTTCAATCGAACCCAAATCTCGTTTGCAGTCTTAAAACTATTGTGAGTCATGGCGAGATGAGGATTTAGGAAACTTAGGAGATAGTCCCTGTGACGCCGCCAATTAAGATTTAAGTTGAATAAGAGGCCCGGGCGGTTCAGGATGGAGCGGTGCACGTATGTAACATTAACGTGCGAGACAATGGCACGGGAAATATGTTACCTTAAAGTGTGAGACAAGGACACTTAATTACCCTTCAGATAGCCCATAAAAGTAAGACATAAGATACAGATGAGAATACGACAAGTTAATCCAAGAAACAAGTTGAGGAAGACAATAAAAACTATATAGAATAGAGGAATTGTAGGAATTCACTTAGTTCTTTAACTAATATAAAATGAAACCAAACAGGTCAAGGAAGAGGCGGTACCAACCGCCAATAGCCAGCAACGACCATGCACTCCTCGGCAGGAGAAGAAGTACCGTCTCTGGGTGGAGGTCTACACAGCAGTACTTGGCATTCTTGCGGAGCACAGCGAGAGATGTCGAGACCCGGAGTGTCCCCATGCCGAGTTTCAGTTTTTCTGCAAATAGAGTCTGTTAGTGTTGAGTCTGTACAGGTCTGTAGATAGGATATGAGTCGTAGGAAGGATATGAGTCTTTACAGTTTCTTTTTGGGTAAGCCTTAGTAGTGTTGTACAGGCTACCGTTTCATCCTGTTGTACTATATTTCAGTTATAATAAAGGATGGTTATGTTGTTTATTCTGGCATTTACTTTTCGTACTCTTTCATATATAGCTGCACTCTGTTAGTTTTTACCTGACTTATAGATAAGTTAAGTTAAACTGTAGCGGTAGCCGTAAGGGGGCCGTTACAGTCCCTGCAGTAGTTCTTGTCCTTTCTCCACTGATATTCGTCCACATCCTCTCGGACAGTGCCGAAATCGCTTAGAATTATATAGAATATATCACGTTTTTTTCATCCCTAGTTGGACGTGCAGTTTACAAACGTGAAATCAGTGGGAGCGAACGACTAAAGCTCCACGATATCGAGTGAGCTACACCTCGACATCTAGATCCAGTTTGAACAGAAAAAACTAGTAAGAAGTCACCTGATTCGCGCAGAGACGACCCGGTATCTTCGAAACCAATCCAACAATAATGTGTTATATATGTTCCTCCTCACCGACTGAACACGATCGCCGAAGGCTAGATGTACAACCCCAAATTTGCTGGGTGGGACCCAGAGGCATTAACGGTCGGGGTTGGACCAGCTCCGAGTTAGCCCGGGCCTGAAGACCAGAAGAGCTCTCACGCCAGGGGAGTTCCCTCCTAGGAGTAGGCAAGATCCCGCCCATGCCCAGAAGCGGGCGAGAAGCCGCGGCGCTGAGTGAGCTCCACTAACTCAGCACCGTGATCAGCAAGGGCGCTGAGTGAGCTTCACTCATCCAGCGCCATGGCCAGCAGCAAGGGCGTTGAGTGAGCTCCACTCACTCAGCGCCGCGTCCAGCAGCAAGGGCGTTGAGTGAGCTCCACTCACTCAATGCCGCATCCAGTAGCAAGGGCGTTGAGTGAGCTCCACTCACTCAACGCCGCGTCCAGCAGCAAGGGCGTTGAGTGAGCTCCACTCACTCAATGCCGCATCCCGCAGTAAGGGCATTGAGTGAGCTCCACTCACTCAACTCCACGTCCAGCAGCAAGGGAGTTGAGTGAGCTCCACTCACTCAACGCCGCGTCTAGCAACAGCGTCAAGATTAGAAGAGCTCCTGTCTAGGAGCAACTCCCGCCTGGAGGCAGGCGAGAAGCGTTCACCTTCGATCAGCCGTAACCCGCTCTCGGCAGAACCGGCGAGAAGGCGGGGGCTGGCTTAGCGTAAGACTTGACACTTCTTTTTTGGCTCACGCCAAAGGAAGGCGAGAGGGTTCTCGGCACAGAGCTCTCGCCGAGTGGGGCCCAGGGTCAGGGTAAAATGTCTTAATTTTCCCCGAGTAAAATTACCCTTATACCCTCAGGGGTTGTATTTAACACTTCTCCGACAGCGGGATTTGGCTATTGGCACACCAGCCAGGGGTATTTCAGTAACTTCAGGTCAGCAAAAGGCTATAAATAGACCCATAAGGGCTCCTTAGAAAGCAGACTCTCATTTTCTCTGAATCCATAGTGCTTTCTGAGGAGCTCCTAACCTAGCTTTTGGCTTTGGAGGGGAAGCTCTCAGAGATCTTCTGGGTGTGAGGTGGGACCTCCCAGCTGAGGCTTTGGGTCAGTCTTTGGACCTTAGCAACCAGTCGAGGGTCGAGGGTCGAGGCTTGAGGAAAGTAGGTGTTGGCTGCACCCAGGTTTTTGAACTCCCGTTGAGGTCAATTTTGGCTTCAATAGTTCTGGTGCGGTGAGCGTGGAAGGCAGCCGGTGCAAGAAAGCCTTGAGTTAGGGCCCATGACTGGAGGTGAAGGATAAGAATCTGGCTCGGGGGGTATCCCCACCCCGGGGAGGAAGCGATGAGGAAGATGTTGGAAGACTTTAGGCGAGAAGTCCTACAGACCATCAGCCTAGCCTTCTCGGCAAGGAGTGAGTGGGAGACGCCTCAGGTTCCGGCGGAGGTGGTCCCGCTTCTGGGCGAGAACACCACTGGACAGCGCCCCGGGAAGGAGGTCCCAATGTAAGGTGGCGAGAGAGATGTGGCAGCGCGGGAACTCTTCCCAGGGCAGCGCCTCAGAAAGGAGGTTCCGGTAGAAGTGGGTGAGAGGGAAGCAGCGGTGCGGGAGCTGTTCCCTGGGCACGGTCTCGCAGATCGTTCCAGCCATCCGAGGTCGCGAGACGTGCCCTCTCGCAAGGCAGGAGGCGAGACCCCCTTTAGCGAGCTCATCGTTTCAGCCCCGGTGTCGGAGGGGTTCCGGGAACCTGACATGTCCTACTACTCGGGGAAGGATGACCCAGTACAGCATGTACAATGGTTTGAGGATGTGGTGTCGATTAGGCAAATGTCTGATGCCTTCAAGTGTCGGCTGTTTGCCATCACATTGAAGGAAAAGGCCCGGGACTGGTTCCACCAGTTGTCGACGAGTTCCATATACAGCTTTGAAGATCTGCGCAGGGGGTTTCTGTTGAGGTTCTCAATGTCGAAGAAGCGGAAGAAGGAGGCGGAGTGCCTGTTTGCGGTAAGGCAGAAGCAGGACGAGACGCTGGGTCATTACGTCGACCGGTTTCAGGAAGAGATCCTCCTAGTCCAGGAAGTCCCGGGGTATGCACTGATGCTCGCCTTTACCCTGGGGCTGAGATCAGGTTTCTTTAGCATGGAGATAAAGAGAGTTCCCCCTCTCTCGTTCGAAGAGCTAATGGAGAGGGCGGTAAAAGAGATCGATTTCGAAAGAGACAACCTAGCTTTCGCTAGGAAGTTGGCCCGGTTGGCGGAGGACGATATGAAGGAACCAGCGTCAGGGAAGCAGAGGGAGTAGAGGGAGCCGAGGGAGGAAAGGAGAAGAGAAGAACCCCGGAGGCAGGGACAGAACAAAAATTGGGGGGCTCGGGAGCCACACAACCGGTTGGGTTGGAGGCCTCAGGAGGGTCGCCCCCAGGGTCAAGGAGGAGGTCCGCAGGGAAGGGATAACCTTCGGGAGCCGAGGAGATTCGATCAGCAGGCATGGAGGCAGGGACCAAGAGGCCACGTCCCGCCGCCGCAGGAAGCGATGGAGGTCAGTAGAGGAAGAGGAGGAGTAAGAAGAGTCCTGGGAGCTGGGAGAAGAGGAGGAGAAGGAAGAGGGGGCAGGGTGGCGTTACCCTTTTGTGACTTCCATCAGGAGGAAGGTCACGTGACGGCCACCTGCCCGGAGTTCTTGGAGATGCGGGAAGCCAGAGGAATGGGGAGGCAGGACCTGCCGGTAAGGATCGTGGAAGTGTAGCAGGGAGGGGAGGAAGATATATGAGAGGATCGGGTAGACGTGGGGACCCGAGGAGGGATCAGAGTGATCCACGGAGGGGTAGGGATTGAGGCAACCCGTAAGGGAAGCTTGCAGACCATGTTCCGCAGGGGGGTCGCCTCGACCTCCCTAGCTCTCCCTCCGGAAGAAAAAATCATCTTTTCATCCGCGGATATGCCGGATTACGAGGACCCTTTCTGCGATGCTCTGGTGATTCAGGCGGCGGTGGAGAACTTTACATTTTCCCGGATACTGGTAGACAATGGGAGCTCGGTGAACGTCATCTTCAAGAGAGCCTTCAATGAGATGAAGGTTGAGGGAAAGAGAGTCCTGGCCTCGGATGGACCATTGTTCGGGTTTTCTGGAGAGAGGAAAGAAGTGGAGGGAGGGGTAGGACTGCATGTGAAGCTGGGGGTGTGTCACAGAACTGTAGGTTCGTGATAGTGGATGCCCCAAGTAGTTACAACGCAATCTTTGGACGCCCCCTCATCAGCGCCTTTCGCAGCGTCCCATCCTTGTTTCACCAATGTCTCAAGTTCAGCAACGGGCGGGGGGGGGGGGGGGGGGGGGGGTATAGGTCAGGATCAGGGGGGATCCAAAGGTCGCAAGACATTGCTATGTGACGGCGGTTAACACTGTATCTTGGATGGCGGAGGCAGAAGAGCTGTAGAGGGAGCTATCAGAGCAGGAGGAGGTGAGCCCGGAGGTGGAGGAGCAAGTGGTTGGAGAAGCTGAGAAGGAGGCCCGGAGGGGGGAGGAAGTTGAGCCACAACAGGAAGAGAGCCTGGAGGAGGCGATGGAGATAGAGGAACTAGCCGTTGGAGTTGAGCAAGACGGTCTGGAGGAAGGGATGGATGAAGAAGAGGAGAGCCAAGTTGCGAGAGTTGGGCAGGGGGCCCCGAGCAGTGTGGAGATCCATCAGCTCCAGGAGGAGAAGCCTGAGGAGGCGATGGAGCCTGAAGGAGGAGAGGAGTTGGAGTTTGAGGAAGAAACAAGAGATGGCTGGGAGCAATCACGGTTGGAGCCGGCCAAAGAAGTGGTGGAAATGGAGGTCTCCACCAAGGCAGGGCAGGTGCAGAGGGTGCGAATCAGCGGGGGCCTGAGCCTCGATGACCAGGAGCGGATGAGAGCTTGCATCCAGAACAACGTCGACATCTTCGCTTGGAGCGCGGCGGACATGCCGGGCATTGACGCGGATGTGGCCTGTCATTGCCTGAAACTGGACTCCCGGACTCGCCCCATACGCCAAAAGATGAGGGTCATCGCCACCAAGATGGAGGAGCTCATCCGCGAGGAGGTCAGAAAGCTCTTGGAGGCAGGCTTCATCTCGAAGGTCCAGTACCCAGGCTGGATCTCCAACGTGGTAATGGTTAAGAAAGGGGGAGAAAAGTGGCGCATGTGTATTGACTTTTCTTTATTAAATAAATCGTGCCCCAAGGATTGCAACCCTCTGCCTCGAATCGACGCGCTGGTTGACTCAGCCGTCGATTTTTCTGTTATGAGTTTTCTTGATGCTTTTTCAGGTTATCACCAGATTCGTATGCACTCCCCCCCCCCCGACTTCAAAGACGTATCCTTCATCACTAGGGAAGGGTGCTTCAGCTATAAGATGATGCCCTTTGAGCTGAAAAACGCAGGAGCCACATACCAGCGCATGATGGATCGAGTCTTCCAGGGGCAGAGAGGAAGAAACTTGGAAGTCTATGTCGATGATTTGATGGTGAAAAGCAAGTGTGTGAACTCAGACCTGCGGGACCTCAAAGAAACCTTCGCCACCCTCCGAAGGTTCAAGATGAGGCTGAATCCCTTGAAGTGTGTCTTCGGGGCCAGCCGCGGGAAGTTCCTCGGACATCTCTTGACTCCGGCAAGGGTGGAACCTAACCCGGATAAGGTAAAGGTCATCCTAGACCTGGAATCACCTTTCAATGCCAAGGAGGTCCAGCATTTGGCAGGCAAGCTGGCGGGACTAAGCAGCTTCCTGTCTCGGTCTGGTGACAAATGTTCATCGTTCTTCAAAGTGTTGAGGGGTAACCAGAGGTTCGAGTGGACGGCCGAGCGTGAGGAAGCCTTCCAAGGACTGAAGAGACAACTCTCTCAGGCTCCCCTACTTCAAAACCCAAAAGAAGGGGAGGATTTAGCCTTATATCTCGGGGTGGGAGCGGAAGCCGTGAGCTCTGTTCTAGTCAGGGAAGAGTGGAAGAAGCAGCTACCCATCTACTACGTAAGCCGGATCTTGAGGAAGGCGGAGCCTCGTTACCCCATCCTCGAAAAGCTAGCGTTTGCTCTGATCATTTTGGCAAGAAAACTTCGGCCATACTTCCAAGCGCACAGGATCAGGGTGGTAACTGACCATCCTATACGTAAGATCTTTGAAGGGGTGGATCACTCTGGGAGGCTGGCCAAGTGGTCCATTGAGCAGAGCGAGTTCAATATCTCTTTTATCCCAAGGCTATCGATTAAGGCGCAAGCAGTGACGGACTTTCTTGCGGACTATGTTGTTGAAGTCGCAGAAGAGGAGCCGCAACAGCAGGGGACGTGGAAGGTGATGGTTGATGGGGCCTCGGGAAAGCATTCCATGGGGGGAGAAGTGGTGTTGGTAAGCCCCCAGGGGTAGCAATAGAACAGGCGGTGTCCTATCACTTTTCGGTGACCAACAATCAGTCAGAGTACGAAGCCGTGATAGCTGGTCTTTGTTTGGCAAAGGAGCTTGGGATCCAGGATGTGGAGGTCTTCACAGACTCGATGGTGGTGGCATCACAGATTCGAGGAGAGTTTGAAGCTCGGGAACCTACCCTCATAAAGTATCTATCCAAGGTAAGGACAATCATTGGAGGCTTCCGATCATTCTCAATCCAGCACGTTCCTCGGGAGGAGAGTGTGGTTGCCGACCGATTGGAAAAGTTCGGGCCTCGGGGAGGACGGACCTTAACCGAACTATTCCGACCAGCGATTGAAGAAGGGTAGCTAATGGAGGTAGGTCGGCGACCCTCGTGGGTGGACCCACTGGCGACCTTCCTATCAACCGGCAAACTGACGGATAAAGTAAGAGATGCAAGGAGTTTCAAGCGTAAGGCAGCTCACTACCTAATGTTGGAAGGGGGGTTACATCGTAAGATGTCATCGGGACTCCTGGCCCAGTGTGCGACCGAGGAAGAAGTCCCAAAGATACTTGGGGAGATACATTCAGGCGAGTGCGGCAGTCACTCGAGGGGGAAGAACTCTAGAGGCAAGGGTGGTTAGGCAAGGGTACTTCTGGCAGACCCTGAGGAAGGATGTGAAAGAGTTCGCAAGGAGATGTAAAAAGTGCCAGCTGAACGCCCCCCTCCAGCTCTTGCCCGCTCAAAGACTAAGGAGCATAACATCGTCATGGTTTTTTGCCATTTGGAGAATGGACTTGGTCGGGCCTTTCCCTCCGGCCAGTGGACAGAGGAGGTTCCACTTGGTCATGATCGATTACTTCTCCAAATGGCTGGAGATCAAGGCTCTAGCCAAGGTAACTTCCCAGGTCATCAAGAACTTTGTTTGGGGAGAAATCATATGCAGGCATGGGCTACCCCGAGCGATAGTGACAGATAACGGTCCTCAGTTTTCTAGTGAGGAGTTCATCAGCTTCTGCACCCAGCAGGGGACAGATCTCAGGTTTACCTCTATCCACCACCCCCAGAGCAATAGCCAGGTGGAAGCGGCAAATAAGATTATCGTGAACTTGCTCAAGAAGAAGGTGGAGAACCTGAGGGGGAACTGGGTAGAGCAGCTCCCCTCCATCCTATGGGCCTTGCGGACGACCCCGAACACGGCCACCGGTGAGACCCCCTTCAAGCTCTCCCATGGGTGCGAGGCTGTCCTCTCGGTCGAGTTCGAGGTTTGGTCCCCGCGGGTCACGACCGCAGGCAAGGGAGATGAGGCCTGGAGATTGGGGAACGAAGAAGAGTTGCAAAATGGCCAAGTACTTCGATAAACATGTTAGAATCAAACAATTCTATGAGGGAGATCTAGTGCTGAAAAAGGTCGACGCGGCAGGGAGGTCGGCCCCAGTGGGCAAGCTCAACCCCAGCTGGGAAGGACCTTACATAGTAAAGGAGGTTCTAGCAAACGGAGGTTACTACCTCCAGGATGTGGAGGGAAGGACCTTGAGCCACACCTGGAGCGGTGATGATCTAAAGCGCTTTTACCCGTAGGGGAAAAAGTGGATTGTACGGTTGTAATCAAATATTATCATTTCAAAACATTGTAATACCAAAATGCTATCAAGGTCTTCTTCTTGCTTTGACCTGACACCTTCTTTCTCATTTTAATGAAAGAATAGGTCTTATGTTTTGAGATCTTCATCAACACCCCGAGCTCGGCTCGGCCCCAGGTAGACCCGCTGCACAGGCTTTCATCTAGCTGGCAAGTCCGAAGGCTTACCTGTGGGGGAGAGGTTTGGTTTGAGAAATCTTCATCAACACCCCGAGCTCGGCTCGTCCCCAGGTAGACCCGCTGCACAGGCTCTCATCTAGCTGGCAGGTCCGAAGGCTTGCCTGTGGGGGAGAGGTTTGAGAAATCTTCATCAATACCCCGAGCTTGGCTCGGCCCCAAGTAGACCCGCTGCGCAGGCTCTCATCTAGCTGGCAGGTCTGAAGGCTCGTCTGTGAGGGAGAGGTTTGGTTTGAGAAATCTTCATCAACACCCCGAGCTCGGCTCGGCCCTAGGTAGACCCGCTGCGCAGGCTCTTATCTAGCTGGCAGGTCTGAAGGCTCGCCTGTGGGGGAGAGGTTTGGTTTGAGAATTCTTCATCAACACCCCGAGCTCGGCTCGGCCCCAGGTAGACCCGTTGCGCAGGCTCTCATCTAGCTGGCAGGTCCGAAGGCTCGCCTGTGGGGGAGAGGTTTGGTTTGAGAAATCTTCATCAACACCCCGAGCTCGACTCGGCCCCAGGTATACCTGCTGCGCAGGCTCTCATCTAGCCAGCAGGACGGAAGGCCCGCCTATGGGGAACAGGTTTAGTGTTTAGAAATATCTCGACACGGATGTTCTAGGCTAGGCAAAAAGCATCCTAAGGACAGACCCAAAAATGGTCTCGGCCAGGAGAGGTCTCGGCCAGGAGAGGTTTCGACCAGGAGAGGTCTCGGCAAGGAGAGGTCTCGGCCAAGAGATCCTTGCTGAGGGATCTCGCCAAATGAAGTTCCCGACGGGTCTAGGCAAGGAGACCGATCGTTCGCGCAAGGTAAGGAGGGGCGGTCTTCCCTTAGCCTATGAATGACACTCATCGCGAATGGTTCTCGGCAGAAGGCGGGAGCGACGCGTTGGAACCTTGGGCTCTCGGCAGATCCCCACCTATCGGCCGCTAAGAGAGACTATCCTAGAGGGGGCAAGGGGCACCGGGCGCAAACATTCTCAAACAGTATTCGTTTTTTTAACAGTAAAGAAAAAAAAAGAGGGGGGAGGGGAGCAAAGTTACATTTATATTATAAACGGAATAGTCTTACAAAAATCGGAGCGTCTCGCTCATTACAGAGAAAAAAAGAAACCCCTCAAGAGGAAGCGATGTATCCGCTCGAGCTCCCGCTGGGGTCCCCACTTGGACTTCCGCGGGAGCTCTCGCCCGAGCTCTCCCCTGAGGTCTCGCCAGCAGCCGAGGGAACTTTCGGGACATCCGAGGGCGGAGAGTCGGGAGCGCCTGGGGGTTTCGGGATAGGCTCGAAGAGCCAGGGGATGAGCTGGGGAGCGGTCAGGGTCTCGCCACCCTCGTCCAAGCATCTCACGACCCGCAACGTCTCGATCATCAACTTGGTTGTTGCCTGGGCGTTGACCTGCAAGAGATTGTCGATGTCGTACTCGGAATAATTTCGGCTCTTCAGCCTTTCATCGAGCGTGGGAGTGGGCGGGACCGCAGCTGCCGCCGTCTCCAGGCGCTTGACTTGGCCCTTCAGCATGGCATTCTCGCACTCCACCCCAGCCAGCTGCGCGCGAAGCACCATGACCTGTGGGGAGTCCTGCGTAAAAACATTTTGTCAGCAGCGAGAACGGAGGTGTGAACCTCTTAGGCGAGAACAAAGGTCTGAGAGGATCTCGCTTACCTCCTCCGCCGGGCGCATGGGAAGCAGGCGTCGGGCGTCCTCTAGCTCGGCCTTCAGGGCTGCCGCTTGAGCCACCGCTTCCTCTCTCGCCTTGTACATGTCAAGGAAGTTCCGGTCGATGGTGATGCTTCAGCGAGCACACATGTGTGCAAGCTCGAACCCACGCATCAGGGCCCGGATGGAATCAAAAGCGGGGAGGCGAGTGGACATTTGGTCGTACAGGCCCGCAAACTCCCGGCTATAAAGGCTGTAGCCCAGCGCGAAGGCCTCGCCAGTGACCTCGTCGCCCTCTGCCCAGCTCGGGAGCAACGTCGAGAGGGAAACTTGGTTGTCCTCTGGGTCCCATTGCAACAAGGGCTTCTCTTCGGCGTCTAGGCTCTTCACACCCATGTGAAAGTTCATGTGCCCCTTCGGTACAGGCCTGGGCAGAGGCTGGGTAGAGCTTGCGGCAGCCACTATCTCGGTGCCCACCTCGCCGCCCACTTCGATCGCGGCCGGAGGGTTCTCGGCAGGGGCCCCAGCACTGCTCCTGGGGATTTCCCTCATCTCGCTGACCGCCGCTAAGATCTCGGCGAAAGACCTGCCCGGCGGAAGGGGTCGGACGAGCGAAGGCATCTTGGACTTCCCCTTCTAGGTGGAGGATGGTTTTGGCCTCTTCACCCGTTGAGAAAAGAAGCCGCCGGGTTTCTGCTTCACGGCACCAGACGGCGGAGGCGGGGCAGGCTCGTCCCGGCAAGCGCGGGCCGCAGACTTCGCGAGAGCCAACGAATCTCCCGCAGTCTTGCCTTCGGCCGTTGGCGTCTCGGGGAAGGGTTGGCACTGGGGAACCTCCCGCTCCCTTGTAGAGGCGCTAGTATTCAGCATAGAAACTCAGAAAAGAATCAGGTTAGAGGCGAGACCATACCTTCACCCGGGAGCACGGGAAGGAGGGAATCGATGTCTCGTCGAAGGAAGGAAACGTTAAATTCCTTTGTCCTGAAGAACTCCAAAATAGCGTTCTCGCGCGACCCTTGAGTCGGCGGCTTGTAAGCAGCATTCTCGTACTGTACCGGCGAGAGGGGGACGTTGCCGAAATCGCCGGCAACGTAGACGAACTTCTTACCCCAATGGTGGTTCTTGTTGGCGAGACCGGTGGTTTTGAGCAATTGTCCGGAGAAGAAGACCACCCCTCCTTTCGCCCGGAAAGTGAACAACTTCCGGAAGATCGGGAGGCTGAACTCAATCCTCTCGGACTGCATGTAGCAGATGAACGCTACGATAATTGCGACGGAGTTGGGATTCAGTTGCGCGGGAACAACTCCATAATAGCGGAGAGCCTGGCGCATCTCCGACCAAAGGGGGAGGCGAAAGCCCACCTCGAAGTGTTCGAGGGGGATGGCGAGCTCTCCCGCTCCCGGGTTGTTCACCTTGTCGCGATTGCCGGGGTTTCTCGCCGTAAAGCCGGCGGGAATAAAGCAGGAGGTGATCATCTGATATTCCTCCAAGGTCAGGGTGCATGAGGGGAACAGGTGTTTTCGGAAAGCTTCCGCACAATTGGCACGACCCTCGCTCTCGCCCGGCATTATGATTGGGAAGAGGAGGGCGAGAACTGTGAGGAAGATGAGAAAGCAAGGAGTGGGCGGAAACGAGAAGTGGCGGAAGCGAGCACGTGTTTCCGGCAAGCCGCAAAAGCAGCAAAGGAAAAAGCTGAGGTTCCGGACCGGGAAAATAAATGTGATGGGTGAGTCCACCTATTTATAAGAGACCGTGGTAAATGATGATTTCCCCAGAAAGGGAGGCGGAGGTACAACTATCACGCCCTAGGTCAACGACGCCTCGGTCCCCTGCCCGAATTGATAGTGACTGATCGACAACCCTAGTTCGCGCAAGAACCGCATGGCACGACAAGCGCGAAAGCAAAGAATGTTCTCGCTAGGCGAGATCTAAGATAACATCGATAACAACAACGGTTAACTAATAAAGGCAGTTCACAGGAATACAAACAGTCCAGAAATAAAAGTAAAATTGAAAAAGGATACATGAAAAGGGAAGGCCGGGGGTGAGAAGAGGCGAGACAACATGAATCAATAAGGCTCCCAGCACCAGCGTCCTCGCTCTCGCTGTCGGGTCCTCGGGGGCGCCAATGGGTTGAAGTAGGAGGAGAGCTCGGTGTACCCTAGATTGATCTGGTGAGCTTGGTCGCGTATTCGCGCAAGGCACCTCCCAGAAGAAGATCCCGCAGTAGGGCCGCCCGGCCGCCCCATCTCACTTAGGAAGTAATCTCGCTCCAAGGCTTCCAACCTTTGCTCCACCGACCTGCGGAACTCTATCGCCGCGTAGGCCTGGGCCCGCTCCCGCCGAACAAGCTTGGATAGGATGGTCGCGACCCTTTAACCCTGCCTTCTCGCGCTTCCCGCGCCAATCAAGATCCCCTCCATTTCGTCAGAAGAGGGGAAGGGGGAGTTATCGCCGTCCTCCTCCTCCTGATCCCCGCCATCATCCTCATTCTCTTCTGCTCCCGATCGTGGGTTTGGATCACCTGAAAAGACAACCCGGCGGTCAGAACGAGAACAGGGTGAGAATAGCAGAAGTATGTGGCATACCAACAGCGTGGCGAGAGCCGCCGGCCGGAGGAAGGCGAGAATTCTCGGGCTCTCCCTCGGCATCCCTCCCGAACAGGAGATGGAGTGGCTTCCCACGACCTGGATGGAAGATCTCACGCGCCATAATCTCCGCAGGACCCGAAGTCTGGGGAGGGTCACGCTCCCTCTCGGAATGGTCCGCCTCCGGCGTCAGGGATGGGTCGGCAGGCGCCCCACCTGCGGAAGGGTGAGGTTTGATTATTGGATCGTCGCGGGGGGCAGCCTTTGTGACAGTCTCCTGTAAGGTAAGACCCGGGCAGGCGGAAGCAGGCGCTGCGAGAGCCCCACCCAAGGGTTAGAACGACCAAAAGAAAAGTGGACCAAAAAAGGAGGGGCTACCTGGAGGTCCCGAACCACCGGCGGGATCTCTTTCCGGATCCTGCGGCTGATCCTCAGGCGGGCGAGACGTCAACGGGTTCGGGGGCACTGGCGGAAGCGCAGCACCGCCTCCCAGGACCACCTGCCAGGAAAGGTTCAGTAACTAGTTTTCGAGTACAGCAGTCCGTTAGTCAGCGAGACGTACCCTCTACAGCAGAAGAGGATCGGCCGCACAACCCGGGGACGGAATGGGAGAGGATCGGTGCTCTCGCAAGGGGTCCCGATGGGCCTTCTTCTTCTTCTTCTTCTTCTCTTTCGACGGCGGCGGAGGCTCCACAATGGGTGCTTCTCTCGCCAGCTAAGGAGCCACTAAGGCGCTATTGGCAAGGGCATGCGCTTGCGCCGCCTTTATACGTTCTTGAATACTCTGCGAGAGTGGCTTACCAACTTGTTTGGGGCGCATCGCGAGGTCGCGTGAGATCTCAGAGGGGCAACAAAGGTCAGGGGCAGATTTTCGGCCGTCTATCATCGCGTATATATAGTCGTGGTATGGCCCACCGAAAGATTCTCCTTTTGAAGTGATATGTGCCCAGCGAATATTGTTGGGTTGGACGTGTCTTTTCGGGCGCAGGGCTAGCTCAAAAAGAGCGGGGATTGTGTACAACCCCAAATTCGCTAGGTGGGACCTAGAGGCATTAACGGTCGGGGTTGGACCAGCCCCGAGTTAGCCCGGGCCTAAAGTCCAGAAGAGCTCTCGCGCCGAGGGAGTTTCCGCCTAGGAGCAGGCGAGATCCCGCCCATGCCTAGAAGCGTGCGATAAGTCGCGGCACTGAGTGAGCTCCACTCACTCAGCACCGTGATCATCAAGGGCGCTGAGTGAGCTTCACTCATCCAGCGCCATGGCCAGCAGCAAGTGCGTTGAGTGAGCTCCGCTCACTCAGTGTCGCGTCCAGCAGCAAGGGCGTTGAGTGAGCTCCACTAACTCAACACCGCGTCCAGCAGAAAGGGCGTTGAGTGAGCTCCACTCACTCAACGCCGCGTCCCGCAGTAAGGGCGTTGAGTGAGCTCCACTCACTCAACGCCGCGTTCAGCAGCAAGGGCGTTTAGTGGGCTCCACTCACTCAACGCCGAGTCCAGCGACAGCGTCAAGATTAGAAGAGCTCCCGTCTAGGAGTAGCTCCTGTCTGGAGGCAGGAGAGAAGCGTTCACCTTCGATCAGCCGTGACCCGCTCTCGGCAGAACCGACGAGAAGGAGGGGGTTGGCTCAGCGTAAGACTTGACATTTCTTTTTTGGCTCACGCCAAAGGAAGGTGAGAGGGTTCTCGGCACAGATCTCTCGCCGAGTGGGGCCCGGGGTCAGGGTAAAATGTCTTAATTGCCCCCAGGTAAAATTACCCTTATACCCTCAGGGGCTGTATTTAACACTTCTCCGACAGCGGGATTTGGCTATTGGCAAACCAGCCAGAGGTATTTCAGTAACTTCAGGTTAGCAAAAGACTATAAATAGACCCATAAGGGCTCCTTAGAAAGCAGACTCTCATTTTCTATGAATCCATAGTGCTTTCTGAGGAGCTCCTAGCCCAGCTTTTTGCTTTGGAGGAGAAGCTCTCAGAGATCTTCCGGGTGTGAGGTGAGACCTCTCAGCTGAGGCTTTGGGTCAGTCTTTGGACCTTAGCAGTCAGTCAAGGGTCGAGGCTTGAGGGAAGTAGGTGTTGGCTGCACCCTGGTTTTGAACTCCCGTTGAGGTCAATTTTGGCTTCAACACTAGATTCAATCAGTAAATATCTCTTGTGAAATAATCCTTCCTCACCTTAGGTCCAGAGAACTCAGATGTTGATCAAAAAATGGCAACAAATATCCAAAGAGATTTTTATCTCAAAGACTTTGTATTGAACCAACACAATAAATCACAGTTTCTGTTGGAGTTGAGAGTTGGGTTGCCGAACTAACAACCGATAATCTGAAACCAAGGAAGAAATCCACTACAGAAGCCCTTTACGATAAAACCTGGATTATGAAAACCAGAGAACAACTGTTCTTCCTTGCAGCTGATCTACAGGAGGCAGCAGTGAAATCAGAGAGTGTCGATCTGCCCTAGACAGAGATCCAGAAAAGAGATCTGGCGTGTTGTAAAATCTGGTACACACACAGACACAACTATAAAATATTGCAGGTAAATAAGAAATACAAATGAGCACTCGGCAAAACCCGTCGAGGCACAACCACAAATATATAAATATATTCGTCAATATAAATATAAATGAGTATAATGATAAACTAAGTGAAGAAATGATCGTCCGATAAATACGTCGTGGATGCACCGGACACGCACGATCCGCGACGAGAATTTGAGATCTGGACTGCAATCTGCCTCGCGGACGCACAAGGTTCACTGAAACCTTCAATGTCAAAGACCGACGTTCAACCAAACCACCACCGAAGAACAACGCCACCATCGGAGAATAACGCCACCAGCGGAGAGAAACAACCGTCGAGCCTAACTGCACTCATGCACGTCATCGACATCACGCATCTTCACTCCAAAGAATGTCCACTACAACACCAACGATGAACTCCACCAAGCCCGGCGGCAACACCCTCTTTCAATGCCGGCAGATATCTCCTCCAAGACCGACGACGACACCCAAGGCCGGCGGCCCCTCCGAGTGCACGAGCGAGAGAGAAAATGAAGGGAGAGGCGGCTCTCTCCAAAATCCTTCAGGCAACTATTCTCCAAATGCTTCAGGCGGTTGTCTCCACAAGTTATCACAGACCAACGGCTACTTACATTCTACGTGAATAGGAACATTATATATATATATATACATAGGTTTTAATTAACCCAAAGTCTAATGATCCGGCTCAGGTTTTAAAAAAACCAAAGAAAAACGGGTCCGGATCACAGGATCCGAACCAAAATACAACAATCCACCACCTTGGTTCGGGATCCGGAGCCACCACCTACACGAAGCATTTCCTGCACGAAGCATTCCCTGCACGAATCACCATCTGCACTAGGCAACATTATACATAGCACGGCCTGCACGAAACACCAGTCTGTACAAAGCACCACCTCAAAGATCTAAGGCGTTAACCAACCTGCTCCAGTCGACTCATCCCTGCTTGGTCTCAACCTCTGAATGTCACGACAACTGGATCGCTGAATCTGACTCGCCTAGTCAGACTATTAGAAGGGTGATCCCCTACACTACCTCGACCACTCACACTATCGGACACAGAAATCATGGGCACATAACCTTGCATCGTGGTCTCTATCAGTCGGCACAGACTACCGCACTACATAGCTCGCATGAGTACGGTGCATCCTCGCGTCTCCGTCAGAACTCCGCCTCTTGCCACAAAACTATATCCTCAAGAGTCTAGTCTGCTCAGCGATATCAAATTCCTGCACAGCTTGAGTACCATGTGTACCCGCTCAAGCATATGCACTGCTCTGTCATGCATCATGATATCCACCATCCCTGTCCCCGTGACCTCACATACTGAGCCGTCACCCATAAAGACCAACTCAGTCGTCACCTCCAGTGAACTGAACATCTCTGCATCCGAGCAAATATGTTGTGAAGTACTGGAATCCAATATTCAGCTATCATAGACACATGAACTCTCAGTGATGAGGAGAGATACATCACTATCATCTGTCATAGCTACCGCAGCCTTGCACGTACCATGTACGTACCCAGAAATCTGCACACACTGTGGACAATGTCTCCTGATATGGTCAATTTGCATGCAATGGTAGCACGTTACTGCCTTTCTCGATGCGGATCTAGCCCGCGCACTTCCAGATCCCTTCTCAAACTGTCTCCCTCGTCATCCTCCTACTGCCAAAGCATGCTCACCTTCAGGAGCGGGGTACGAAAGCATCTGACTGGACAGTAACACAGACGTGATCTGCTCCACTTCTACTGTATCCTTCCCATACAGCAGAGTAGTTTGCATGTGCTTATACGACGTCGGGAGCGACGTAAGAAGCAATAAGGCCTTGTGTTCTTCCTACACCTTCACACCAATATGCAACCACATGTAATTGGCTCAGAAGTCCACTGAACACATTGAAGTGTTCATGCAGGTTTCCACCTTCCTACATCTTCAAGCCGTACAATCTCTATTTCAGTAATAGTCTCGTGGTCAACGACTTGCTCATGTAGAGTCCCTCCAGCTTCTCCCATAATGTGATAGCGGACTCTTCAATACCGATGTTGAATAGCACCTTGTCGTCGACGCACATCCTGATAGCGCTAATGGTGCACTCATCCATCTCCGTCTACTCAGAATCCTTCACCGGAGTGGTCAAAGAATCACGCCCTCGCAATACTTGGATCAACTTCTACTCAACCAGCATATCCTTGACCCGAATTTGTCATAGGCGAAAGTTCCCGCTACCGTCAAATTTATCCACCGAATATCTGGCCAACATCGCGTTCTTCGCTGTCATATCTGCATGCAGTACCTCTAGATGATTTGATTAATTCACGGATCAGATCTGGGAAGATAGGGAGCGGACCAATGTAATCATCTACCGTTGACCCAAACCTAAAATCGGAACGTCCAATAAAGTCACCTACTCAGAACATCGTTCTGATATCACTTATTGTAAAATTTGGTACACACACATGTGCACACTTATAAAATATTACAGGTAAATAAGAAAAACACAAATGAGCACAAATCTGCACTTGGCAAAACCCATAGAGGCACAACCCTAAATATATAAATATATTCGTCAATAAAAATATAAATGAGTACAAGAATAAACGAAGTGAAGAAATGACCGCCCGATGAATACGCCGTGGATGCACCGGACATGCACGATCCACGACGAGAATCTGAGATCTGAACTGCAATCCGCCTCGCGGATGCACAAGGTTCATCAGAACCTTCAACGTCAAAGACCGATGTTCAACCGCACCACCACCGGAGAACAATGCCACCACCGAAGAGAAACCACCGTTGAGGCTAACTGCACTCATGCACGCCGTCGACACCACGCCTCTTCACTCCAAAGAATGTCCACTACAACGCCGGCGACGAACTCCACCAAGCCCGGCTGCAACACCCTCTCTCAACAACGTCGGCGAATATCTCCTCCAAGACCGACAACGACACCCAAGGCCGGCGGCCCCTCCGAGTGCACGAGCGAGAGAGAGAATGAAGGGAGAGGCGGCTCTCTCCAAAATCCTTCAGGCGGCTCTTCTTCTCCAAATGCTACAGGCGGTTGTCTCCACAGGTTCTCACAGGTCGGCGACTACTTAATTATATTCCACCTGAATAAGAATATTATATATATACCTAGGTTTTAATTAACCCTAAGGCTAATGATCCGGCTCAGGTTTTTAAAAAACCCAATGACAAACAGGTCCGGATCACAGGATTCGAACAAAAATATAGCATTGCGTTGTTCTCCACGATTTGCGGCAACAACACGAACGGGTCGTCGGGCTTCCACGATCCAACCAGATCTACTTCTTCCACGCAACCTTGCCTCCTCCGTCGATTGGCGGAGGGATTTCGCACAACAGCCGGGTCTATAAACTGCAGCAGCGGCTTACGGAGACAAGACGCGACTTCTCCGCTCTACAGGAGCGGCGAGCAGATCCGATCTGGACTCGATGAGAACGAACGGAAAAAGAAACGATTCAAGGCGATCGATTCTCCTAAGATGGAACGAAAGGAGATCTGTGATTCCTTGTCTTGCGAGAACGCCGAGATTGACAACCCCGATCGATTCCTGCAATGGCAATGGAGAATGACGACGAAAATCGCAAGCGGCAGAATTCACGAATCTTTTCCAGGCGGCGTTGCCCTAGGTCAGGGATCGCGAACTGAGCGGCGGTATGAATCCTTCTCCCGATCTAAGAACGACGGCGACGGGAAGGATTACAGGATACACGATCAGCGAACCTTTCCCTCTTCTCGATCGAGAGCCGCGGCGGAATAAGAAATCGCATGAGGGAACGACGACAGGAAGAGCGGAAAACCTAGCGGGAGCGCTCGATACTTTGAGAATGTTGGGGGAGGTTCCGTTCAAAGTATTTTACGTACACCTATTAAGTTTGGAATAAGTATATATAACATCTCCAGCATAGACCCTAGCCCTAAAATGACACGAACTCAATAACACGCTCAGCTCCGAATCGGCCCTAACACGTGCAGGCATATATTTAATTAATATTTCTATCATGTTTTTCTTGGACAGAGATGGCGACCTTCTCCTTCTCCCGCACACGTACATAACATGACTTGGTCAGTGGTCCGCCGCCGGCAAGTCACCATAGCCAACGTGCCGAACGTGCGAGCATGCAGTTTTTGACCATCAGCCGGTCAATCTATTGGATACCGCAGAAATAGTGTGGAAATTTCACAATCTCTTTTTTTTTTCAAATACCTTCATGCATGCAGGCCGCATATATATTATGATAAATAACAGCATATTCTTAGAACTTAGCTCCGGCCTGATAAACGTGCGATAATTACCTACGGGTTTGGTCCCTTATTTTTTGGTCCGGGGAGAATTGTTGGTATTCAATGTTCCATCCAATTGCCTCCAAAAATTAAATAAATAAAATAGACAAAACAATCAACAAAATACAAAGTGTGATAGACGGCCCAGATCGATTTTCCCCGCACCGCGTACTGGTAGTGCACGAAAAAATTCCTCATAAACTGGAGGTGTCACGGGGGGAAGAGAGAGGGTAGAGTGCAGCGCGATCCGACGGATGCGAGCCGCTGCACTTTACCGATCCGATGGATGTGAGCACGCGGAGATGCGTGCACATCTCAGTGCACACATCTCAAAGCGAGTTAAGATGTGCACACGTCTCCGCACAAGCTAAGATGAGCTCGCAGCCATCGGATCGGCCGCACATTACCGTGCAGTGCATTCTTTGCACTTTACCCTCCCCGAACCCATCACGGGACGGATTTTGCGCAATGCCGATCATGTGGAATGTGGCTAGACTCTGCAGTTGTGTGGCGGCCCCACAGTTTCTTTCAAAATCTGTGGATTTCTGCGTGGATCCATGATCGATTCATGCCACATTGGTGAGAATCATTGGTGGTTTCAAAAGACACAGATTTTTTTGAATAATGTATCCGGATGGTTGGGCTGATCTCTACGGATGACACATTTGATTTCAAAGGAAATTATAATTTTCGCGGAGATAAAGAGTGATCTTCACAGGCAGGGGCTGACCCATCTTGGGGCAAGTGTCGGGGGCCGCCCACACTCAAATATATTTTTTAGAAATTTAATTGTATTAACCACGTTTTTTGTCGTGGTTAATACTATTAAGTTTTTTTCAAAATAAATTAATAGTATTGGCCTTGACTTTTTGTCCTTGCTAATACCTTATTCGCTAAAAAACTAACTAGTGTTAGGTTTAAACCGTGATCTCCTTGTTTGATTCGGTTGTTCCCCTATTCTCAAACCACAACAAGCCACACGGAACGTGAAACCTTGCTTCTCTGGCCGACAGAAGCCCAACCCCACTCACTCTGACCGACAGAAGCCCTCCTCTCGGTCCGACCAACGGAAGTCTTCCTCCTCCCAATCCAACCGACAAAAGACCTAGATTGAGTCGTGCGTTATTGGGCTGATTCTGGAGTAGTGATGAACTTGTGCCCTAGGTCATTCTACCTCATTGTAAGCTCTCTTTCTTCCTCTTCCCCTCTTCTCCTTCTTTCCTTCCTAGATGTTGGATCTCATTGTAACTGTAAAATAGTGTTTCAATTTTGAATTTGGGTTAATGCTATTAGTGTTGCTTGTTTTAACAAGTTGACCAACTTTTGACATGTCCCATACCTACAATAATCAAGAAATCATTTTAACTCCTTAAAAATAGAATATAGTTGTTAGGAACAAGATTCATTTTATAAGTATAGGTGTGCACATAACCATACACTCATGATCTCCACCTCAAAAGTAGTGAGATCATGTGTTTGACCACACACGCGATCACCGCGCCCGATCCCCCCCCCCCCCCCCGCTTACCGATCTCATCACGCGTAATGGATGAACCGCAGCGGGCGCCGCCTTGCCGGCGACAGGCAACCTCCTCCACAGACGTCGGCCGCCCCCCTCCTCTCGTCGCGCCGGCTGCTGGCGCGCGGCCGAGGGGCGGCCCCGACCGCCGCTCCCCCTCGGCAACCGGCCGCGGCCGAGCAAGCGGTCGCGAGGGCCGCTCCCCTTCGGTCGCCGGTCGAGGACCACAGAGCGGCCGCCCGAGCCGCTCCCTCCCTCGGCCGCCAGCCGCGGCCGATAGAGCGGTCGCGCCGGCCGCTCCTCCCCGGCCGTCGTCGGTGGTCCTCCCCTCGCCGGCGAATTCGGCGGCAAGTTCGTCGGCCGCCCGTGGAGTTCCGCCCTCTCCGTCCGATCGTTTGGGGTCGTTCCCCGCAGTACGATTCGCGTGTAGCCACCTACTAACCACCGAGTTAGTGGGGAATTTAATTAATCATTTAATAATTATTTAAGATGCAAACAACGGGTTTAATGCGCACCCTTAAACTATGGGAAAAATATTAATTTCGAGTAGTTACAGTGCGCAGATAGCCGCGTAACCACCATAATCATCCCCTGGAGCCTATAAAAGGAGCCTCAGGCATCTTCATTTCTCACCTTTTTTCCTCCGAGTCTTCTTCTTCCTCAGGTCGAAGCTTTGTCGGATTCCTCCTACGAGCAGCACCCGAGCCGCACTCAAGCCGCACCCGAGATACGTACGAGCCAAGCTGAAGCCGCCCGATGAAGCCCAATCTATCTATTTCCAAGTGGCCTCCGTAACCGCAAGTTCATGCACTCTGCTTCCACGTCCAGAATCGGCAAGACGTTCAGCGAAGCTCATCAACGCAAAGTGCAACTTGTAACAAACTCCCGGCACGACGGTCTGTCGTCCGCCGTGTGACAAGTGTTCTCTCCCCTCAAAACTGTAAAGAGAGGTGGTCTATCACGCTCGATTTCACAAACAAGCTGTAACGGCCAAGAAATAGTGGACTTTGATCGGCACAGATCCGGTCACGTGGTTTTTTACCCGGTTGAGGGGTTTTTCCACGTTAAAATTTCGTGTGCACGATCGACCTACTTTATTGACTTTGTGCGCTCTCAACCGTACCGAGAGCTAAGGCGGTCCAGGTTATTCCGATCAAACCAGGAGGTTGAGTTCGACCGCAACAATAGTAATCTGAAAATATTTCCCAAGAAACGTAATCTTCAATGATGAGTCAGAAAAACCCTCCGCAACCAGCGAACCATCATAAGAAATGGATGTGCGTTTCCACCATAATGGAGGTGTGAATAACAACACTACCCTCATTATTAAAAGTGCCTTTAGTGGGAAGAGCGGGAACCACCCACAACGGTATAATTCCCGCGCAAAGACGGCCGAGAGGCTGCACGAAGCACCGGCTGCACATCCGACTTGGCCGCACAGCCCGCGCGACGCCCTCTACATGGCCAAAACGGCCTAATCGCGCAGGCGCGCGTTGCCTATCCCGGACCCGCGCTCGCAAGATCTCTCTAGCTTGTGCTAGAAAGATCTCATTCGGCCCTTGAAGATTGCCTCAAAAATCTCCTTCGTTGAATATCGCTTCAAAAATCTCATTCCCCTTCGAAGATCCCTACGAGGGCGATTTTAAGATCTCACTCGGCTTCTTACTACAAGTTCAGAGCTTTAGTTGCTACATTCGTCATCTCAAACCACTCCAAAGCGTGCTTTTTTTTTGCGCTCCACCTCTGATAACTTTAGTATTTTCTTGAAATCTCATTGTAATGAGCAGTGACAAGTCACCCTCGAAAAACAGCTAGTTGTAGCATTTTAAATTTACAAGTGCAAATTGGTCGCAACTGATCCGACTCAGTGTTTTTTCTCTTTCCGTTATTGGTTTTTTTTGTGGTTGTTTGCACGCTCGGCTCATTCTTGAGCTAAGATGGTTCGATTAGATCGGGCCACAACTAATAATATGTTCCATTTATCATCAATTTCGATAGTTAATTGTTTTAATTAGATAATATATTGCTTCATAATTTTGTTAGAATAATTCGATAAAAGTATGTTTTAAATTATAGTTGATGATTTCGTTAATTAAGGTTCTATGTGTTTGGGCGTTTCGCTGCTCTGTTTTGGGCAAATGCCGTCGGAAGGAAGGTAAACAAATGAACCTCCGACAGCGTTTGCTTCGTTTCCACCCGCCCGCCTTGAGAAACGCCCCCAAAAAACTCCATTTGGAGCAGCCACCTCCCCCCTCCGGTTCAAACACTCCGTTTCCACCCGTCGGATCGACCCGCCACGGCGGAACCAAATGGAGCCTAAATATTGTATATAAACTTGGATTGCCCAAGCTGGGACGGCCCATTGGGCTTGATATTTCCTTGAGCTATCAAAATGATCATGTTCGTGATCGCGTGTACGAAAAAGCAGTTTTTCTTTGTGTGATCGCATGAAATCAAACAAATATTTCTAGCAATCATCATCCCACATATAACAGATGGCTCAAATATATTTTTAATCTTCAATATTTAATTTCAAACGAAATACAATTAAACGGAAAATATAAAAAAAATATAAAAAAATCGGGCCAAATGTAATTAAATTGATGATTAATTTATATATTTTTAATGCAAAACATATTGTAGTAAAACTAAAGAAGGAGAGATAAGACTTAAGAGAGTGAATGGTAAACAGAGAAGCCCTGAACCCAATACATTCATAACTACGGCTTTGACTATTTGCATCCCATTGTAAACCGCAATCCGAAAATATAATTGCATCCCGTTTTTTTCTTGCCGCACCCCGATATTTCTTTTAATTTGACGCACTCGAAAATATCTCATAGTGATGTGCATGAAACAGCTAATAGAATAGTGTTGGATGATGATTTCTCTCATGTATTATACTTGATGCAACAGGCCGGAGCGTCAGTGCTAGTAGGGGAGATGGAAGCGGCTCGGCGAAGAAGGGAACACGGGCGCCGACGGAAGGAGCGCGTTGGAAGGAGCGCAAACTTGTTAACCGGAGAGGAAGATGGCACGAGGAAGATGCCAGAGACGGGAGCAGCTCGGCGAAGAGGAAGAAGGGGTGCGACTTCCGCGAAATGGAGGAGATGGGGTGCGAGTAAAGTTTTAGAAAAAAAATTTTAAAAATAAAAAAGGGTGTGGATAGTCATATGAGAAGTACGGTTAACAATCGCCTAATTTAAAATACCACAAAATAATTATAAATATATATTATATGCATAAAATCGGGAGATCAGATGTAACCCAATGACATGTTCTCCACTAATGTTGCAATTGTGCATTTACTTTTATATAAGTATAGATAAGTGAATATACTACATGTTCTTCAATTCCTCCCCGCTTCTTTCACTGTCAAAATTCAACTCGCCTAACTCCCGATCTCCTTTTTCATTGTTGCAGCTGAAGCGAAACATCTCTTTCCTCGATCTCCTGAACTCACCAGCAAATCCTGTCGCCGAATGAAGCCCGCCCGACGAAGCTTGTCCTCTGCCAACGCTTTCCGTCCGCGGTCCGCCGAAGTCCGTCGCCCTTGAAGAGATTGAAATTTCAGTTAGGCTCATCCGAGAGAACCTTCGGGTAGCCCAAGAGCGCTATGAAAAGTATGTCAATAGGCGCAGGACCGATTTGGAGTTTGCCGTCGAGGATATGGTTTTCCTAAAAGTTTCCCCGATGTCTGGTGTGAAGCGATTTGGTAAGAATCATAAGTTGAACCCGAGATATGTGAGACCCTTCCGAATTGTTGAGCGGATTGGTGTCTCAGCTTATAGGCTGGATCTACCGGCAAATTTTCCCGGAGTGCACGATGTTTTTCATGTGAGTCAGCTGCGAAAGTGCGTGTTGAGCGACAAACCGATTCTCGATGTTGTGCCCCAGTTGGAGTCAAACCTTTCTTTTGTGCAGATGACTGTTCGTATTTTGGAGTCTCAGGATCGAGTGCTGCAGAGAGAGACAATTCTCATGGTCAAGGTTCTTTGGAGAAATCAAGACGTCGAGAGCGCGACGTGGGAATTGGAGTCGGCGATGAGGAAATCTCATCTGCATCTCTTCCCTTAGTTTTGGTAAGTCTCCTTGTTTTTGCGATGTTTGATTCTATCGTTTTGTTTTGATTTTGGTGTTGTATTAAGTTTCGGGACGAAACTTCTTTTTAGGGGGAGTGACTGTAACGCGAGTTTATTTGATTTGGTATCATCGTATTTATGACGTCGTGTCGTTACTTTTAACGTCGAGTTGACGGCGCTTTGCCGTTAAGGCATTTTTGCGTCCGTGCGGTCGAGTCGGTCAAACCTAAATCCGACAAGCCATTCCCGAGATATAAATTTTCAAATTCTACGATGAACATAAACTATGCAAAACTTCAGAAAATCGCCGAGACCCGAATATCACTCGGGTTGCGACGAAACTTGACGAGCATAAAGAGAACGTTTTATTTATTTATTTATTTAACTTAGACAAAACTTTTTATAAATATATACATATCTATAAACTCTTATACTTAGATTATTATAAATCAGAAATAAAACTTCATCTTCATCTTCTCCGATTTTCTCCCGAACTGAAACCGTGCGACGACTCCTCCCGTTCGTGAATCTTTCGGTGGCCATTGACGGTGCTCCGGTGCTCGAAATTTTCAAACGAACATAGATCTGGAAAGCTCTCGCCGAGAGCTACGTCATCGTGATAAAACTTTCCTCATTCCTCAAGATTTTTTGTTAGGGTTTTTCCGCCCTAACCCCTTTTCGGTCATATTTATTTAGATTTAAACTCCTCTCGTGTTCTTTTGCCTCGATCTTCGATGTGGGGTGATTTGGAGGCTTTCTCTATTAAAGCCAAGGCAAGTGGCTCCCTCTCCTCTCCTTTTCCTTAAGTTCTTATGGTAAGACTTTCATCTTATATTAATGTTTATGTTTCTTTTAGAGTATAAGATGTTAAATCTTTTTAGCCTTACGCTTAGGGTAAATTTTTCGACACCGTTGAGTGTAGGATGCGTTGCGCTTAGTTTAGGTCGATTATAGATCGTGGTCTTCGATTTAGTGTTATAATACTTAAGTGTTGTGCCGATTTTGAGATGATGATGTTGGGGATATGATTGTTGGTTGTGGTTAGCATACCACCCAACCGGGAGGCCCGACCCCTTCTTTCTATGGATCATCACAGTGGAGGTATGCTTAGTTTCTCCTCTCCTGGACTGTTGGGTTCTGGTTGGCTCGGTTTGACCATGTTTGTGGACCACAGTACCGATTATGAGACAGTTGAGGATCCGGAGTTGGGCTTAGGGTGCTTGAGGTCGTCTCCCTTTCCGGCATGCAACGCAGTCATACCACGTGTTGATGGTCCACCCTCTTCTGAGTCGTATTGTGCTCAGTTGGTTTCTTGTGGTTTATGTCACAGTTTGCTAAATTTTGCTGATTATGCCCAGACTTGTTCACCTTCGCAGTTAGTGAATTCTTTTTAATTTAGAGGTTATTATATTGGCTAACCTTTCTCTACTTATTCTATTTAGCTAATTGTTGCTGTGTTTTTTTTTGCATTCTTCCTCCTTGGGTTGGGTTTGGTACACACTCCTTTGTTTGGCTTACTCACTTGCTTACCTATTCTTTTGCCACTTGCTTTTTTTGCTTGTTGAGGTGTTCTTCTCTTGAATGCCTCAGGTTCAGGGCTGTAGTCGGTGGTGCGGCTGAGTAGTTTTGTTGTTAGGTTTGCTGAGGGTGTCTCGAGGTTGCGAGATAGCTTTTGTTCTTTTGTAGTATACTTTAGACTTGAGAACTTTTAGTGGGTTCGTGTCAGGTGTTTGACGCCCACTGATTATTTAATGTCGTTCTTGGATATTTGGCTAGTTTCTTGTGTCTACTTTTGTGTTAGTAGTTCTTGCTCTCTGGGAAGGATTTATGCTAGGATGTCTATAGGTATTTTCAATTATAAAACAAACTATTATTACTATATCATGCACATCATGTTTTAAAACTCTAAATCACTATATTTAAATACCGTACAAACTACTTCGATTTCATTATATAAATTTGATGTAATGCATGTCGTAAGTTTTTTTTTTGGGATGTTAGACTCATGTAGGATGTCTAATCTGTTTACTATAGTATTTTTCGCTGCGTTTAACTACTTTTCTTCTAGTGGACTCATGAGCCACTAAGCCGATGGATACGGCTATTTGCCTAACTTAAAATAAACTTCTTCAATAAAACATTTAAATCATATTTTCAGTATTGAGTCGGAGTGTTGCCTGAGCGTATGCAGTTATCCCCTGTTGACGTGACATCATGACGCGCATTTTCCCTTACTCTGATATTTCGTCGTTGTGGTGAAAATGCGGGTTGTGACACATGCCTGTAATTTCCCCTCATAACCACCGGCTGGATGAATAGAAACGATCCGTTTAGAGCACTTGAATCACGGATTTTATGCAAATGACAAGACCGCCCCTGACCGAAAAATAACGGTCATCACTGGAATATAACTGCTCCTCCCGCGAGGGGAGAAGCGGCCGACGAGGGAGGCGGCCGGAGGAGGTTGGCGGGGCCGGCGAAGCCCAGTCGGAGGGCGCGGCGGCCCTTAGTAGGCGGGAGATGGCCGCCCAGATTTGCACACCTTTTTCACTATAAATTATGTCTAACCTCATCAAGATGAAATGTGTGGTTCAGATCCTCCAAACAATCCTAAATGTTATCCATGAATAGGGAGGGGGCCAAATATTCCTTTCTAATTAAAATAGTTTCTGTACCTATGATTTGGGCACTTTTAACATTTCATTCCCCCAGAAAAAATTAACTTAATTTCAGTCATCAAACCGTCATTTCTTTTAATTTCTCTTTTGTCCATAACAACACTTAATTTAGGTGCACTGCTAACAGAAATTTAGTCATCTCTCTCTCTATAATAATATGATTATATTTTGGAATTGTTATAATAATATGATTATAATTTCAAAAAATTTAATCACTTTATTTTTAAAACAAATCGGATATTTGTACCCGGCCCAAAATTCATTCTGTCTATTTGCACTAAACACAATCATAACATGCATTTTTAACTACTCAGGAGTATTGAATACATTAAAATATATTTTAAAAAAGGGTTAAGTAAATTAATTGAGGAGAAGATTGAAAGAGAGCTTCCGGAGGGAGAGCCATCTGAAGAAGGATACGAAGTGGATTCCTTCAATCCCTGCCAGATAGCCAGGTAAAGATCGAGGGCCGAGAAGATCTCGCTAATCTCACTGAAGCAATCTCATGCCTCCTCCCTGTTACGGACTAGTCTCCTTGACCACGTCGCGCACGGCCTTAGCTCCTCTTGCCACCACTTGCGGCTAGCTAAGTCAGCCTCACTCAAGAGAACGGTGGTGGGAATGCAACGAAAATTAGAACACAAGAGCACAGAGAGTAAGAGAGAGCAAGAAAGCAAGAGAACTCAAATGCTATTCCAAACTTGGTGATTTACAAATGAGGGGGCCTCCTCCTTATATAGAGCCCCAAAGAATTTCCCTCCAAAAGTTGGAAGGATCTAGAATATAGCCTACTCTAGAATCTTCTATACACTTCCAATATGTACAAGCATCCTGAATCATCTAGAACGTTCCCGAGAGATCATTCTAGACTTCTCTCCAACCTTCCCTCTAGAATTCACTAGAATCCTCCATGGGCTTAACCCCATCTAGTCATGATCGAGCCATCCAAGCGAATTCGTGACATTCTCCCCCACCTATCCTGGCGGCGTCCTCGTCGCCTCGAACTGCTGAATGAACTCCTTGAATTGCCACAAGTCTTCAAGGGTTTCCCATGTTGCCTCCGAATCTGGTCGCCCTTTCCATTTGATGAGGAATTGAGTGCTCGGCGGGACTCCTCGTCGCCGTATCACCCTCTTTGACAACACCTGATCAATCTCCCTCTCAAATAACTTGGTCATGATCGGAGGTGCTCTGTGTGATTCTCCTCGCCCCGGGTCTTCCCGATCTTCATGATAAGGCTTCAACATGCTAGTGTGGAAGACCGGATGAATCTTCAACGAACTTGGTAGATCAAGGCGATATGACACCTTGCCCACCTTGCCGATCACCTCGAACGGCCCTTCATACTTCCGCAACAATCCCTTGTGCATGCTCCGCAACACCTTGAATTGTTGGGGTAGAAGCTTTACCATTACTTTGTCGCCGAGGCCAAACTCCTGCGGCCTTCTTTTCATGTCAGCCCATTTCTTCATGCGCTTCCTGGCCTTCTCCAAGCAAGCCTTGGCCAAGTCATTCTGCTCTGCCCATGACTTAGCCATCTGAAATGCTCCTGGGCTCCTTCCTTCTCCTTGGCTGATTGCCAATGCATGTGGTGTGAGCGGTTGACGTCCTGTCGCCAGCTCGAAAGGACTCCTCCCCGTCGACTCGCTCCTTTGCAAATTGTAGGAGAATTGGGCAACATCCAAGTTCTTGGCCCAATCCCGCTGATTGGCACTGACAAAGTGCCGCAAGTAGCACTCCAACAAGCCGTTCACCCGCTCGGTCTGCCCATCTGATTGCGGGTGGAAACTAGTAGAGAAGTTCAACTGCGAACCCATCATATTGAACAGCTCCGTCCAAAGCTTCCCCGTGAAGCGAGGATCCCGATCGCTGACGATGTTTAGTGGTAGCCCCCAATGCTTCACCACTTCTTTGAAGAACCCCTGGGCTGCCTCCTCTGCAGTGCAATCCTTTGTTCTTGGGATGAACGTCCCGTACTTGGAGAATCTATCCACAACCACCATGATAGACCCAAATCCTTCCGACTTTGGCAACGCACTGATGAAGTCCAATGTCACGGTGTGCCATGGATGATCTGGCACAGGCAAAGGTTCCAACAATCCCGCTGGTTGCCGGTTCTCCACCTTGTCTTGTTGGCATACAAGACAGGTCTTCACGTAGGTGTCCACGCTTTTCTTCATCCTTGGCCAATAGTACATGATCTCCACAAGCGCCATGGTCCTCTTTTGGCCTGGATGTCCTGCCCATCGAGTGTCATGACACTCCTTGATCAACTCCCTCCGCAGGTTGTCCCACTTCGGGATGTAGAGTCTCTTCCCTTTGGTGTAGAGGAGTTCATCCTCCACCCAAAACTGTTTGGTCTTCCCCTCCTTTGCCGCTTGCATCCACTCCTTTGCCAACGGATCTTGTTGCAGCCCTTCCTTGATCCTGGCTAGCAACTCTCCCTTCGCCGTTGTCATAGCGGCAAGTCCAGCTTTGCGGCTTAAGGCATCCGCAACAACATTCGCCTTCCCGGGCTTGTACTCCAAGGTGTAATCGAACTCTGCCAGGAAGTCTTGCCACCGTGCCTGCTTGGCAGACAGCTTCTTCTGCGTCTGGAAGTAGCTTGTAGCAACGTTGTCCGTCTTGACTACAAACTTCGCTCCCAGCAAGTAGTGTCGCCACACCGTAAGCAATGGATGATGGCTGTCATCTCCTTCTCCTGGACGGTGTATCGCCGCTCCGTCTCATTCAGCTTCCGGCTTTCATAGGCAATGGGATGCCCATCCTGCATCAAGACTCCGCCAATGGCAAAGTCCGAAGCATCCGTTTGCACCTCGAACTCCTTCCCAAAGTCCGGCAATGACAACACCGGCTCGGTGCTCATTGCCAACTTCAGATCTTCGAAAGCCTGTTGACATCCTTCATTCCAAGCCCAAGTCTTGTCCTTCTTCAGCAAGTCCGTCAATGGAGCCGCTCTCCTTGAGTAGCCCTGAATGAACCGCCGATAATAGTTTGCAAGACCAAGGAACGATCTTAGCTCGGTTACCTTCGTCGGTGGCTCCCAATCAACGATCGCCTGAATCTTGGCTGCATCCATCTTCAACCTTCCATGGCCAATGACATGTCCAAGGAAGTGAACCTCCTCTACTCCGAATGTGCACTTCGATCTCTTCACATACAACTCGTTCTCCCGCAAGGCCTGAAAGATGATGCGGAGATGTTCCACATGCTCCTCCATAGAATTGCTGTAGATTACGATATCGTCAAGATAGACCACCACGAACTGATCAAGATAAGGATGAAATATCCTGTTCATCAAAGTGCAAAACGTCGCTGGAGCATTTGTTAAGCCGAACGGCATGACCAACCACTCATAGGACCCATAACGAGTGATGCACGTTGTCTTCGGTTCATCCCCTTCAGCAATGCGGACTTGGTAATAGCCCTTTTGCAAGTCCATCTTGGAGTAGATCTTCGCACTCCCCATCCGGTCGAACAAGTCAGCAATCAACGGAATAGGGTATTTGTTCTTCACAGTTACCTTGTTGAGTGCGCGATAGTCCACACACATCCGCAAGGACCCATCCTTCTTCTTCTGGAACAGCACCGGTGCCCCATACGGTGCTTTTGACGGTCGGATCTTCCCCGTGTCAAGTAGCTCCTTCAACTGCTTGCGAAGCTCTTCCAATTCTGGTGGAGCCATGCGATATGCCGCCATTGCAGGTGGTTTCGCCCCTTGCTCCAACACGATCTCGTGATCCACCTCCCTCCGAGGTGGTAGCTTGTTCGGCAGCTCCGCTGGCATCACATCTTGATTATCCTTCAAGACTTGCTCCACCAAAGGATGTACCTCCTCATCCTCCGCTGCCGCTGCTTCCTCCTTCAAGGTGGCTAAATAAGTCACCTCGCCTTTCTTTATGCCTTTGGCTATTTGCATAGCCGATAGCTGCTTCCCATTTGTTGGTGGCCCTTCCACCGTCGGGATCATGCACGGAGACCCTTCCTCCATGATGCACATAGATCTGCAGAATGGCATCGTAATAGCACGCACCTTCACAAAGAAATCCATGCCAAGCACGACTTGGAAGTCATCCATCGGAGCAATGGAGAAGTCGACTTGGCCCTTCCAAGTTCCTATCTGCAACTCCACTCCGCGTGAAGCACCTTGCAGCGGTCTCGCCACTCCATTCACCGTCTTCAACCAGCCGTCACCCTTGGAGACATGAAGACCAAGCCTCTTTGCCTCCTGCTCGGTCATGAAGTTGTGCGTCGCTCCCGTATCAAGCAACGCTTTTGTAACCTTCCCATTTGCTCTTGCCTCGACAAACATCAACCCTTTTGCCGTTGGAGAGGGTTTGACGTTCAAAGCATTCAATAATTGCAATGAACCCATTTGTGCGGACGTACCTTCCTCTGTCGCCGCAGCATCGCCTTCAACCATTGCTGAAAGCATTCCCGCTTTTGGACAACTGCTCATCGCATGTGGTCCCTTGCATAAGAAGCATCCTCCCTTTGGAATGAAGGTCTTCTTCTTCTCTTCGTAGTCCTTCCTTGCATCCGGTCGCTGGAAGTTGGGCTTCTTGAAGTCTCGCTTCTCTCCCCCACCTTTTCCATGATCACCCTTATCCTTCTTTGGCTTTGCCGCATCCGGGTGTCGTTGGAATTCGACAAGGGACTCTGCTGCAGCAATTGCTTCATCCAATGTCTTGACATCTCGCCGCTGCAACTCCTGCCTAGCCCAATGTTGAAGACCATCCACGAAGAAGAAAAGGAGATCTTCATCCGACATATTGGGAATTTGCAGCATAATGGTAGTGAATTCCTTGACATACTCCGCAATGCTTCCCTTATGCTTCAATTCCCTTAGCTTCTTCTTTGCTTCATAGATGACATTTTCCGGATAGAAATGTCGCTTGAGTTCACGCTTGAACTCATCCCAAGTATCGATGCGGTACAAGCCCTTCTCGATGTCACCTTGCTTCCTTCGCCACCAAAGTGAAGCAACATCTATCAAATAATAAGAAGCTTGTTTTACCTTGACTGCCTGATCCTCAACACCGCATCCCTCGAAGTACTGCTCCATCTGCCAAATGAAGTTCTCCACCTCTTTGGCATCGCGCTTGCCTCCAAACACCTTGGGCTTTGGAACCTCTATCCTCGGGTTGCCAATCGCCACATTGCCTCCGCCGTTAGCCACTGCTCGTCGGCAAAGAGTTACCTCCTCCCGCATTTCATCGAAGCTGTTCCGCATCGCTTGGATGGCCTCCTCCATCTTAGCAAGGCGTATCTCCAATGTTGGTTGAGCATCAAGCCAAGTCTGGGTAGACTCCTTGATGGACTCAAATTCTTCAAGGACATGAGCTTCAAGGGTTTCAAAGTTACCTTCCACCCTTTCCACTCGATTTGCCAGCAACATGAGGGTCTGATCCATCGAAGTTCCTTCTCGCGGTCTGCTATGATCCCTCTTCTTCCCGCGGCCTTGGTGTTCCACGACTTCCCTGTCGTCAACAACACTCGAGTTGTTTCCCTCGTTCACCATTGCAGCACCACACGATCAACCTCGCTTTGATACCAACTGTTACGGACTAGTCTCCTTGACCACGTCGCGCACGGCCTTAGCTCCTCTTGCCACCACTTGCGGCTAGCTAAGTCAGCCTCACTCAAGAGAACGGTGGTGGGAATGCAACGAAAATTAGAACACAAGAGCACAGAGAGTAAGAGAGAGCAAGAAAGCAAGAGAACTCAAATGCTATTCCAAACTTGGTGATTTACAAATGAGGGGGCCTCCTCCTTATATAGAGCCCCAAAGAATTTCCCTCCAAAAGTTGGAAGGATCTAGAATATAGCCTACTCTAGAATCTTCTATACACTTCCAATATGTACAAGCATCCTGAATCATCTAGAACGTTCCCGAGAGATCATTCTAGACTTCTCTCCAACCTTCCCTCTAGAATTCACTAGAATCCTCCATGGGCTTAACCCCATCTAGTCATGATCGAGTCATCCAAGCGAATTCGTGACATCCCGCTCCAGGTCCGGCGACCATTAATGTAGATCCTTACGACACTCCCACGCCTCCTCTTGTTCTAGGTCCGCCGACCATGATGTATGCTTGGATAATTTTTTGGTTTGGTAATTTTCTAGGAGATTTTGATGCTTCTTCCAGATTTAATTATTTTAAATTGTATGTGTAACATTATATTCTTGCATTTACGAATGATTGAATAATTTCCTCAAAACTCTTGGTGTGCTACTGAATTTAACAGAATCATATAACGACGTAGAAAGATAAAATTAAGAGGATAATGATTATTCCTCTATTTGGAAGGGAACACAAACATACGTATGCTCATACGCAAACAAACACATGTATACACATATGAGATCAAAAATTGTTTTTTTAAGATTACCATATATAAGTACAAATATCAAGAATGGGTACAAATATCGCATTTGAGTACAAATATCATTGAGATACAAATATTCATTTAGGGGGTACCAATAACAATTGACTTATATTTTGGAGTAGTATAATTTTTCCCTTACGTTTGCTTGCGTGTAAACTGGTGGTAAAAGTACCGTGAAGCAATCAACACAAAGTCAGAGGTCTGCCTGCAACACTTTTCCTCTCTCTCTCTCTCTCTCTCTCTCTCTCTCTCTCTCTCTCTCTCTGGAGTGTATAGATGAATATATGAGTAATGAGTGTGTAGGTAGCGATGACAGGCGTGGCTCACAACCAGCTTACATCAAATTCATGAGCAATCGAGTACACTGTACAAGGGGCAGCGGACTCTTCGTCAGACACCCTTAATTACTAATTAATTACACTGCACTGCACAGATATATAATATATATATATATCTATGAATATAAGTATATAACCCCCTTATTATTAAACTTATAATCATTAATATAGAGAGAGAGAAAAAAAGAGAGAGAGTGAGAGGAGATTCGCTATTCAGCGTTGAATAATCATGAATGGGAGGAGAGAGAGAGAGAGAATTGAATGGATTAGCAAGCATCATAAATTCATAATTTATAAGGAGGGAGACATCATTAATCACCTTCACAGTTGTGAGCGCGGAACAAGGAAAGAAGGAAGGAATACCGCCACCGCCCATCATCGCTCATCACACCTCCTGATATTGGTTCTCACGCTCCCACCCCACATTAATTAATTAATCAATAAATTGCACCGCCACGTACGTCGTACCCCCATAAAATTAAATACATATATTCAAAAATATTCAGCTGAAATTCATCATATCATATCCGTTTCTTCATTCATGCTATTATAAATCCTAGCTAGGGAGTATACATAAATGTGCATGATGCATGCCGCTTGCCGCTACAAATTAATTAATATTAATATTTCAGCCGGCCGCGTATCTTTCTTGTAACACAGCCCATATATTATCCTGGCCGGGCAGCAGCTGGGCTGAATATAAATATAGAAATAGAAAGGTTGTGTTCTTAAATGCACACCCCCATTGCAGGTGGCGTTTCGGGCTAAACTCTTTACAAAGAGCATGATTTTCGAGCATGATTTTAATAAATGAAAAATAAAAATAAAAATAGAAAGAGTAGATGGGAGCACTGCATTTGTTGTTCTTAATTACGATAAACACTAGTACTGAGGGAAGCGAACCCTAAACTACAGATTAATTAGTAGTAGTAATTAGTTGTTATAATATATATATATATATTATAACAACAAAATCTGGCACTAAATTAACCGGCCGGCCCATACTAATTAATTAATTAAATAATTAATTAATTTGCAGGCCAGAGGTCGGCGAATGCCCGGAGAATGACATGGTGGTGGCGAGGGGAGTTGATGAGGAGGAAGCGGTGGAGGAGGTCGTTGAGGTCTTCCGACGAGTACAGCTCGTTCTCCACTATCATCTGCACCATCGATTCCTTGAAATCCGCGTACGGCTCCGACGATTCCTTCACCACCTCCACGCTCTCCGCCACCGCCGACTCATCCGCCCTCTTCTTCCTCGACCTCCGCCTCCTTTTGTCGGCCGCCTGCTGCGGCGCTACTGCCGGAGAAGCAGCCGAATCTTCATGAGACGCCGAGTAAAACGAGGAGGAGGAGTTCATCATGCCGGTGGAGGCCCACAGCGAGGTGGCCGCCCCGGAGGACGGAGAGGTTGAGAAGGAGTTGTGCGCCGCCGCCGCTGCCGCCGCCCCGCCGCGCGGGTGTAATTTTGTGCGGCGCTGGAAATAAGACAGGAGGGAGGAGAGCTTTCGTCGACGGCGATTACAACCGCAGCCCACGTCGACCACCACGGCCGGATGTTTCATGGAGAAACGGCGGCGGCTGGCTGTGGCTGTGGACATTTCGATCCGGAGATGAGGAGATTGTGAACTAGCTAGCTAGCTTTTTGGAAAGAAAGTGATGGCCGGTGGCCGGGGTTGAACTTGAGCTGATGATATATAATAGTGTGGATCGGAGGAGATGCACAAGCTATATATATTATATATTTTATATGGCCGGTTATCAAATGGGAGATTCGAATAGTACATTATTAGTACCGCCCTTTTTTATAAAATAAAATATTATTATTTTTTTAAAAAAAAACTAAACCCCAAAAGGCAAAGAAGCAGGTGAGGATATTATTAATGGGCGTGCGGGAAGGTCCTGAAGCCCAATATTCCTCGGCTAATTAATTAACCAGCCGGCCGGAAGCTGCTGATTTACGTACCCTAGCTAAGCTAGCTACTAATTTGTTATAATTGCATGATTTACCTTTCTAATTAGTAAGGACAAATCTAAAGTTAAATAAAGAGCTCGATCTTCCTCCTAAAATTTGAATGTAAGAAATAAAGTTAATTGTGTTCTAATTAAAATCAACAATCAATAGGGTACCCTGGCCTGCTACCGTTATAAAATAATATATTCTTTGTTTTTATATATATATTTTTTAATATATTGTTAGCAATGTCTCTACTCTCTAGTCTCTACTTTAATAAATTGAAAATTTATTTTATTATTACCCAAAGGAATTTTAATGTGCAGAATCGTACATTATTTAAAAAAAAGAATCAATAGACATAAATTTATTCACAAATATATCGGAGAAAAAAACATGTTTAAAGTTTAAACCACCCTATCCCCTATTGATGATGTATCAGAATCCTCTCTATTTCAAGTGAAATGGAGGGGATCTATTTCACGGTCGAGATTAAAATGCTTTCGATCCGACGGGTTCATCATTTTCCATGTTTTTTAAAAAAATTTTAATCAAAAAAATCTTCACCACAAGATTTCTTTCCAACTTGTCTTGTCCATTAGATATTGAAATGGATCCCCTCCATTTCAAGTGAAATGGAGAGGATCCCGATCCATTGATGATGGGGTCCCTTAAAATCTCGCAGAGTCAGATCCAAGTTAGTCAGAACTGTTCAACTCAACCGCCCAGAATTTTCTCTCTGGATCAAATCAAGACCAGCTGCAACGCTAACACGCGCACCCTTCCGGGGGTGCACGAGCGCACACATTCAAGGTCCACACACGCGCTGGTGTAATTTTTCGAAAATTGATGATCTAGCTAACCAAAATAGCACATACATATTTGCCGGTTCAGCTTCCAAAAGGTCGCAATTACCAGCGCCCCCCTACAAAAACTATTAAAAGACAGTCAGGACTTTGTTTCAGAACACACAACCAAAGAGTAAAAGACGGAGCTATGAAGTTTTTCCGCAAAAAACTTGGCACTCTGACTGCTCTCCTACTGATCAGTTTGGACTTGGGCACCTCTCATGCTCATTTCTGATTCTGATAGCTCTCTTGCCCAGTACATGAATCTCACAGCTCTCTTGCTCAGGTCTCACTCTGACAACTCACGTGCTCTATTTTGGCTCTGATAGCTCTCCTGCTCAATTCTAATTCTGACAGCTTTCATGCTCATCGTTTTCCTCGCGATAGCATCTGCTTTAGAATCTCCTCCAGAGACCACTCATGCGAGTACCGTAGACGACTTAGTTGCCTTTTTTTTCTGCCCTCAAAATACCTGTAAATTGAGCGGTGGCATGTCACTCTCCCAAGAGCTCTAACTACTGTAATCGTCTACAAGCTAGCGGATTTGGTTAGAACTGGGCATCCTAGCCCATTTGTTATTTTTACCTTTTTAGAGTTTTTTGACTCTCCAATACAATTTAAAAAACAATAAAATATGAAAAACTCCTTCAATAAATCCCTTAAAAGTAAAATTTGTTAATGTATATTTGGGTATAAAACGAGATCAAAGGCTTAACGGGTCTTGTTCGGATACCGGGATATCCGGTACCCCTGTAGAACCTAGGGGTTTCCTATAAAACCCAAGCAAGGGGTAACAGGGAGGTAATTTCACTTTGACCACCACTCAGAATGCTTCGAGCGACCTAACAATCTTGAAGCTAGAACCCTAGTCTCTCAAATTCCCGTCCCCAGTGTTTCTCGTTTTTCTGGATCTCGGCCACCATTTTGTTTTGATCGACACAAGAAAAAAGCTCTTCGACAAGGAAATCATCCCGTGGTTTTTCGATCGGGGGAACTGTAACGTCCCGATTTTTTTTTATGATTTTATTTGATTTGTTATCGTCATATTTATGACGTCATGACGTTACTTTTAACGTCGAGTTGACGACGCATCGTCGTTAAGGCATTTTTGCGTATGTGCGGTCGAGTCGGACAAATTCTTGTTGGAATTGAAAAATTTTGCATTTGGAAATTAAGTGTAATTTTGGACTTGCTCGTCAAGTTTCGTCGCGATCCGAGCGGTATTCGGGTCTCGGCAATTTTCCGAAGTTTTGTAGAATTTATGTTCGCCGTAGACTTTGAAAATTTATATCTCTAGAATTGCTCATCGGATTTTAGTTTTGACTTCTCCGTTGGGTTCGTAGCGTCAGTGTTTGCCTACGGTGTGAGTTTCATTTAATTCGGCGCGCGTTTGGGCCTCCGTTTTGAACTAGCTAGTGTCTTTTAATTTTTTTGATATTTTTGTAAACCCCACTATTCACGGAGGACAAAAAAAACACTGTTCCTGCAAATTGTTCTCCTTGGTTCTCGAGTGGCTTGGTATTTCTTCTCGAGTGAGTTCTGCTGCTCGAGTGTTGCCTGTAGAGTTGTCGAGTGCTCCTTCTTCTCTCGAGTACTATTTGTTTTGTTCTCGAGTACTAAATTTTTAGTACTCGAGTACTAAATTTTAGTAATCGAGTAGGCTGTTTTAAACTTCTCGAGTACTGTATATTCTGTTAAGATAATTTCCTCCTAAGTGTGAAAGAGGCTAGCCAACTTTGATCATACTTTTCAAGCATGTGTTTCATGACAAGTATGAAAAGGGTTAGCCGTCTTTGACTTGGAATTCAACATGTGCTCTTAAAGGAAGCTTCTAGGAAATTGTCCAAAGGAAGTTTCATGACATGTGTTTTTGACCAAGGAAGCTTCATGGAAGCTTCATCCACATGCCATCTACCACACCTACCTCCTTGATTTTGGCCCTATAAATAGGGATGAAGGAGGAGGGGTAATGCATCCACTTCTCTCAAAACTCAAGTATTGAAAGATTTTTAGAGAGGCCTTTGCGGCAATCGTCTTAGTTTGGGAGAGCTTTCAGACGTTGTTGTACGACGTTGACAAGGAGTACTTCGCCTACACGGATTGGATCTGGAGCAGATATTGGCAAGGATTCGAAGAGGCATTTTGGAGAGGATTTGTGTAATCTGTCTCATCCGCCGGTCGGTAACTTGCAATTTTTCTGTTACTATTTATTGTATTGTGTAGTGTGAAGCTGGTGAAGATCCTTTGTGGATCGGTGGAGGGAAAGCCTGTAATCCGTGCGTGTGTTTTTCACACACTTTTAGTGGAGGCTTTTCGGGTTGGACTCCGATCGTCCCGTGGTTTTTCACCCAATTGGGTTTTCCACGTTAAAATCTCTGTGTGCTTTTATTCTTTTTGCATTGTGTTATTTTGTTGCGATGGCATACCGCTCAATGCGGTCGCGCAGGTTGCTCGCCTAAAATTTAAAATAGGTGCTCTGGTCGGGATTGATTGCTCGCATTCCCAACAAGTGGTATCAGAGGGAGGTTCATTATCAGAGCAATTATCGGGCTGACCTGTCTGAGATTTGAGACGAGCCGATTGAATATTTCAGGTTAGTGATCGGGTGCGGTAGGTGACGACCATTGGTCCGCTCCCTGTCCTCTTTGATTACTTTCCGTGGAATAGTCGGCTCAAAGAACTGAGGTCAGTCCGATCAGTGACAGAGCACGATGGAGTCTACTTCAGGTTCAGGGTCCGAGCAAATGGTGAAACTGAACGGCGCGAACTACCACCAGTGGCACTTATTGATGGAGGATCTTATCTATGTAAAGGGTTGGCATGCTCCTATCTTTGAGGAAATGCCTAAAGATTCGGATCCGGCTAAATGGAAGGTGGAACATCGGAAACTATGTGGGTTTATCAGACGGTTCGTGGAGCCGAACGTCTACAACCATGTGGCTAGCATCAATGATGCAAAGGATCTGTGGAAGACTCTCGAGACCTTGTATGCCAAGAGCACGGGCATAAACAAGTTATATTTGCTGAAGAAGCTTGGAGAGTTCAGATACCGGGAGGGCTCACCTATTTTGGATCATGTCAACGAGTTCCAGGGGATTATTGATCGTCTGACTGCCATGAAGGTGACCTTTGAAGATGAGGTGAATGCATTGTGGCTACTCAAGTCACTTCCAGACTCTTGGGAGATGGTCAGAGTTTCTCTGATCAATTCTTCCCCTCAGGGGATTGTTTCCATGGAGATCGCCAAGAGCGGGATCTTGAATGAGGAGGTGTGACGAAAGTCTCAGGGGACTTCAGGCTCTTCTTCACGAGCTGATGTTCTCTTTACTGAGTCCAGGGGGAGAGGAAGGAGTAAAAGCCGAGGTAGGAAGGAGGACAGGAGTCAGAGTAGGGGCAAGTCGAAGACACGTTATCAGAACGTGGAATGCCACTACTGCCACAAGAAGGGCCACATCAAGAAGTTTTGTTATACATTGAAGAACGATCAGAAGAAGAAAGGGATTGCCACTGAGGGCAAAGATGAGGGTCACACGGCAGCCACTGTTTCGACTGAGGAGGACGACGTCATTATTGTTGGCGACGACGTCACAGCTGCACTTTCGTGTGACGACCGATGCTGGATCGTTGATTCTGGAGCTTCTGTGCATGTCTCCCACAACAGAGAGTTATTTGCCACTTACACCACTCATGACTGTGGAGTGTTGAGGATGGGCAATGGAGATACGTCCAAGGTACTTGGGCGTGGAGACATGCACTTAAAGACGAGCACTGGAGCCCTACTAGTTCTGAGGGATGTGCGACATGTGCCAGACATCCGCTTCAATCTGATATCTGTTGGCAGACTTGGAGATGAAGGACACCTGAGTGTCTTTGGAGGAGATTTCTGGAAGCTGATCCGGGGATCACTTGTGATGGCCAGAGGTTATAGAGATTCTGACTTGTACTACATGGAGGGGAGGCCTGAAGCTGCTCAGGCCAATTCCGTCAGGGATGAGACATCCACTTCCTTATGGCATAGGAGGCTGACACACATTAGCCAGAAGGGATTGGGATGCTTGATGAAGAAGAAGCTGATAAGTGACATTTCTGATGTTCACTTGGAGAGGTGTGACCACTGCATGGCTGGGAAACAAAACCGGGTCTCATTCCACAGCCACACATCCACTAGGAGATCGGAGCCATTGGAGCTTGTTCACACTGATGTGTGCGGACCACTGAAGGTCCAGACTAGAGGAGGAGCATCATACTTCGTCACTTTCATTGACGACCATTCGAGGAAGCTTTGGGTCTATGCCATCAAGACCAAAGATCAGGTACTCGATACTTTCAGGAGATTCCACGCTGAGGTGGAGAGACAGTCTGGGAAAAGACTGAAGTGCATTAGGTCCGACAACGGGGGAGAGTATATTGGTCCATTTGACGAGTACTGCAGGGACCATGGCATCCGTCATGAGAAGACCCCACCCAAGACGCCACAGCTGAATGGCGTAGCTGAGAGGATGAATCGGACACTGATGGAGAGGATTCGATGCATGCTATCTGAGTCGAAGCTGCCAGGGATGTTCTGGGGCGAGGCTCTTCTTACTGCAGCGCATGTCATCAACCTCTCACCGAGTTCAGCTTTGCAGGAGGATGTTCCTGATAGGGTCTGGTATGGGAAAGACCCTTCTTACAGTCACTTGCGGGTATTTGGCTGCAAAGCCTTTGTACACGTCCCTAGGGACGAGAGATCGAAGCTGGATTCGAAGACCCGACAGTGTATTTTCTTGGGGTACGGCTATAGTGGAGAGTTTGGGTACAGGTTCTTTGATCTAGTTGAGAAGAAGCTTGTACGTAGCCGTGACGCTGTGTTCTGCGAGGATCAGACTATTGGTGATCCTGAGGGGACTGTTGAGTTGGAAGTTGACTCTCGCACTGTTGTAGAGTCACCTATGATTGGAGCTGATGATGCTGAGGAGACTGCCGAGCTCGCGCCTGCACATGGAGTTGATATACTTCCGGATAATGGTATCACCACTGATGGTGATCCAGGAGTCGCTGAGGATATTACTGATGATGTGCCTGCACCGGCCCCTGAGCCGGCCTTACGGAGGTCAGATCGGGCCAGGCACCCGCCCGCTAGATATTCCGCATCAGAATTCGTCTTGCTGACTGATGCGGGGGAGCCTGAGAGTTATGATGAGGCTGTGAAGAGTACCGAGAAGCGTCAGTGGATGGATGCTATGCAGGATGAGATGCAGTCACTGCAGAAAAACCACACTTATGACCTGGTGAGATTGCCTAAGGGCAAGAAGGCCTTAAAGAATCGATGGATCTTCAGGGTGAAGCAGGGAGATTCCTCCACACCTCCCAGATACAAGGCCAGGCTGGTGGTGAAGGGTTTTGGACAGCGACAGGGTGTAGACTTCGATGAGATCTTCTCACCTGTGGTGAAGATGTCATCTATTCGTGTCGTCCTTGGCCTCGCTGCGAGGCTAGATTTGGAGGTTGAGCAGATGGATGTCAAGACCGCCTTTCTGCATGGCGATCTTGAGGAGGAGCTTTACATGGAGCAGCCTGAGGGCTTTAGTGTCAGAGGGAAGGAAGGTCTTGTGTGTCGCTTGCCGAAGAGTTTATATGGCCTGAAGCAGGCCCCGCGGCAATGGTATAGGAAGTTTGATTCCTTTATGGGGGAGATCAACTTCAGGAGGACCACCCTTGACCACTGTGTGTTCATCAAGCAGTATGCTTCAGAGGACTTCATCATTCTGCTGTTGTACGTGGACGATATGTTGATCGTCGGGAGGAACACTGCTCGCATTGCTGAGTTGAAGCGACAGTTGAGTTCCACTTTTGAGATGAAGGATCTGGGTGCTGCGAAGACCATTTTAGGGATGCACATTCGCAGAGACAGGGGAGCCAGACTACTTTGGTTATCCCAGGAGCGGTACATCCGCAAAGTACTGCAGAGGTTTGATATGGATCAGGCAAAGAAGGTGAGCGTGCCGCTTGCAGCTCACTTCAGGCTTACCGCTGATCAGTGCCCCAACACACCCGAGGAGATCGAGGCGATGCAGAAGGTTCCGTATGCATCTGCAGTTGGGAGCCTCATGTATGCAATGGTGTGTACTCGTCCGGATATTGCGCATGCTGTTGGGACCGTCAGTAGATTTCTCTCCAATCCTGGGAGAGAGCATTGGAGCGCAGTGAAGTGGATACTGAGATACTTGCAGGGGACGTCAGACTTGACGTTGAGATTTGGAGACAATGAGCCAGAGCTGCTGGGCTACACTGATGCTGACATGGCTGGAGATGTGGATTCCAGGAGGTCGACGTCCGGATACATGATTCTGTTTGCAGGGGGAGCTGTCTCGTGGGCGTCGAGACTGCAGAAGTGCGTTGCACTATCCACCACGGAGGCTGAGTTTATTGCGGTTACTGAGGCTGGGAAGGAGTTGCTTTGGATGAAGAGGTTCATCAAAGAACTTGGATTCACTCAGGACCGATACACACTCCTATGTGACAGTCAGAGCGCTATTCACTTGGGGAAGAACCCAACGTTTCACTCGAGATCGAAGCACATCGACACTCGGTATCATTGGATACGAGATGTCCTGGAGCAGAAAGAGCTTGATCTTCAGAAGGTACACACTGATGACAATGGGGCAGACATGCTGACCAAGACCGTGTCAAGGGGGAAGTTCGAGCATTGCGTTAGGATCGTCGGCATGGCGGTTCTCTCCACATAAAGCAAAGGGGAGAATAAATTTTTGGGTACAGTTCCCGTCCTTTGTGGAAAAAGCTGTTGAGTTCGAGTCTCATTAACTCGAATTTTGTGTTGCTGATCGAAAGTGGAGACATATTGATGGAGGACATGGAGGGAGGCAAATTAAAGACTCTGGGGAAGATTGTCAGAATGACAGGATTTCTTCACTTAGTCGAAAAGGGGGAGATTTGTTAAGATAATTTCCTCCTAAGTGTGAAAGAGGCTAGCCAACTTTGATCATACTTTTCAAGCATGTGTTTCATGACAAGTATGAAAAGGGTTAGCCGTCTTTGACTTGGAATTCAACATGTGCTCTTAAAGGAAGCTTCTAGGAAATTGTCCAAAGGAAGTTTCATGACATGTGTTTTTGACCAAGCAGGGGCGGATCTAAGGGGGGGGCGATGGGGGCCCGGGCCCCCCCAAGGATTTTGGTAAAATAGATGATGAATTTGTGTTCCTCTCGTCGAGCCAATGGATTTTGGCTACTTATACGTCAAAAACGGTGTCCGAATAAGGGAGAAAAGAGCCTGAAAAGATGAAGACATTTATTTATTTTTTGTTGGAAGATGAGAAAGTTGATATGAGATGTAACTGGTTTAATTAATTTTTATGGAGATAGCATATATAAATCTAGTTAAGATAGTTGCAAACAATTTTGACCCCGCGAAGTTCACCTTTTTCTTTACTCATAGCTTCTTTGAAATCTCTGAAAGAAACACTATCGTAATCTTCAGCGTGATATAACACGACATCTTCTTTACTTAACTCCTGTAATCTTATTTATTTTCTCAGTGTCTCCTTTATTACACCCTAAGAGTACACGAGATCAAAATCAATGAATTTTGACTATGCGTTTCTTTAACTTTTTGAATAGTTTGGGCCCCTCTGTTTAAATTCTCATTCTCTGCAGGAGCATACGTCCACACTTTTACTTTGAGTTCATTTTAATATGAAGTTCTCTTACTTTAAAGAGGAACTTTCATATGTCCTTAGGGGTGTTGACGAATGAAGAAGACAATGTGCTCAGTCGAAAGTTTAAATACTGAAGATAACACTTTACACTTTTATTGCAACTCATACTTTGTAGCAATGAAGTCATCTTAAACATTTTCATTCCAATCAACATATTTTTTTCTTGGATTTATTTACTTCATCACACAAATATTTAACCTGAACACCTGAACAAATAATTTAAATTGGAATTGTTAATACTTTTTAAATTACCATATCTCAAATTATTGAAAAGTTATTCTTATGTATACTGCAACAAAGATCAGACCAACATCACACAATATTCCATTTATTCTAAAAACTGATAAATGACCGAGCTCAGATGTCTCTAAATAGATAAGTTACAATAAGAAATAATTTTTTTTATGACCCAATGTTGATATCTCTGCATGTGCAAATTTTGGTATAGACGTTGATCATAAAAAAAATTCTTCGCCTTTTGATTGGGCCCCCCCTAGTAAAATTTTCTGGATCCGCCCCTGTGACCAAGGAAGCTTCATGGAAGCTTCATCCACATGCCATCTACCACACCTACCTCCTTGATTTTGGCCCTATAAATAGGGATGAAGGAGGAGGGGTAATGCATCCACTTCTCTCAAAACTCAAGTATTGAAAGATTTTTAGAGAGGCCTTTGCGGCAATCGTCTTAGTTTGGGAGAGCTTTCAGACGTTGTTGTACGACGTTGACAAGGAGTACTTCGCCTACACGGATTGGATCTGGAGCAGATATTGGCAAGGATTCGAAGAGGCATTTTGGAGAGGATTTGTGTAATCTGTCTCATCCGCCGGTCGGTAACTTGCAATTTTTCTGTTACTATTTATTGTATTGTGTAGTGTGAAGCTGGTGAAGATCCTTTGTGGATCGGTGGAGGGAAAGCCTGTAATCCGTGCGTGTGTTTTTCACACACTTTTAGTGGAGGCTTTTCGGGTTGGACTCCGATCGTCCCGTGGTTTTTCACCCAATTGGGTTTTCCACGTTAAAATCTCTGTGTGCTTTTATTCTTTTTGCATTGTGTTATTTTGTTGCGATGGCATACCGCTCAATGCGGTCGCGCAGGTTGCTCGCCTAAAATTTAAAATAGGTGCTCTGGTCGGGATTGATTGCTCGCATTCCCAACATATTCTTCCCGAGTATTTCGTTCATGTGCTTCTCCGGACTTTCTCCCGAAGCAGAGCGGCGTTGTTGAAACCAAAAACTTGGTCTCTGTGGAGTTCGACCCTTGGGGAAGGGGTGACCTCACACCTACTACACTCGGGGGATGTCACGGACCAAAGGCTCAGGAAACTAGGAATAGACCCTCGGCTCTAGCGTGGAGGTCCCACCACACACCCGAAAGGTTGCTAGAACACTTCCCCTCCCTCACCAAGTGGCTGAGCTGGGCGCCTTGGAGAGCTCTCTCTACTCTACCAAGATGAAGCTAAGGGAGGAGGAGGTAAGGAAATCTCATCCTCTCCAAAGGCACCCATGGGGGTCTATTTATAGTTTTTCCAAAGCCTGGGGTCAAAATGACCCAAATGCCCTTAAGGCAAATAAACCACTAGCCAATAGCAAACTTCCACACCGGGGGGTAAAGAGGTAATTTCCACCCCGGGGGCACAACTGTAAAAGTACGACCCAAGGGGGTCCAGGGGCCGAGCCATGCTCCCCACCCCTTGGGCGAGCCGCAGGCCGCACGCCTGGCTCGCCCGCAAGGGCAGGCCACCCGGGGCGAGCCGCAGGCCGCACGCCTGGCTCGCCCGCAAGGGCAGGCCGCCCTGGGAGAGCCGCAGGCCGCACGCCTGGCTCGCCCGCAAGGGCAGGCCGCCCGGGGCGAGCCGCAGGCCGCACGCCTGGCTCGCCCGCAAGGGCAGGCCGCCCGGGGCGAGCCGCAGGCCGCACGCCTGGCTCGCCCGCAAGGGCAGGCTGCCTGGGGCGAGCCGCAGGCCGCACGCCTGGCTCGCCCGCAAGGGCAGGCCGCCCGGGGCGAGCCGCAGGCCGCACGCCTGGCTCGCCCGGAAGGGCAGGCCGCCCGGGGCGAGCCGCAGGCCGCACGCCTGGCTCGCCCGCAAGGGCAGGCCGCCCGGGGCGAGCCGCAGGCCGCACGCCTGGCTCGCCCGCAAGGGCAGGCCGCCCGGGGCAAGCCGCAGGCCACGGGGCCTGGCTCGCCGCTCCTTCCTAACACTAAGGCTACGCACGCCGGGGGACCCTGCTCTGCGAATACGGGGTTGTACACAATCCCCGCTCTTTTCGAGGTTGGCACAAGCTCGGAAAGAAACATCCAACCCAACGTATTCGCTGAGTTAGCCTGTCATGCCAGCTAAATGGGAGCCTGGGTGACGAGACAGCCTCGGGGTGACAATACTTAGCCTCCCGAGGGGTCAACCTGTCATGCCATCTAATGGGAGCCTGGGTGACGAGACAGCCTCGGGGTGAAAATACTTAGCCTCCCGAGGGGTCAACCTGTCATGCCAGCTAATGAGAGCCTGGGTGACGAGACAGCCTCGGGGTGAAAATACTTAGCCTTCCGAGGGGTCAACCTGTCATGCCAGCTAATGGGAGCCTGGGTGACGAGACAGCCTCGGGGTGAAAATACTTAGCCTCCCGAGGGGTCAACCTGTCATGTCAGCTAATGGGAGCCTGGGTGACGAGACAGCCTCGGGGTGAAAATACTTAGCCTCCCGAGGGGTCAACCTGTCATGCCAGCTAATGGGAGCCTGGGTGACGAGACAGCCTCGGGGTGAAAATACTTAGCCTCCCGAGGGGTCAACCTGTCATGCCAGCTAATGGGAGCCTGGGTGACGAGACAGCCTCGGGGTGAAAATACTTAGCCTCCCGAGGGGTCAACCTGTCATGCCAGCTAATGGGAGCCTGGGTGACGAGACAGCCTCGGGGTGAAAATACTTAGCCTCCCGAGGGGTCAACCTGTCATGCCAGCTAATGGGAGCCTGGGTGACGAGACAGCCTCGGGGTGAAAACACTTAGCCTCCCGAGGGGTCAACCTGTCATGCCAGCTAATGGGAGCCTGGGTGACGAGACAGCCTCGGGGTGAAAATACTTAGCCTCCCGAGGGGTCAACCTGTCATGCCAGCTAATGGGAGCCTGGGTGACGAGACAGCCTCGGGGTGAAAATACTTAGCCTCCCGAGGGGTCAACCTGTCATGCCAGCTAATGGGAGCCTGGGTGACGAGACAGCCTCGGGGTGAAAATACTTAGCCTCCCGAGGGGTCAACCTGTCATGCCAGCTAATGGGAGCCTGGGTGACGAGACAGCCTCGGGGCGAGCCTCCACGAGAGGTCGCCTGACCTGCCAACTTGGGCTTCCACGAGAGGTACGCCTGACCTGCCAGCTTGTCCCCTGGGGTCAGCGGACCATCCTAAGGACTTGAGCTTGTACGCCTGCTCAGCCTAATGGGAGACACATCCCGGGGTCAGGGGTTAACCAGTGACAGCGGGACCATCATCCGATGTCTGTCTGCCAGCTAATGAGCCTGGGTAGAGATCGGAGCTAAGGACAGCCACGAGAGGGGAAAAATACTTAGCCTCCACGAGAGGTACGCCTGACCTGCCAGCTAGTGAGAGCCTGTCAGCGGGACCATCATCGGAGCTAAGGACTTGGGGCTTCCACGAGAGGTACGCCTGACCTGCCAGCTAGTGAGAGCCTGACAGCGGGACCATCATCGGAGCTAAGGACTTGGCGTCTCAACAAAACCTTGTCAAATTCAACATCCTCAAACGGGGAAAAAATGATGGGTTACATGACCTCTCCCGACTCAGTGGGTCGGGGGCTAGACTCGATACAACATAACAAAAAATACAAGTTCCCATTGAGGCGAGGCTCCTTCACCTCTTGTATTAACCGATCCTTCCCCGGCTGCCCACGTCGACCCGATCCTCACATCTGTTTTCTTCCCTGGCTGGGGGCGGGGCTTCGATCTGCCTCGGTGGTGGTTGCTGGGCTTGACCTCTCGCTCCTCTCACCTCCAGGAATTCGGGGCAGGTAGCTGTCGCGTGCCCCTCCACCTGGTGGTAGTCACAATACGGCAATGCTTCTTCTACCGGCCTCCTTCGGCGGACTCGGCGATCTCTCCCGTTGCCTCTTCTTCCTTCGCCTATTGCCAAGGCCTGTTGCGGTGGGGGTAGGAGTTGTCTTGGGGCTTGCCTTTGGAAGTCGAACCTCCCTTGGCCCCCGTGAAAATTCCCCCCACCCTGGACCAGAGCTCTTCCTGGACCCTGGGCAGGTCCTCCCTGCCGCCTCCAACCTGGCTCCGGACCCTCCTGTCCCTGGAACCCCTGAGCCCTCTGCTCTTCTCTCTGCCTTCCCTCCCGGTGCCTCGAGCCACCTTGCTCCTTTGGCTCCGCTTCCGTCAACTTTGCCAATTTCTTCACGAAGGCCGGGTTGGCTGCCTCCATGGCTATCTCCTCCGCCGCCCTTTCCATCAGCTCCTCGAAGGAAAGGGGGGCCTTCCGAGTCAAGCTCATCTTGAAGAACCCTTCGCGCAACCCCACCGTGAACGCCATCTGGAGGGCATATCCTGGTACCTCCTGGATATCCGCGACCTCTTCCTGGAACCTGTCGACGTAGTGGGCCAGCGACTCCTCGACCCTTTGCTTTATCAGGAAGAGGGACTCAGGACCTTTCTTCCTCTTCTTGGAGGTGGAGAAGCGAAGCTGAAAGCTCCGGCTCAAGTCTTCGAACCCAAAGATGGACCTTGAAGGGAGTTGATGAAACCAGTCCCTTGCCTTCTCCTTCAACGTGATCGCAAAGAGGCGACACTTGAAGGCATCCGTCATCGTCCTGATGGAGACGGCATCCTCGAACCATTGCAGATGCTGGACGGGGTCATCCTTCCTGGTATAGTAAACCATGTCTGGCTCTCTGAACCCCTCGGGAACGGGGGCTGAGATGATCAACTCACTGAAGGGTGACCCCCTAAGGGGAGCTCTCGCCACCTCCACTCGCGCGACCTGCTCGACTGAGGGGCTAGCTCTCGCCGGGCTGGGGAACAGCTCCCGGCCTGAGAGGTCTCGCTCAACCCCTTCTACCATCCTCTCCTTCCCAGGCCTCCTATCCGGCACACTCACTTCTCCCCCTGCTGGGGTGATCTCGCCTTGCCCCCTGGGAGCCAGCTCGCCGAGACCACTCTGGGTCAGCTCGCCGAGACCCCTGGGAACCAGTCCCTGGGGGGTGGGGGTTGAGCTGTCAGTCAGTGGGGCAATGCTTCTAAGCATCCCCATGATGCCTTCGATGGAAGCCATGAACTCCTCCCTTCCTACAAAGGGTCCTAGGTGGGGGAGACCACCGAGGTCATCACTACCTCCCTGATCCCCAGCCATGACACTCTCCCGAGATCTTCTGTGCTGGTCACTTTCCACGCTCACCGCACCAAAATGTTGAAACCAAAAACTTGGTCTCTGTGGAGTTCGACCCTTGGGGAAGGGGTGACCTCACACCTACTACACTCGGGGGATGTCACGGACCAAAGGCTCAGGAAACTAGGAATAGACCCTCGGCTCTAGCGTGGAGGTCCCACCACACACCCGAAAGGTTGCTAGAACACTTCCCCTCCCTCACCAAGTGGCTGAGCTGGGCGCCTTGGAGAGCTCTCTCTACTCTACAAAAGATGAAGCTAAGGGAGGAGGAGGTAAGGAAATCTCATCCTCTCCAAAGGCACCCATGGGGGGTCTATTTATAGTTTTTCCAAAGCCTGGGGTCAAAATGACCCAAATGCCCTTAAGGCAAATAAACCACTAGCCAATAGCAAACTTCCACACCGGGGGGTAAAGAGGTAATTTCCACCCCGGGGGCACAACTGTAAAAGTACGACCCAAGGGGGTCCAGGGGCCGAGCCATGCTCCCCACCCCTTGGGCGAGCCGCAGGCCGCACGCCTGGCTCGCCCGCAAGGGCAGGCCGCCCGGGGCGAGCCGCAGGCCGCACGCCTGGCTCGCCCGCAAGGGCAGGCCGCCCGGGGAGAGCCGCAGGCCGCACGCCTGGCTCGCCCGCAAGGGCAGGCCGCCCGGGGCGAGCCGCAGGCCGCACGCCTGGCTCGCCCGCAAGGGCAGGCCGCCCGGGGCGAGCCGCAGGCCGCACGCCTGGCTCGCCCGTAAGGGCAGGCCGCCCGGGGCGAGCCGCAGGCCGCACGCCTGGCTCGCCCGCAAGGGCAGGCCGCCCGGGGCGAGCCGCAGGCCGCACGCCTGGCTCGCCCGGAAGGGCAGGCCGCCCGGGGCGAGCCGCAGGCCGCACGCCTGGCTCGCCCGCAAGGGCAGGCCGCCCGGGGCGAGCCGCAGGCCGCACGCCTGGCTCGCCCGCAAGGGCAGGCCGCCCGGGGCAAGCCGCAGGCCACGGGGCCTGGCTCGCCGCTCCTTCCTAACACTAAGGCTACGCACGTCGGGGGACCCTGCTCTGCGAATACGGGGTTGTACAGGCGTGACGAGAGAGAGAAAGTTTTTCGTGAATCTTCCGGTGGCCGCCGACGGTGCTCCGGTGCTCCAAATCTTCAACCGAGTATAGATCTGGAAAGCTCTCGTCGAGAGCTACGTCATCGTGGTAAAATCTTCCCCATTCCTTGATTTTTTTCTCGCTAGGGTTTTCGGACCTAACTCTTATTTTTTATCATTCTTGTTAGATTTCGTGTTCTCTCATCTTTCTTGGTCCCGATCTACGCCGAGGTGCGATTTGGTGGTCTTCTCCGGTAAAACCAAGACAAGTGATGATTTACCATCATTTCTTCTTGTCCGATTTGATGGTAACCGTTATGTTTTTATGTTCTTTAAAACTTGCTGCCCTTTTGTCATTCTAATTAGTAGATATGTTAGATTTTCCTTTGAAGTTCACTCGATTTTATGTCATGATAACTCAACCTTGTAGCATTGTAGTATATGGTGAAGAGTTTTATTATTGGCTTTAATCACCCTATCAATTATGTAGAACGTATTAGAGTTTATCTAGCAGTATGTATCCTTCGTGAAGGTTGATCAACCGCGACTATTATTTTTTGTCATTCTTGTTAGATTTCGTGTTCTCTCATCTTTCTTGGTCCTGATCTACGCCGAGGTGCGATTTGGTGGTCTTCTCCGGTAAAACCAAGACAAGTGATGATTTACCCTCATTTCTTCTTATCCGATTTGATGCTAACCGTTACGTTTTTATGTTATTTAAAACTTGCTGCACTTTTGTCATTCCAATTAGTAGATATGTTAGATTTTCCTTTGGAGTTCACTCGATTTTATATGTTCTTGTCATGATAACTAACCCTTGTAGCATTGTAGTATATGATGAAGAGTTTTATTATTGGCTTTAATCACCCTATCAATTGTGTAGAACGTATTAGAGTTTATCTAGCAATATGTATCCTTCGTGAAGGTTGATCAACCGCGTATTTAATCTAGAAATGTCTAGTAGAATCTGTCGTGTCAAGTCTCGAGATATGTGTTGTGGTTTCTTTGGGTTTCTTGATTGCGGGAGTTTGTGGACAAAACCATCTCCGTAATGTTTGTTTCCTTTATTGTACCTTGTGGAAGTCTAATAGGTTTTTGGGCATTTGCGGTGTATGGTGGAGGGTATGAGACTCCCTCGCAGTTTGACGGATATTATATTCGTGAGGGGTGTGTCTAGTTGAGTTACCACCTCGCCTGTGTTTTTGGGTAGAGTCGATCACAGGTACCTAATAAAGGTTGTGTAATTTCTTCCTTATGATTTACTTATATTTGTCACCTTATAACCTTGTGCATCTGGTATAATTTTTGATGAACGTGACGATTCACGTAAGTGTTCTTTTCCTGTTTGATGCTTTACTTTTGCACTTTACTTCAGTACTATTGGTCTTGGGTTAGTACCCCTTTTAAACTTTGTTTAATTTTGGTTTATCTTTCTGCCACTACTTGTACTTTCTTGCTGAGGTGTTCTGTCTTGAAATGCCTCAGGTTCAAAGCTGTAGCTGAGTTCGGTGCTGGTTTTGGAGTGCTAGAGCAGCCGTGTTGGCCGTGGTTGTTACCTCATTTTCGTGAGATAGTTAGTTGTTTATTTTGTTTTACCAGTTCAGACATGCTTTACTGTATGTGGGTTCGTGTCAGTTTGTTGACGCATACATGATTGTTATTTTTGGATACTTGCTAGCTGCTTAGTTTTCTTTCTGTGAATTACTTGCTCTCTGGGATGATTTATGCTAGGAGTGCATGATAGGTATTTTCAAGTATAAAATCTACTATTATTACTCCATGCATTGCATAATTTAAAACTCTAACTTGTTATATTTAGCGACCGTAAAAACTATCTTTACTACTATTATAAATCTAGGACTTTGCATAGCATGAGTTTTCCTTTGGGAACGTTTATACTCATGTAGGTTATTGGAGTCAACCTAAAGAAGTATCTTCTACAGCGTATAATTATATTTTGATTCATGGACTAGTTGATCCACTAAGCCGATGGATACGGCTAACTTCTTAACTTAAATTAGATTTTCCTCTAAATAATCTTAAGATCTTTCTTTATGCGTTAAGTCGGAGTTTCGCCTGAGCGTCCAGAGTTATCCCCTGCTGGCGTGGCATCATGACGCGCATTTTTTCCCTTACTCTGATAAGTTATTAAATGCGGTGAAAATGCGGGTTATGATAGGAACCAATGATCCCAATATCTAGTTTTCGCTTGTAGCGCCATCGTATATTAAGGAGCATCGCCCGTCCAAAGTTTGCGTGTTTTTTCGATCGGCGGGATGCGGGAAAAGTTCTTGCAGATCCTTTGGTATTCCGGGCTATCGTGGGGAGTCTCAATATTTGACAATCACTAGGCCGAATTTTGCTTATATTGTGGGCAGAGTTAGTTGGTGTATGCCGGAGCCGCGGAAGCCTCATCTTTTGGCGGCTAAATGTATCATGAAGTATGTCAAGTCTACCTCAGAGATGAGTCTCTTTTATAAGAGGGGCATGAGCTTCAGTCTATACGGCTACATGGATGTTGATTATGGATGAGATACAAATGATCGAAAGTCGATGTTTGGTTACATCTTCTTCACGGGATCGACATCTATATCATGATGTAGTAAGAAACAGGATTCAGTGTCTATCTTCACTACAGAAGCGAAATATAAGGCTTCGGTCTTGGCAGCTTTGGAAGTCATCTAGCTTAGGAGATTAGTGGATGATATCCATGAGGAGGCGTAGAGTCCTACTCTTCTTTGCGGTGATAATGAGAGTGCTCTTAAACTGGTCAACAATCCAATTTCTCATGCGCGAATGAAGCACATCGAGATCGAGCATCACTTCATTCGGGAGAAGGTGTTATATGGGTCTCTGATGGTCGAGTATGTGCAGAGCCAGGATAACATCGCAGACATCTTCATGAATTCACTGTCGAAGGGACTGTTTATTCGGTTGAGAGGGTTGCGAGGGCTGATTTTCACTTCCCACTTCAAGGGGGAGTGTTAAAATTATTAAAGTGGACGTGAAGTGGAGTGTGGGCGGTCTAATTGGGCAGACCACACAGTTTGCAGCCGGCTTGTCAGATAGCTTTTGTCGGATAGCCTTTGGCGGATTGTCAGTCTCTCTTGCGGTTTGACTTGGCAATCACCCTTGGTGATCTGGGCGGCTAGGGTTGTATAACCGTGGGTGTGGTGGACTCTTTCGGTGCTTGTCGAGTCCGGCATGTTTGTTCTTGCAGACTCATTTAGAGATTGCCGAGACTTGCTATCTTCTGTGTTTGAGGTCTAATGATGAGATCATGGAGATTGACACAATTGTTTGGTTTGTTGGTCACTTGGAGACCGCTCTGTCTGCATAGGGCCAGTCCATAATTGTGTGGACTATTGTTGGTATTCGGCATTGACACAGTCTTGTTCTCAGGTGTCCCAGATTGTTTTGAGACCGCAAAGTTTGCTTGTTGTGGAGTTGGTCGCGAGAGTGTGATAATTCTGGTTGTTGTCTAGTCCCCGGAGATTGCCTGATGCGCGGTCTGGTTGCAGAGTACGTCAAACTATGCGGATTAGATGTGAAGTTCGACAGTTCGTCATTAGTGCGAGGTGGATCAGGCGTGTGGCTGAGATGTCCAAGCTAAGTCCACGCGGACTGATGGTTTTATCCGCTCGACTATGCGGATTGTAGGAGTTGTCCACATTGTCTTGCGGGTTGGACAGAGTGGTGTGTCCACACTTCTTGCAAATAGCGCTTTCTTTAGTGGCAGACTGATGCTTGTATCTGCACTTCTACAGATACGTGAGGCTAGCTGCATGATTGTCGGGCGGTTATCCTATCGCTATAGGTAGTGACGACACTCCTCCTCACACATATAAATAGGAGTCCCCGGCTTGTCATAAATAACCGAGAACAGTGAGAACTCAGCTCGTGCAAAAAACTTGTGGTTACGTTTTTCTAACCGGCGTGACTAAGCGAGAGGTTGATCGACTATTTGTGCAGAAAGTGCCGCTAGCATCAGGCTGCTAGGCAACTAGTGGAAGCTTGGCGCGGAACAGTTCGTGGTTCATAGTCAGCGGTTAATAGCAGGTCGCGGTCTCTGCGATTTAAAGTCACCTTACTCGGGGTTGCGGTTAGAGTTTGGAGTTCGATCGGTCTATCAGCGAGTTCTGTTCAAAGTTCAACATTCAATAACAGGCAGTTTGTGTGGCTAGTTACGAACAGGCGACTTGGCCGGTCTTAGAGGACAGGGCTTGCAGCTTGAGTATTTCGTGCGCTTACAGTTTCTGTCCCTCGGGATTTCTTCTTTGCCTACAGTTGTAGTTTTCTGTTTTCCTTGGATACATTGGTGAAATCATGTCTCGTAATGTATGTCTTACTTTGTAAATCAGATTGAACTCCAGTTTATGACTCTTGTGTTTCTGTTGTGCTGCTTACTACTTGACTTATGGTGTGATTGAGTGTTCATGCGCGACCTCTTCGACTTTCAATCATAAATTTTTACAATGAGCCCACATCACATGCATGCTGAGAATACACGCATGGAAGACTACTAATATCATTAAATAGTTATAACTAAATAAAAAATATAATTATATATGTAAATAATATAGATAAAAGTATAAAGTATAAAATAATAATAATTTCAAATGGTATATGGATTGGTGTCTTTAAGAAGCTCGTGGTGTTCAAACTCCGGTGTGTTCGAGAACGGAATAGAGCTTCTTTTGGAACAGAGGAACATGGACCTCCAAATTCTCACTCAAAGAGAGGTTAAGGCTCGGTTTGGCACGGTGGTGGTCAGTGGCGGAACTAGGAATTTAATCCAGCTCGGGCACCGCGTAAGAGACAACTAATTAGGCTCTGTTTGGCACAGTAGTAGCAGTCATAAACGCGGGGGTTATGAATTGTCGTTCGTGTACGCCCAACCCCACCTAAGGAACTATGTTCATTTTATGTTTGGTCATAATCTTTGTCATGCAAAACATACATTTTATAGTGGTGGCATTTGTCCATACTCAGAGAAGCAACCTTAGTTAAGAACAAAATGATAATTATTTGTCATAACAAGATTATAAGGGGCATCCAAAAGTTAAAAACTCACATTCTCAATTTTTGGAAACAGACTCCAGTTTTTTTGGAAAACTGTCGGGCACTTTTATTCTTTTCATAGCCTGCTCTTCTTTTCATAGTCTGCACTATGTTTAATTTCATAGAGTGCTCTTCTTTTCATAGCCTGTGATCTATTTTCGATTCCTGGAGAAAAGCACAAGAAAGGGCACAAAGGTTTTCTTCTTCCTCTCGGGTCCAGAGAAAGAGCAAAAATGCTGGTCCTAGCTCGATCCTAGGGTTTTTTTTTCTGCAGATCCAGAGAAAGAGGTGGTCATCGTCTTCAACATCAGGTTTTCTCTCCTTCACCCAGGAGAATGCCAGCATTCCCTTCCCAAATTTGGAGAAACCGGCGCTGCGACTACACTCCTCATCTTCGACGCCAGTGTGAGCAACCAGCTTCATCTTCATTGCGGGTCCCCAAAAGTCAGCTGGCATCTAGGACTAATTGGGCCGCGCTCTGAAGTTCAATATTCTGATGGGCCTTACAATACACTCCCTAAAAAATGCATTGCCGGACCCAACAAAAAAACAAATCAATTGCACTCTCAATTGGAGGTCCATTTAATTTCATGGCGTGGAGGCACTATCAATTGATTTAATGATACATAATTTTTTGATTAAAAAAAATATATAGCAGAAATAGATAATTTAGGAGAAATTACGCACATCACACTGAGTTGCGGCGAATCCAGCGGCCAAAGATGTGGCATTCGCCGGCACCGGCATCCTAAGCAGACAATCTATGTACGGCTTAAACTTGACGCTCTTGATGAGCACCATCTTCAGCCTCACCGTCGTGTAAACTCTAACGCTGACATAAAAGAATCCCTCGCCCTTCTCCCTCCCATAAGTCCGCTTCACCGAGTCTCCGGTGACATTCTCCGCCCCCAGGAATCTCATGGACACCGGCATGGTGCTCTTCCGCATCTGGCTGCATTCGAGGAAAGCGCGCGGTGCCCAGCAGGAGCTGCCGGTTATAGATAGCCTGAGCCTGCATTCGCTCGTAGTACATGCTGTACTTGGTGTTGGGGTTTCGGAAGGCCAGCTTGACGGTGAGGTTGTAGCCCAAAACGCCCTCGCCGGGGCCCGAGAGATTGAAGGTTGTCAAGGAGGCGGCGACGGCGCGGGCCTTGAGGCTTTGGGGTTGGAAGATTAGCCAGAGAGCGACGACGGCGATGCCGATGATGATGAGGATTATGGTGGTCATCTTGAAGGCCACGCAGAGAATTGTGTATGCGCTGAAGTCTTTTGATCTGCTGGACGGAGTTGATGTGGAGGGGATGGAAGGGCCGTAAAAGGCTTGGTGCAGCTGGTGGCCGGATGTGCCGTCCGGGTTGGGTCCGGTCATTGGGTATCGGACGTCGTCCAAGTTAATTAAAGGGCCGGGCCATGGAAATTGAGTTTAATTAATAAGCTAGCTTATAGCTATGACTCTATCAGGGTGGTACGTGATGGCCGGTGAGAGATCGATATTGTTGTGCCGACGTTTCCCGCGCGTTCATTCTTCCTTGGGACATAATTATTTATTTATCTATCTCATTAACGTACGGAGTTGCCATGCCTGACTATTATTCTTTCTTTAATTAATAATACTTTCGTATCCGCAGCTCCCACAAATTGTCATCTTTTCCATTTAACCTTAAATTTAATATATATATATATATATATATATATCCACTGATGCTATATATACATACACTTTATATATAATCGTTCCAAGATTAAGCTTCAGCAATACACTATTATTTAAAACTTCATTAAAAAATTAAATTAAGAAGATATCGATCGATATAAACAGAAAAAATGAAATCATAAATATATATATATAAAAAAGGAGAATATAAAACAAAGAATAAGTCCCTTCCAAATTCCAAGTTTTTTCCTTCTTTTCAGCTTTTTTATATCAGAATTAAATTTCATCGTCAAAGACTCAGTGTAGAGGTGGGCAAAATGACAGGGCCCAAAAAGCCCGTCCAGGCCCGGCCCGGCAAAAGCCCGGTTAGGCCCAGCCCAAGAAAAGCCCAGCCCGGGCCAAGGCCGGGATTGGGGCCCTTACCGGGCCCTCAGTTTTGCCGGTTGCCCGGCGTGGTGCCCGGCCCGGGCCAGGCAAAGCCCGGGCCCCGGGCTAGTCTGAGCCCGACACCTGGCTAAGCCAGAACGCCAGGCGGGATTTTATCCCGCCTAATCATAGGCGGGATTAATCCCGCCTAATCATAGGGATTAAATCCCGCCTGATTAGGCGGGATTAAATCCCGCCAATTTTGAATTCAAGCCGGCCCGGCCTGAAGGGCCTAATCGGGCCCCTCCTTTGGGAGGGAGCCCGAGCCCGAGCTCGGCCCGGCCCGGCTCAAATTGAACCCGGGCCGGGCCCGGTCGGGAGAAAGCCCGAACCCGATCGAGCTGGGCCAAGCGCGGCCCGATCATGCTTTTTGAACACGACTACTCAGAGAGAGGATTTTGGCATGGGCTTGCTCAATTTATAAGAATTTCGGACTGCAAATAGTCGGAATTTTTCATATTCCTCACCAATTTAGTGGGGAAAGTGGACTCCAAGTAGGTTACACAAAGTCAACCACACTAACGCCATGATCGAACTGCCCCCCGTGCGGGCGATGTAACTGCGCACGACCACGCCGCTATTCGCCACTACACCGCCAGCCTGCCGGCTGGCCGCCGTTACGCGTCTGAGCCACCGTCCAGCTCCCTTGGACCGGCCGGACCGCCGGACACCTTAGAGCGCATGCATGGCCGCTCGCCCGACCGACCCCTCCACCGGATGACCCTCGCCGGCCTGGTCCCGTCGCAAACCAACACCAGCTGGCCTCCACGAACTGGCCCCTTAGCCGCCGCCTAGCCTCCGTCGTTTGACCGTCATGGTCGTGTAAGCATCGCGCCCTATCCTCGGTGTAACCACCCATTATGAGGGTGTGTATTACCGAATCACAAAATGATTGTGCGCGTAACTAATTTTCTAAACATATGCATAATAAAGTGTAAAATATTATGGTGCGTATATCAAAAATGCACATGATGGTCTTTGTATGGTGCGTGGATAGCCGCTAAACCGCATTAACCTCTTATTTACGTAAATGTCACCCCCTCCCCCCCCCCCCCCAAAAAAAATAAACTATAAAAAAGACAACAAACCCTTCTTTCATACCACTTAGCTTCCTAAGCACGACAGTGTTCGGACGAAGAATCTTTCGAATATCTCCTTTTGCAATTGAAGTAATCTTCGGAGATCTCCGAAAATCTTCGAAAATTTGTTGAAGATCTCCTAGAGGTCTTCAAAGTTGCCTTCACCACGCACATTGCCACCCCCCTCCCGCACATTTCACCACATGCACATTTTACCATGTGCACATTTCACTATGTCCACACTGCATAGCGCGCATTGCACCCAGCACATCGCACTCTCCGCACATCGCTCCAGGCTCCTCCGTGCGCAACCAGAGTAAGCAACAGACTCCAGATCGTGTCGGGCGGATCATTCCAGCTTTCGAGCATCAATAGCAAGCTCCAGAGTGCAGCAAGCACGATGCTCCCCGCTGCAACAACTTAGAAAATACATAGCTCTACGAGCGGTAACCTGTCACCCTCAGAGCTTCATTTCATTCTCCCCTTCTACAATTGTATTGAGAGACGTCCTCAAATTCTCTACAAAGCATTGTAACAATATCAAGATATGTAGTGGTGTTCAAAAAGCCCCCCGAGCCCGGGCCTAAACCGGGCCTCCCGAGCCCGGGCCTCCCGGGCCCGGGCTTTCCTGAACCAGGCCCGGGCCCTGACTATAGCCAGGCCGGGCCGAGCTGGGCATCTGGCTCCGGGAGGGGGCCTGGTAAGGCTCCCTGGGACGGGGCCGGGTTTTTTTTAAAATTTAATTTTTAAAATAAAAAAATTAAAAAAAATACCGAAAAAATACACTGAAAAATAAATATTATTTTGAAAGAAAAAATAATAATTTTATTAATGTTGAACACTTAAACGGAAGTATACAAAATTATAAATACACTGAAAAAAAAATACATTTGATTGAAAAATCCAAAATTACAAAATTTATAAAATTATAAAATTTAAAGTATTACAAAATTACAAAATTTTAAAAATTCGTCTCGTCGTCTTGACTTTAAGTTTTAATTTAGGTTGATCGCGTCCATCTCATCTTCCATGTTCGACGAGCTATCCTCGATCGATGAAATATGCTGCTTCCTCTTGATCATCCAAATGATACTTGTAGCATATGCAGATTTCAAGCGATTCTTCGCTTAGGCGACTTCTTCGCTCGTTCAACACCATGCCACTAAGAGAAAAAGCAGACTCCGAAGCTACCGTGCTAGCTTGGATCGTTAATAAATCTCGGGCCATATAGGCCATAATAGAATAGGTATTTACTTTACCTTTCCACCATTTTAAAATATCGAAATTTTCTAGTTCGTCCGTACTCATAAAATCACAAAATTGGGTTTTTGTGTACAAGCGTAATTCATTTAAACTACTAGATGTGGTGCGCGCTTTTTTCCGAGAAGCTAACTCTAACATTTTATTTTTAAAACTATCGCGTGTTTTTGGTTGCGACATATCCTCTGATAACGTTCTTCACCTGCAGCTCCCGCTGCCGACCTTGATCGTACGTCCATATTTGTCCAGATGCAGATAATTGTGCCTGACTTGACTCGGGAGGAGCTTGTTTGGCAGTGCAAGACTTAATGTGTCTTGCGAGTGTCGAGTTGCCACTCAGAGTAAGCAATTTCGAGCACTGTTTGCACTTCGCCTTATGCTCGGAACCGACTTTCACTTTGTCGAAATATGCCCAAACCGGCGCTGTATGCTTGTGCTCCACCACTTCGTGTGCGACCGGTGATAATGAAGACGTCATCGTTGATGTTGAATTGTCGACATAAAAAAAATAGGATGGGACTTGGAGTTGGGAGTGGGGGGGGAGTGGGGGTAAGGGGGTATAGGATTTAAAAAAAAAAAAAATTTATTTTATATTTTTATTAATTTATTAATTATATAATATATAATATTATATTATATAATATATATATTATATAATATATTATATATTATTATATAATATATAATAGCATGCTGCCAGCCCTATTATAGGGCTGGCAGCATGCTCAGCCCACCAACGGCTTAGCCCGATCTTGGGCTTTGCCCGGGCCCAGAAGCCAGGCTTTGCCTGGCCCGGATCCGAACTGAGTCCGGGCCTAGAAATCGGGCTTTGCCCGGGCCGGGCAAATGCCATGATATGGGGCCTTGTTAGGCCCCATGGCCCGGCCCGGGCCCGGGACTAGCTGGGCTTTTACCGGGCCGGGCCCCCGGGCCCAGTTTTTATGGGCAAGTCTAAAGATATGGTAAAAGTTCGGATGGCATGGAGCCGACCACATAGTTTTCGTCTTTCGGGATTTTCTATGCTAAAAAATCATTCATTGATTGCTTGTGCGATCTTGGACTGGTTGAAGAGCAGGTGGAGTAGATCCATCCATCTTCTATGGTGCATGCATTGTTCTGCTTCATGTCTCAATTAATTTAGCTAAAAACCAAAGCTGAGGAGGATGCATCGAGGGAACATAAAAGAAGCCAGAAAAGCAAAGAAGTAGAATCATAGGTGGGGTGGGGGCCAGCGCGGCCGGCAGGAAGGCGCAGCAGACGATCAGTCAAAAAGTCCGAGGGTTAAGAGAGATACTCTCAGAAAGCAAAGCAGGGCAGCACTTTCTTATCCCGTGGCCTCCCTGCTCACCTTCTTTTTTTTTCCTCTTCCTTTTTCCTGCAATCGATTCCTTCTCTAAGCTGCCAGCAGCTGTTGCTTTCTTTCCCCCTCGATTTTCAACGCCATGAAAGCGAGATGCAAAGCTGTGACCGGTTCCCATTAACTCCTCTGCTTTTGCTGTGCCCAGCTTACCTTTTTTTTTTTTTTTGCAAATCACTGATTCTCACCTCCTTCTTTCTGCTTTTTTGGGTCCTCTGTTTCATTGTGCCAGAAAAAAGTCATGTTTTTTATTTTAAAACTTCCACTATGATGACTATGATCTTTTTTTTATTTGTATTCTTTTATTGTAGATAATGTAACTCGATGACGTGATCTTTAATTTCTTGTGGACTTCAACTGATCGGGAATTGCAAAACATGGGAATTTCCCTCGAGATCTTAGCTGCTTCACGGGCATAATTAATCTGGCACATTAATTAGTAGACTTAATTTGGGTAGCTTAGGGATCCTTAATTCTTAGTATGGAATTCAAATTGCTGGGTGTAATTTTTATCCCATTCTATTTGTTGCGGATCGCTCCATTTTTTTCTGGTCCAGAGAATCAGATCGTCTTACCTCCGAATTGGACTGCGCGCGTAAACAGTCAAAAAAAAAATATCAGCAAATGACAAAAGGTTTTTATTGACGTGAAAAATCCGAAAAAGGTGAAAAACTACGTGGTCGGATATGTGCCGAGCCAAAATCCATTATTTCGTTGAAGATTACAAGAATCTGGGATGATTCCCCAGAGTCATACTGGTGTCGGAGCAGATTTGTGTTGGCGAAAGACACTGCTCCTCTCCGATCACCAAATTTATCGAAATACGTCGGCGACGGCCGGAGGGGGGCGCTGTGGCCACGCAAGGAGCGTGCGCGCTCGCGTGCTGCACTTGTGTGTACGTGTCTGGCTGCACCCCTTCCTTCAGGGTGGTTCTTCATGCGTGCCTGCTTGGGTCTCACGGCCTGACCCGAAAACTTAGAGAGGGAGACCTCATCAAATGCTCCCAAATTTTCACGAGTCATGACCCGCAAAGCGATGAACGCAAAAACTTTCTGCCTTTGCTCGGGGTGTCTCTGAATCTTGCGATCATCGGGCTCGGCCGAGTGTAATTGTTTGCCGAAAATTCGAGAGAGTAAAAACTGAATATTTCTCGTCATAGTGTACAAAATATTATCAATCGTATTTGTGAGATATTTGATCAAGTTAGTCTTCATTCGCTGCCTATTTTGAGATATGAGAATTTGGCAGAGAATAATTTCATTAGCCCTTCTTTGATGTCTATATATTGGAGAGGGTCATCCGCTCCACTTCTTACGTTGTTGCCGCGATCTTAGAGTTTGTGAAGCTTTTGTTTGGAGTTTGTGTGGTCTTGTTGCCGTCATGCCTCCCTCGAAAAAGGTTAGCTTTTTCATGAATTTTTTTTTTGCCTTGGTGATGGGGAGCAAACAAGAGGGAAAGGTCGCGTGCGGAGAACCACGCACGTAGCGGTGCCAACGTGGAGGCGCGCAAAAGAGGCGGCATATGCGGAGGCGGCGCGCGCGGTTATTTCAATCGTGCATGAGTAAAAATTGTACAGGCAGATCCTTGACCTATTTGGAAATGTGACAGATAAATATCGCACGGGCGGACACATGCACCTTCTTCTTCCACCATCCATTAGGGCTTTGCCTCACGTCGCTTCACATCATCCAAGAGCTTCAAGAAGGAGAATCTACACTCAACATCATCACCGAGCAAGGAGTTCTTTGCCTCGGACATGACCAGATTGTAGTTCAATCGGAGAAGACGGATCAATTGGGAGGAAGTAACAACCATTTTCTACCCCGGAAGATAGTTGGGACCGAGCTAGGACCCAGATTGATGACCCGGTGATTCCTATCGAGAATCTACAACAAGCCTCCAGATTCGATTGTATCTTTTGCATTTCTCTTCACTTGGTTCGATGTTGTTGAATGTTTTCTTCATTTTATGATGATGCATGTCTTTCTATACATTTGATTTGTATTCTTATTTTCATTATTATGAAATCTTTGGTATGTTTAGATTGTAGGCGGCTGATAAGCCCGCATCTTTCTGAGAATGAAATCACACTAGCTTCTGACTGGCTTTGACCGGAGGCGATTAGAAGAGCGAAGCGGTGTGCCCATTCCGCCATCACCCACCACATCATTCCGCTTGCCTACTCTTCCATTCCGCTTGACTACTCTCTTATTCGGCTTGCCTACTCTTTCATTCCGCAATCCTACTCTTACATCTGCCAAGCGAAGTAGTGCTAACGGCCTGTATAATCCCTTACCTTGTGAAGCGGTGCCGGCGACCCGCATAGTTATTTTTGTTTCTTTTATTTTGTTTTTTGCAAACCAAACCTTCTGCATCTCATCCGACCTAATGACTTCAATCTCAAGTCCTTCCTCAAAAGATAACTCTATCTTGTCGTGTTCCACGTGAGATCGATACTTGGGGAAAACATCCAATTTTATATTACTTGAGTGACCGGTGCACTTGTCGTTAACGCATCAAGTTTTTGATATTGTTGCCGGGGAACACGGTCGTGTGAATTTCTTGAGAAAAAGTCGTGAGGTAGAAGTTCTTCCAGTAGTTTATAGCCTCCTTTTTACTTTTTTCCATTATTGTTTTTAAATTTTCAATTGCATCTTTTAGTGTTATTTCTCCATATCCTATTTTAAAGTTTTAAAGCACGTTTAGCAAGTTATATTGTATTTATAGTTCTGTTTTGCAAAGAAATTTAATTTTTTTATATATCCACTTCTATTTCACAATGTTCATAAATGTTAAAAGTACTTTGTATGACACCTTGCGTCATCATATCTTCACCTTGAGTTTTATGAATTCCGAGAAACGTAGGAATCTAGCGAGAAATGATGTCATGAAATGTTTGTATTGATAATGTATGGTTCTGTCTTGAAGGATTGCTTCATTTTTAGCAAACAGCAAATGGAGGATGATGATGATCTGGACATCCAGATCGTATCTGCTCCATATTACGACTGAATTTGTTCAGTTGTTGATAACATTTACGTTGCACCATCTTGTCTAAGGGGGACAGCTGTGGACATGTCCATTAGAATTTTGGCTGATCTATATGATGACATTGCCCCTATCACTAATTCTTCACCCTTAGAGGCAAATGAGCACTCACCCTCTAATTTTAATTCTAGCACTGGTTTTCCACTCTCTTTGTATGGCTTCACCACTACAAGTGTTTATGATTATACACTTTATGGTCAACATGGAGAGGATCTGGAGCTCCTGGATGCACATGAGTGCGATGTGGAGAGTGTTCTCTCCGTCGGGGAGGTTTTTGTGGAACCCATTGCGGAGGAACCCGATCTTATATTTTCGGAATTAGAAATTAATTGTGTTCTTCTAGCTCTTTAAAACTATTCTACACATATATTTAATGATCTTGTTGATGAAATGTTGTAGTGTACAATCCCGTATTTGTCGAGTGGACGAACCAGAACGACTCCACAGCTCCAGGCGAGCCGGGGAGGCAGGCTCGCGCTCTCGCCTGGAGGCAGGCTCGCGCTCTCGCCTGGAGGCAGGCTCGCGCTCTCGCCTGGAGGCAGGCTCGCGCTCAAAGCGGCGAGTACCTATTCAGCGGGGCGAGTCAGGAAGAAGGACTACACTCGCCCCAGGCAGGCAAGTGTTCAGGATCTCGCCATAGAAGCGAGCGAGTGTCGGTTGCATTAGGCACTCGCCCCTCCAAAGAGGCGGGCGAGTGCGGGTTTCATTGGGCCCTCGCCATGTAACACCTCCATCTGTCACATGGAATATAACAGAGGGTCCGGCCGGGGTCCCACGCTATATTTCACAGACAAACGGTGGAATCACGTATGAATATCAAACTTACTTTCTACTCGCATCTTAACTCAGAGCATTCTAGCAGAAGTTTATGACTTGCAAGAACTCAACCAATGAATGTCCACTAAATATAGAAATAACACATTTATATATAACACCGGGAATGTATACAAGTACACAAACACTCACGGCCTTAAGACCTTACATGTTTCTCTTTACAAGATGTGGTTTCATACATCGGCACGCAGACCGGCCACACATGAATATATACTTCTTCGCACGACCTTCAAGGGCCTATAAGCAGCAGCAAGGGCTTCAACCCGCTCAATCCAAATCAGCCCGCAACACCTGCATATGGACATCCACCCCAAGGGTGATAAACAAAGCAACGGTCAGCATTCAGCTGACCATTATAACGACTCTACCCTTTACCCGGTGCAGTGGTTCCTTCCCTGCATGCATTGTAATCACATCATACATATATCACAATAAGTTCTCTAACGCACAACATCATCACAAATGCCGGCCTTCGTGCTAGATGCTACGTGCACTCAGGGCACGCTTATGGTGTACCGAATCATCCTTGGTCCCACCACCGATCAGAGGTTCTTAACTTGTTGGCTATGGGCACTGGTCTACCACAACACTCGTGCTGGAGACATCCTCTCCCATCCCACTCAGAGGTGTTCACCTCATGACAACCATTGAGCATTCTAGATCGACCGACCATTGTGGTGTAACAACCCGGGAAGGCCCGTAGCCCCCCATTTGGTAATAATTGATCTATCACAATGCAGGTATAGGTCAGCCCTTTCCCGTTGCTCAACTCGTCAATAGCGCAGATCTTGACGCGGGTCGGCTTTCCCTTTCCTGTTCAACACATAGCTCACGCAGAGCCGCTTTCCAATGCCGCAAAGGCTCCACAACCACAAAACATGGCTCTCACGGCCACATCGCATACAACACAAGGAGCTAACCCAGATCTTCCTAGATATGGGAGAATTCACCATTCACAGGTACTCCCACAAACTCCGTACAATACTCGTTTCATACACTGAGTCTTCTCCGGTTCGCAATATAAACATCACCAATCCAGACTAATCGTCCGGATGGGCTTAACACAACATGCCTATTCGGTACTACTCATTTCCGAATTTAGATGCAGACTCAACCGGGGATATCAACTATCAACCCGCTGGAATCGCTTACGCTTTCCACCTCTTGGTGGAGGATTCCATGCACATGCATAACAGATGACTTCACCTGTCCAAGAAGGAGATCGTTACCCTTGACGATCGCTAAGGAGCCATGGAAATCTAGCCGGATGGTAATCACCGCAACGGACCTTGCCTCCACAAATCTGAACTCGGCTCTCGATTTGGATCGCTGAAGCTCCTCCGGCGGCCGGATTCCTTCTCCTTCTTCCTTCCTTGCTCTCCCCTCTCTCTCTCTCTTTTAGAAAGAGAATGGCCAAAATAGATGAGAGTTTATCTTTAACTCTCGGCCTTATAACAGCAGGAATAGTCTTGGACCATAGGATCCAATTAGAAGGAAATGAACGGCCGCGATTCGCTCTGAAATAACTTTTCCTGGGCTGACACGGCTTGTGACACGCCTGTGTCACAGGCCGTGTAACTTAAGAGGCAAAGGAACCGACTCAATCCAGACCAGGACACGCCCGTGTCGCAGTCCGTGTGCCAGACACGGCTTCGGACACGCCCGTGTCCAGCCCGTGTTCAGCTGTCTACACAGTCTGGCCACAACCCGAGAAGGACACGGCCAAGGCACACGCCCGTGTCGCAGGCCATGTGTCCGACTGACATGCCTCTCGAAGATCGTCGACTGCATTTCGTCGAGTATTCGAGACAATACAAAGAAGGACACGACTTGGGACACGCTCGTGTCCCAAGCCGTGTGCCTCACTCGAGACACACCCGAGATACACTCGAGACCCACTCGAGTACACAGAGCAGGACACGGTCTTGGACACGTCTGTGTCCCTGGTCGTGTTGCCCAAAGATTTTTGGGGTGTTACAACCCTCTCCCTTTACAGAAATTTCGTCCCGAAATTTAGCTCAACTGTAGACACCAACACAACCACTCTTTTGTTGCATCTTTAACAAAAATGATCCGGGTTAAGAGCTCAAGGGCCGCAGCTTGTCTCGCCCCACAGCATCGCACAAACACAAGTTTGTACAAACAGACATACAACATGTACTTTATTACATCACGACAACAGTAAAGTACACTCTTTACTTTATTTCCGCTCGTCTGCGTCCCTCATAATCTGCTTTACGACCTCCTGTAATTCAAGATTATACACGCGAGGCTGCTGTACTTCACGATTTGAGCTTTGCGACTCCTGCAATTCGAGAGTGTACATTCGAGGTTGCGTCCGGGATACAGATGACTCTGCCACTGCCTTGCCCTTTTCCTCATACGACGCACTGTCTTTTTCTCACCCTTTGACGGGCCACTCCAAAAATTGCGGGCGACATGTCCCTGCTTCCCACAATTAAAATATGTACGTGTCTTCACACGTCCTTGCCCATACGTTGCTCCCGAAGTAACATCCAAAGAAGTTTGTTCAGCAGGTCGAAGCCTCTTCTTATCTCGTTTCCTCAATTCCGATTGTTCCGACTGCGGAACTTTGAACTTTGGCTTTTTAACCGTCAAGTTCTTCTTGTCCTGCACCCGTTTCAAATCCTTTTCCAGCGCACAGGTTGTATCTACTAACGCTTGGAAGCCTTGGTTCACCGAACTCGGGAGCGCCAACCTCAGCTCATCACGAAGTCCCTCATAGAACCTATTCGTGCTTTACCCAAGTCACTTGACTCTTCTTCATCCTGCAACATTCGGTACTCATGGGCTTGTAGGGACCCAACAAGCTCATCCACGGACATCTGGGTGAGATCCTTCAATTCTTTAATCGTCACCACCACGTGACGGAACTTCTTTGACATAGACCACAAGAGCTTCTCCATGAGGCTCACGTCATTTATCGTCTCTCCATTGCGCTTCATCTCATTTGTGAGCGTCCGCAGACGGGTCACATAATCCCCAACCTTCTCAGAACTCTGCATCTTCAACACTTCGTACTGTGCTCGAAGGGACTGTAGTTTCACCTTCTTAGCCTTATCAACCCCTTGCATGGAGTGTTGCAAAACCTCCCATGCCTCCTTCGAACTTCTCGCGTCTGAGATTTTCCCGAACGTCGCCTCATCTACACCTTGGTATAGCAAGAACAGAGCATTCTTGTCTCTCTTCTTTGACTCTCTCAACGACGTCCTTTGCGCGTTAGTCAACGTCGTCTCTGCTTCTGCAGTAAGCTCCTCATAACCTTCCTCGACTATCTCCCATAACTCTTTCGAGGCGAGTAACACCCTCATCTGGATACTCCAGTTGCCATAATTTGTCTTCGTCAACTTGGGGACTTGCCTCGGCATGACACTTCCCATCTCCATCTCCACTTGTCACTAACTCTCCCAAGGGGGTCCAACCTCCCTCTGATACCACTTGTTGGAAACGTAGGTAGGCACACACACGCGTACAAGCAACCCGACACCCACTTCAAAATCCGGCGAGAACACTTCCCGTGAGACGACAATGCTTCCCGGGCGGGACCTCCGGCGAGATCGTTCCGGCGAGAACACCCCGGCGAATTGGCTACCGGGCGAGACGACCTCCCGGCGACAAGTCTCCTCGGCGAGACCACCTTCTCGCTCGGCGAGATCAACCTCTCGGGCGAGAGCTTTGGGGCGAGACGCTACCCGGCGAGAACTGTTGCCCGGACGAGATGGCGTCTTCTCGCTCGGCGAGATCACCAAGGCGAGTTGCTCGCCAACTCTCCGTCTCACTCGCTCTCCTGCGGCTGCGAGGATCAAAATCCGAAAACGAACAAAACGAACACCCAGCGCTGCAGCGCTCCACCTTAGAGGGAAGACAAGTTTTCACTATTTCATCAACTCTCCAAGAACTACAACCAAGCCTTTATATAGGCAAACACAACTAATAGAAAACTGGCACATGCCCGCCACATTAAATGCCACGTAAACTATCTTCTCTCTCCTCCGCCATTAACAAAAAACTAATACATATAAAAATAGGAATTGTTGACCCGGTCAACCCTGAAAAGTCACCAACAGTAACCGCTTGACCGGTGAAACTAAGTCCCCCCAAACGAAGTCTAAATGAAGAGAGAGTGGAAGCTTTGGAGGGAGCTTAAGCGGGATGAGGCTGAGTTGGGTTGGAACCCCATCAAAAAACAATTGATGCATACATACATACGATACGATGAGTGGTGGATTGAGAAGCTTTAGGGGAAAACAAACCCCGTTCTGGCTGTCTTAAGATATATATTATGAATTATTGTGTTAATAACATTGACCTATCTGGCTTTTAAGTCATACCAATTTTTAAAAAACTTTGCTATGCGGGCATTCCACCAGAAGAGCAGAGCTGAAGGGAAAACTTTATAGAAGAACGTTTAGTACGTACTATGATTGCAAGGGATGAAGAATTATGGATACCTAGCTCAAGGGCTGTTCCTCCAGATGTGATGTCATAGCATATTAACACTCATGTAAGTAGAATTGATGAAGGGCATATGATTAATAAAGAGTTGATTAATTGGAGAATCCTCTACAAAAACGTACATAACACGAGAGAGTCAAAAGGGCCGCAAGGGCAGGAGCACTACCAAATCTCAGCTTGTCAACTACGTGAGGGAGTAAGTTTAGTAGCTAGGCACCACATATGAAAAAGAAATGGCCGATACATTCCCACATGCCCCGGTAATTTTTCAAAAAAAATAACAAACAAGATGCTTATTACGTTGAGGGGAAGAGGCCAGGGGTGATGAAATGACGAGTCTTATCGGATCATATAGTCAAAAATTGCACACATCTATTTTAACATTCTATTTTTAAAATTGTTTATGAATTTTAAACATTACATTTTATTAACAATTCTGTGTTTCTGTAATGTGCAGGCCGGTGAAGCTCAAAAACGCTAAATGAACAAGCACACTAATTCTGTGTTTCTTCTTCTTCTTCTTCTTTTTTACAGAAGCTACGGGGGTACGGCCGGTGTGATGGAAGAGCAGGGAGAGGTAAGGTTGTGTTTATAGAAAGAACTTGGGGGGCCGGGGTGGGGGCGTGGAGAGGAAGATGAGGTGAAGGTTCAGAGAGCGTACGCGGATGATGATTATCTAGGCTTCAAGTCTGCAAGGAATTGGCGGGACGCGTTTTCATACTAGTAGCCGGTGCTAGGCTTCGCGTTTCTTATGCAGGCGGCGGGAAATTATTCAAATTAAGGAAGGCGGGGATGTGACAAACTAGCTACATTGCTTCATCACCCCATTTATTATTATTATTAGTCCCCCAAAGTTTACTTTTGATTGGAAAGAAGTGTGGGCTGATTTCATGAATAATTAACAAATTTAAATATCAAAAATTGATTTACTTAAATATAAGCTTATTTTCTGAACATTGCGGTTTAGAAGTATTGATCGTCAATATTAGGGGCGAAGACCGTGCATGATGCCGGGTAGAGAAAAAAGAGGGGGTAAGAAATAAATAAAGATATATATATATATATGAAATTAATAATAAGAGCTTGAATTAAGCATCGTGGTGTTCCTTTGCCATACTGTCAATGCATGGTTGAGTCGACTTGTGTGGGTAGAGCAAATAATTTAAAAACATAAATAATATCTTCGGAGAAAAAGATGTGCGCGCTCCTCTACATAGAGCAAAGAATTTAGAAGTCAGCAATAAAAGATGAAAAGAAATTGAGCCTGAGCTCAAAGGCTTTCCAATTTCCATAGATAAAATCAAACCGCCCATTTGTTTTTTGAACTTTGCATATAATCAATTGCATGCAAACACAAATCTTTTTCTTCGGATGCTTCTCCAAATAAGATAAATTGCAACAAAAGATTTTTTTTTTTTTTTTTTTTTTTTTACTTTCTTCTCAATGAAATTTATTAGCTCTTGCCCTGCTAAAAAATTTAGATGTTGACTATGCAGGGCGTCCTCTGCTCGAATCGGTAGGCCGAGGATCTGCCGCCGCTCTTGCCATTATCAGCAGTGAGCAAAGCAGGGCAGCTTGCATAGATGTGATAGTGGCTGGAGATCCAGCTGCCAACCTTCCACCGGAGCCTGCCTTCAAGCCTGACATAAATCAACAGCAATCCAGCATTCACCTCCTGTGTGATGGAGTCGGCCGCGAACGGTGCGATGGAAACGTCGATGCCGTACAGATTCTGAGACCAAATCTCAACATCATTGTGACCCTGGTAGCCGACGGGCAGGGCTGCAACGGCGGTGATCTGCTGGTGTTTGTACTCCGCAAAGGTGTCGAGATTGTCGTAGTAAATCCCGAACCGATCGTTTGGGTTTCGGGAGGAAATGGTGATCTGCAAGTAGGAGGAGAGGAGGTTGGGAGCTGAGAGGTTGAGCATGTAAAGTGAGACGTCTTGGAGAAGGAATTTGGGTTTGGTTGGACGGAGCAGGAGCCATATCACGATGATTATGACAAGGATGAGAATGATGAGGCACATCGAGAAGGCCAATATCCGGCTGTGGAGCTTGTTCCAGCAGAAGGAATTGCGGCGGCTGCAGTCTTTCTCCGACATCTTCAACCACGAAGACAAAGTATGAACTCGGCGGACAGATGGCCGGAAAGTGGGAAGAGGATGAAGAAGAAGAAAGCGGGATCTGCACTGAGGGGGTCTGATGTTCCAAGGATCAACTGCTCATTAAACAGACCGAGGATCAACTGCTCATTAAATAGTTTCCTGCAGTACTTACGATTGCTCGATCTGCTGAATAAAGCATGCTGCTGATCAGAATTAGTAGATAAAATGGTTAGCATACGCGGGTGTGAATGCGTGTGTATGTGAAAGAGAGAAGACACATCAGAATGATTTTGAGCAAGGCAAGGATATCCCAAAGCAAAAGCTGAGAGAACAAATCTCTCTATATATACTTATTCCCCTGTTCTCTGCTTTTAAAGGGCCCCGGAGGGAGAGAGAGAGAAAGAGTAGGATGATACTCACAGAAGAAGAAGATGAAGTTGATGAGTAGATAGACATTGCAATGCAATCATGATGATGATGGTAAATTTAACATTGTGAAAGAGCTCACTCATATCTAGCTCAAAATCCAACGACTCGCCAAGAGAATTAGCTAAAATTTTACAAATCAGTCTATTTGATCTGATCATGACCTGACAATTAATATCAAGATCCAACTACAATAAACTTCTCTTCTCTATGAGTAGATCCGAATGAATAGATCAATCCAAAGTTTCCATGGAACCTTTAGTGAATGTATAAATCTGCCCCTTCGCTTCTTTATCAGGTGGTTGTGGGGTATACAATGGATAATTTGTCATATCAGAGAAATTTCAGTTTTTGAGAGAGAGAGAGAGAGAGAGAGAGAGAGAGAGAGAGAGATTGTCTTTGTGGATCTTACTTGCATAGTTGCATATCAAATATTTTGGCAAAATTCCAAAAAAGGTGCAATTAAAAATCCATACAAGGGTGTGATGGGTCTACACATGAAACTCTAACCCGGGCAGCCATTCCTTCCCACAGAAATGTCCACTTTTTAACACGCTCTCGCTCCTCATGCACTAATTGACTGGAAGATAAAAGACATGCAATAATCCCGTGAGAGATCGCTAACAAATACAAAGGATCACGACTATACCACAACTACTATACAAAGGCAAGCAAAACTGGCATGCAAATGTGGCACGGGATGAATCTACAGGATGTGGACTTATGATGCACTAACCATAAATGCAACATACATGAGCATGTGATGAACGTAATTGACCGACGACGGACCCTAAAATGCAAATAAAAACAAGCACACAATCCAATGGACTAACGAAGGATAACTCTAATGTGATGCACATGCGATAACTCAATCAAGCGATGTGGACAAGCAAATTAATTTTAAAATCTTGTGCAAGCGTCACAATTGATTACAAATACTGCAATGAAAGTAAACAGACAACAATTACAAGTTGATTGAGATTGAACTGAGAACAAAATGTGAAACAAATAAATTTTTTGCACGTCAATAAAGAAATACAACATTCAAGTTAATTCAAGCCAAGTAATATTAGCAATACAAGATATCCACACAATGTGAAGAAATAAACACTAGAAAGTATAGTCTCATGACTCTCACCAAGAAATTGAAGTCAGTGGTGATGGGAAAGCTACAATGGTGGGGGTGGTTGTCCGCGAGTGAAGATACTGCAGTGTGGGGGCTGTCAGAGAGGGTTAGTGACTGTTTGGCGGGCTGTAATGGGCTGGGAGGGCTGTTGGAAGAAAGGAAAAAACTGGTATGGTGTTGGGGAAGCGCTGGAGTGGATACATGGAGGGGGTATTGCTATGAAAATGGAGGGCTGGTGGGGCTCCAGGAGGGTGATTGGGAGAGGATTTGTCAGTGAAAATGGGTTGTATAACAGGGTTTGACAACGAGTAAGCGCTAAATGATGTGATTTTGGGGCGGGGAGGGGTGGAATGTTGAAATCAGAGAAGAGTAGGGTCAGCCTGTTGTGGGAGGGGTGCTGGAAGGTGTATTTTGGAGTGTAGATGTGCGGGAAGACAAGGATATACAACGGGGTGGAAGGGGAGGTGCGGATCTGGGGTGCAGAAGGTTGGGGAACTGCTGGAGTGGAGTTTCGGGTGGCATCTTAGGGCGGGAAGGGAAGAGGAGGCACGGATCTGGGGTGGAGAGAGGCCGGCCGGAGGCTGTGCTGGGAAGGGGCGGCAATGGCTGGAGAAAGCTGGGGAGACGGTGGATGGCGACTGGAACAGTGGTGGAAGGCTCAGAAGGCTCACGGGAGGGCGGATGCAGCTGATAGAGGGACTGGCGTCGGCACCAGCAGCGGCGGTAGAGGCGGAGCCGCTCAGTGTCGCACCTCTCTCACGACCAAAGAGAGAATATTCTATAAACCGCAATCCCCCATCCCTATTTCGTCGACTGTTGGGAGATATAAAGGGGGGTGAATTAAGTTGAAATTATTAGACGGTTACGATCGTCCAACGAATAAATCAACCTAACTCTCAAAATACAAGTCAGAATAATAAAATTAAATACATAAAAATATGAAAAATCGAGCGGGTCGCGATCACGGTCTCCGATCGTTTATCTGACGGCCCAAAAGTCATCGATCTCCATCAAAATGCTGCACAAACATGCAATTGATAGATAGCAAAGATGTGTAACAATGTTGGAAATATGCGCACAATTGGTGAAAATGAGGACACACAATAGTCAAGCAAGTGACAAAAGACGAAGACGCATGGTGGTCGCGTATACACGCAATCATCAGAGAAAGACATCGAAGGAGGAAATTATGACTCTGAAGAGTTTTCTTTTCTAAGAATAATTTTTGGTTCTCTACGCATTCTCGCATCTCAAGGGTCGACTGCATGCATGCACAAGGTTGAAGAACATGGGCAGGCCAGTGCTCGACCACATTCGGGAACATGCCCAGATGTGAAAATTGTGAAAAAGGCTTAAGTATCGGCTCTCCTCCTCCCTGCGAGCCTGCTATAGTTAGCGAATTATCCTCGACGAGCGACCACTCCACATAGGCTACGTTCTTCTACATAATAGAGGGCCATACGTCAATTCTATTGACAAATTATCGCACAGGCGAATAGGAGCACGCGAAAATAGAGGGCTGTGCATCAATTCTACGCAATAGAGGGTCATTCCTTCTCTTTGTGCGCTGAATAAAAATTTATTGCCCACGGCCACTCCAACAATGCATCGATTCCAAACCTTAGAGTTCTCTCCTCTCCTTTTTTCTTCGTCCCTGCTGATGCGGAACGAAGAAATGATGCAGAGCGGAGGACAAGTTTTGGGTCCGTTATGGGCTGATTGGCGACTTAATATATATGTCGTGCCCAGATAGATGATCCGACTCCGCGGATGTGTCCGGATCCGCGTTCCGATATTTTTTCATATATAGCTTTTTTAAATTCGGACATTATTCATGTATTTTATGGCCCCGAAAACATCGGCCAATCATAGCTGTTGATTCCGGGTGCACTAATTTTTAGCCGATCCTACTTCAGTGGGATAAAGGCTTGAGTGTTGTTATAAATATAGATGTTAGGGCTGCTCATTCTAGGTATTGCTAAAATTTGGAGAGCCTTCTTCCTCATTTCCGGTGATCTCTCTGCTGCGCTGACTCCGTAGAACTCCTTGGTGACGACTCCTTAGGTAAGCCTTGTATCTTTTTGAATTTTTCTCTACCAACACCCTTCCTTCTTGATGTCCAGCCGCCACCCACCCTCTGAACAGACCCCAACCGCCCCACCTCAACTGTCGACCACCTCCTGAAGCTTCTCAGCCGCCCCACAACAAACAACCACCCTCTTTGCTACATTTCACCCCCTCCACAGCAGGCCTTCGCCCAGTCCGCCGCCCAGTCGACCGCCCAGACCTATTGCTGAAGCCTCCCTATTTCAGCCACCGGCCCTAAGTCCCCTCCCCGAGCCGCCCGCCAGCACCCCCCAAACAGCCAGCTTGGCTATCCACAACCTGAACTAGCCAGATCTGGGATTTCCAACCAGATCCAGCTTGCTTCCCCTTTCCCTACTTGCTTTCATTCACCTCCCAATCTCCTTCCCCCCCCCCCAGCCCAGATCCATCCCCAATCCAGCCATCCCAACCTCCAACCAGCCTTCCCCTTATTTGATCCAGTCTCCCCATCACCAGATACCCCTTTCTAGCCCTCCAACGCTCATATCAATTTTATTTACAGCAACACTAATATTTGTGTTGTGCTTTTGTATTGGTTAATTGGTTGTAAACATTGTTGTGATCTGGTTATTATATACTTGTTTAGATTTCAGTTAATAATGCGCGTGCTCTTGGATAAATCTCTAACTGCAGAAATGACTAATTCGTCGCGCGCTTGTTTTGGTCCTCCATGCGGAGGAAAGCCATGCCCTTAGCCTAAAGGAAATTTTACATCTCGTTCATAATTTGATGCAACGTTATTTATGTTATTTCATTGTTTGGAATCAATAATGAGCCCCTAATTGCAAGTCGTGCATGCATTGAGTCGTTGAGAATTCGGGAATCACCTTCACTCACCACTAGCATGCATTCTAGGATTCCACTAGACACCCTACTCTACATCAGTTGGGACTGGGCGGCAGCCTGCTGTGGAGGAGGCGGAATGTAGCAAAGAGTAGAGCTATCACTTAAAACCGAAAATCGTAAATCGAACCAGAACCGAACCAAGAACCGCAAAGAACCGGACCGAACCGTTCGCCAATTATCTGGGTTCCGGTTTGAATTTTGGAACCTGTGAACGACATTGGTCCGGGTATGGTTTCATCATTTTATTATTCGGATCGGAACCGGAACCGCAACATGCAAGTATCGAACGGTTTCAAAAATTTTAGACCCGATCCGGACCAAACCGACACGGAACCGAACCGCAACTCGTTTATTATTATTATTTTAATATAAAAAAATTTATTTATCATACAAATATACTATTAGTATTTATTTTATATTTTGATAATACCCTAAAAAAATATGCAAAGATATTGATCATTTTAAACGCTGTGTGTAAAGATATTCTACACATTTTATATTTAAGTAAAAAAAGATGTTTTACACTATTTAATAAATATCATAGCTTTTTTATCTTTATCATTTTGAACGTTGTGTGTATAAATGTTTTGCACTATTTATTAGTATTACTATTATTATTTTCGCATTATTATAGTATTTGTTTTATATTTTGATAATACCATAGAAAAAATATGTCAAATATCAATCCGCAGCTGTCTCGTACAGTTGTACATGGTTGTTCAACTACACATGAGTGTTTGCTTTTCTTGTTCAGCACATTTATTTATTTTTGACTGCAGTGCTGCACATCTCCTCTCCCGCAGGGTTTCGGGCTACAGTGTTGCACATCAACACATCTCCTCTCTCACTATCCCAAAACACCCGCTTTTTCTGATGTCGTTGTCGGCTGGTTTCATTGAACTTCATCCCTCTCCTGCTCTCAGCTCAGGTACCACCGTACCAAATCCATCGTCAATCTTCTTTTCCTTCTTCTATTGTTTTGTGTTCTATCTGATTCTATTTTTGCAGAAGGTTTAGGGTTCACGGGTGGCTCCTCCACGAAACGGAAGTTGGCATTCCGGCGACAGAGGTGAGATTCTGTTCGTCGGCAGCCCCTCGCCACCGATCGGAAAGAGCTTGAGGCGACGCATCACTCATTTGTGGATCTGCTCTCTAAATCAGTGTACCCTACAAGCGTTCCTTGTGCATCACTGTAATCCCTTTAGAAACCGATACATTTTTCTCTCATGACCTGCAATGTTTTGTTCCTACGCATCTCTTTATTTATTTTTCCATGATCTGCAATGTTTTAATCTCTTTCTTCGTACGCATCTCTTTCATATTCACAACGTTTTCTTCAAATATTTTATAAAGATATGAACTTTTTTGTTCTCCATCACAATGTTTTGTTCATGCGCCTCTTGCATAAAGGACATGCAAAGAAGGGTGTAATTCTTTACTCTAATGGTTTTTTACCGCTTTGATTTGCAACTTTATGTAGTTTTTACTGATGTAAATTTCTTCAGATTCATTCTTTTTTATGGTTTGCTCTGAAAGTTCAATATTTATGTGGCTAAGGGTAAATTAGGAGTTATGCATAAATAATATTATTTTTTTTTCATTTAAAAATGATAATAAGGAGAGTGAATTTGTATGTTTGTTTGTTTATATGAATGTGTATGTATATGACTATGCGAGGAGTGAATATTTTTCATAGAATGGTTTTTTCATAGGAACATTTTTCATAGGCGACGCACCACTCATTCTGTGAGAATGATTGTTTTTATTTTAGGTTATATGACAATTTATGTAGCAACTTTATGCATAAAAGTAACCGTACTTTCATAATAGATACCACAGGCTAGTCTACAAAGTTATATATATACATATATATATATGGTCATTTATTGGGACCTCTCCTCTAAGTTTGCTAAATTACAAGTTGCACCCCTCCTACTTTCAAAATTACAAAAATACCTCTGAAGTTTACATTTCATAACATTAACATCCCTTGAACCGGAACCGAACTGGAAACGCATAGAACCGGGCCGAACCGCAAGTAAATAATTTGGTTTTGGTTCTTAGCGAAACGGAACCGGAACCGTAGGCCCTACGGTTCCAAAAAATTATGTTAGACCCGGAACCAGAACCGCTCAAACCAAATAAGGTTTTGGTTCTAACTTGAACAACCGTTACCTTAATGGTTCGGTTCACGGTTTTAGTAGAACCGGAACCAAATCAGAACCGTGACAGCTCTAGCAAAGAGGGTGGTTGTTTGTGGTGGGGAGGCTGGGAAGCTTCAGGAGGTGGCCGGCGATTGAGGTAGGGAGGCTGGGGGCTATTCAGAGGGTGGGCGGCGCCTGGACAACAAAAATGAAGGGTGGAGGTAGAGAAAAATTCAAAAAGATACAAGGCTTACCCAAGGAGTCGTCACCAAGAAATTCCACAGAGTCGGCGCCGCGGAGAGATCACCGGAAACGTGGAAGAAGGCTCTCTAAATTTCAGTAATACCTAGAATGAGCAGCCCTAACACCTATTTATAACAAACTAAACATTAGGACACCCGGAATCAACGGATATGATTGGCTAATGGTTTCGGGGCTATAAATACATGAAATAATGTCCGAAAATAATAAAGCTATATATGAAAAAAAAATCAGAACGCGGATCCGGACACATCCATGGAGTCAGATCATCGATCCGGGCACGCCATATATGGTAAGTCGTCAATCAACCCCGAACGGACCAAAAATTCGTCCTCCGCCCTGCATCACCTACAAATGAAGGCCTAGGTACTTTTCTATAGTATTTCAAGTAGGCGCAAAGGTAGTTGGGCCCTCTTAGAGGTTCAACGAGCAAATAGAAGAGCACTATTCCGGTCACACGGATCACAAATGTTTCTCGTACGTCGGGGGCTGATGTCGAATCAGGCTTCAAGTAGTTATATTCCTCCAAGCTTATTAATTTTTTTTGTTACAATTCAAGATATGTACAGATAGTTTGTTAGTTGTCTTATTCTTATATTAATTAATATTTATATTAAAATAATTAAAAACATTTCCTGTATCCTTATTTTTAAAAAAATCATGTTTCTCGTATCCATTTCGTATTGTATCTCGTATCCCGTTTTCGTCCTTGTGCTACATAGTCATAAACTTTTGGGATATAACGATGATACGAATATCCATAGAGGAATTCGGCGAGAGAGGGCAGGTGGAGGCGAGGGAGAGAGGAGGCAAAGATTGAGACGAAATAATTAGGGAGCAACCCTAAAAATTCATTCATCCAAGATAATCTTTAAACTCCTACCCCCTCCCCCCTAAATAGATGGGGAGGACACACAAAATAAGGCATTACATTAATAATAATATCTAATTAATATTAATTAAATACCATTTAATTAATATTAATTAAATAATTAACACAATTACAAAAGGAATAATCATGGCGGCTTCCATGCGAGTGCTCCAAATAATCGCAGCGGCTTCCATGCGTATGTTCTAATTATTCGTGGCGGCTTCCATAAGCGTGCGTCGGTGATCCCAATACGGGGGGTCCACTTGGGCGAAAGTGTATACGTAACACTATATCGCCCTTGAAAATCGACATTGCCCCCAAAGTCGAGTTGTAATAATTTGACAGCGTTGGTGGTAATTGTGACAAGCAAACAGTGGCGAAGAACAAGTGGGGGTTGTGTGTGCAATGAGAAAAAGAAATGAAAAAGTGCTGAAAAAGAATGAAAGAGGGGCGAAATTGAAAAGGAAATGTGAAAGTGTATCGTGGAGAAATGTTGCCCAGTCCAATACACTAGTTGAAGCCTGATTCGGCATCAGCCCCCGACTTTGGACCTCGCAGCCCAGCGCGTTCAAAAGGAAGCAACCAGTATTGTCATGATAATGGCTCGGGTCCCGCCTCATCTTCAGAGTGTTCGGGCTCAGATCCTCTCGTCTGCTGTGACTCCCTCGTTCTCTGATGTGTGCACCATGCTGCTCAAAGTCTCACCGCCTCCTGATACTACTGTACCTCCCTCCCCGGCCCTTCTCCAGCACTCATCTGCGTCATTACAACCTCTCCCTCCTACTCGTGGAGAACGTTCAGGCTCTCGAGGTCAGGGTCGTGGTGGTCGGTCGCAGCCTAAGTGTTCTTTCTGTGGAAAGGACGGACACCTTGAGGCGACCTGCTACCGCAAACATGGTCTTCCTCCGCGTCCGACTGCTTCTGTTGCCACCCCCAGTCCCTCTGCCACTCGTGCTGATCTTGACAAAGTCTGCATCCAGCTCCAGCAACTTCACGGGATGCTCAATCACCCGCCTGCCTCCGTTGCTTCCGTCTCTAATGAAGGTATCGCTTGTCTATCTACTGGTCCACGCTGGATAGTGGATTCAGGTGTCACTCACCATATCACCTCGCTGAAGCCACCTCAATACTTGGATTCTTCATATCCTAAGTGTATCACTGTGGCCAATGGCGCTACCGTTCATGTCAATGGCTCTGCTAATATTCCTCTGAATTCCACTATATCTCTCTGCTCGTCTCTTCATGTCCCGGCCTCCCCATTTTAACCTGCTTTATGTTAGTCGTCTCACTGCCCATTTGAATTGTTCCGTCACTTTCACCTCTATTTCTTTTCTGATGCAGGATCGACGAACGCAGGGTATCATTGGTAAAGGACGACTGCAAAACGGGCTCTACCTTCTTGATGTTTCTTCTACCATCCTCTCACCAGTCTCCTCCGTTGATTGGCATCGGCGTCTTGGGCATGCCCCCGTACCGGTCCTCAAGAAGGCCCTTCCTGATATTTCTCTTCCGCCTATTACGTGTGATTCATGTATTTTGGGAAAACAACATCGTTCATATTTTCCTCCTAATTGTACTCGGAGTTCAGCTCCTTTTATTTTAGTGCACTCTGATGTTTGGGGCCCGTACAAAATTTCCTAGTATAGCTGGCTATCGTTAATTTGTTACCTTTATTGATGACTACTATCGGACGACATGGTTATACTTAGTTCGTGATTGCTCCGAGCTTTTCTGTGTGTTTCGGGCTTTCGTTTTTGAAACTCGCAAACAATTTTCTGACGAAATCAAAGCTCTCTGAACTGATAATGCTCGTGAATACACTAGTCATGAGTTTGCTAATATCTGCTCTGAATTCAGAATTATTCACCAGACTTCATATGCCCATACTCGACAACAATACGACGTCGCCGAACGAAAAAATAGACACCTCCTTGATGTTGCTCGCTTCCTCATGATTTAAATGCAGGTTTCTAAGGTATATTGGAACTTTGCTCTTTCGACAGTATGTTATCTCATTAACCGTCTCCCTTCCTCCGTTCTCCAAAATGCTACTTCGTTTAGTCTCCTCTTCCCGTCTACTTCGATGTTCCCTCTCACGCCTCGCATCTTTGGTTGTACTTGCTATGTTCACGCACTTGGTCCGCCTTCAGACAAGTTGAATCCCCGGGAAACTAAACACATGTTTGTCGGATATTCTCGTATCCAGAAAGGCTATGTTTGTTATTCTCCTACTACACGCAAGGTGACCGTCTCTACTGAGATTACTTTTCGGGAAGAACAATCATACTTGAACCCTCCAAACCCACCTCTTCCACCCCAGTCTTTGCCAAGACTTGTCATCCCTGTTACCTCTCCACCACCACCTCTACCTGATCCGGCTCTCGTTCTTCAGAAACCCTCTCTTATTCGTGTCTATACTCGTCGCACTCCTCGCTCTGCCGCCCCAATGTAGTCGGCTTCGACCTCTGACACTCTGCGACCTGCTGATCTGACACCGACCTCCACTGCCCAGCCCATGGTGAATTGTGTCATTACATCACCTAACCCCGGCGCTTCACACCTTTGCTACTTCCCTATCTTCTATTTCTATCTCTAACTCTGTGCAGGAGGCTCTCCAACACCCAGGCTGACAGGCAGCCGTGGACGAAGAAATGGCAGCCCTCTGGGCTAACCAGACGTGGGATCTGGTTCCTCTTCCTCTAGGACAGACTACTATTGGTTGTAAATGAGTATTTTTCATCAAGCATGTCGTTGATGGGGCAATTGACCGTCTTAAAGCCAAGCTGGTGGCTCGTGGATTTATTCAATAACAAGGTCTCGACTATGAAAAAACATTCTCTCCCGTGACCAAGCTTAACATAGTTCGTGTTCTCCTTTCAGTAGTTGTGCATCGCCAATGACCCTTACATAAACTAGATATCAAGAATGCCTTTCTAAATGACGATCTGCAAGAAACAGTCTACATGGAACAATCTCCGGGATTTGAGACTATTAGAGAATAATAGGAAAAATAATGTATTGGCTCATTAACATGACCCATGTAGGATTTAGTGTTTAGTCTCACATTATTTGTATAGCTGAGTTTTTCTCTCCTCTCTCCTATATATTTGTACTCATACTTGTTTTTTTGCATTTAAGAAATATATACAAGTTTGAACCACTTTTCTACATGGTATCAGAGCATACGGTCCGACCTGTTTTTTTTCTAACCGCTCAGTCTTCCAGTTACCCGGGCGGCTTGTGTGTCGGCCTGACTGCACCCTTGCGGCTTCTCCGTTTTCTAACCGCTCGGCTTGTGCTTCTGCTTGACTGCATTGCTTCTGCAGTTTCCTCCTTTCTAACCGCCTCTTTCTTCTCTGATGGAGTAGCGTAACCCGTTCAGGTAACGGGAAACGGTCATGTCATCGTCCTCTCGGAGATCGAGGCAAGACTGTAGGACTAGGAACTCGTTTGTATATTCATCCACCGATAATTTGTCTTGACGTGGGTTGTGGAACCTACGGTAGAGGGTCTGCACATAATCGGGTGGAACGTATCATTTTCGAAGTTGCGCCTTAAACACTGCCCATGTGGTCATCGGGGGGATGCCTAAATTAAATCTAGTTCGCTCTAGCTGTCCCCACCAAACTAGGGCGGACCCTTTCAGTCTAAGCGTGGCATACTCAACTTGCCTAGCTTGGGGCAATTGCTTCCAAGCCAGGAAACAATCCATCCTTTTGCATCATTCTAAACAACTCTCGGGTTCTATTCGCCCTTCGAAGTCGCCTACATTCAGCTTGATTCTCATATCCCAACGGGGTTGGTGACGTGGTTCGTTATGTACTTCCGGGTCAGGGTGTGCGAGTTCCCGAGGTCGATGATCAGGGCCGTTTTCGACCACAGGGGCAGGTGTTCGGTTGACGTGCAAGGTTGCTTCGATATTATTAACCGACGTGCGCAACCCGTTCATGACTTGTGTCACACTACCCGCATTGGCGGTGAGAGTTTCGACCATTTTCATCAAGTCGCTCAGGTGTCGGCCCAAATCTTCTACGTTGTTCTCTAATTTTTCGACCCGTTTTTCCATCGGAAAAATTTCAATATATTTTTTGGTTGTTAAAAATTCAAAATATTTTAGATGCTTAAAAAAAAGTAAAAAAATTTAAAATATATTATTATTATTATTATTTTAAGAGGTCCCGAGTGGAAGAAGAAATAAAAATTTCTAAATTTTAAAACTTAAATGCACAATGATAATGATTTTGTTTTAAAATTAAAATAGATTATAATTTTTTAAAAAAATATATTTGAAAACAATTTTTAAAACAGGATCGCATGATTCGCGATAAAAGCGAATCACAAACCTCTGATACAAAACTGAAGTTGGCTCACGGTAGGGTTTTTAAGATGAATATATTTTATTGATTAAATTATTTAATTTGTCATGAAGGTTAAAATTTTGGTTTTTATTTTTGTAAAACAAAACGGCCCGAGCGTGTCCAAAAGACACTTATGCGCACAAATCAATATCGTCGCTCTGAGCTTTAAGAGTGTCGCTAATATCGCCCAAGTGGAACTCTCGCGCATTTTATGGTTTGGATCCTCCACGAAATTTATGCGTCCACAAGCAGAAATCACACGCACTTATGAAAATACGGCAATAGAAGCAATTTGAACGTTTGGCGGCAAGCTTAGGATTATTCTAGTGAAACACAAAAATAACTAAGAAATTTGGAGCGAGAGTACCCAAAACTGCGCCGAGTGCTTCGGCCAATCCAAGTCCGTTAGGCAGAGGAGGATACGGCTTCGAGGCTTCACGCCCAACAGGTCAGGAAGTTCGGGTGTGGGAGGGAGCTGGGATGGAGAGCTGCAGTCGACGGCACCTTCACACGTGGACCTCGAACGGTGCCGGGAAGGGGTGGCGGAGTCGACGACACCGACAATGGAAAGCGTGGTTGCAACTGGCGGGGCGCGTACAGCCGGCGAAGGAGTTCAGTGGAAGCAGACCCTCTGGAATTGGCAGATGGGGCGGTGTAGGCCGGCGAACACAGTTGTTGGGGAGGCGAACGGTGCGGCGGCGAGAACCGGCGAAGGCAAACTTGCTTTGAGATAGCGACGGCCGACAAAGGCAAAGAAGCGTGAAATACACTTCTCTGCTCTGTCCGAGATCCTTCCTCCTTTGTACAGGCCAAATGTTAAAGAGATCGGGACCCCCCTTTTGGGCATGAATTTTGATTACCTAATTGAAATTTTTTCCTAACTTGCTGATATAATTTTGGCATAAGATCAATTTCATTGATCGGTCCAAATTGAGATTTCCTAATAACTCCTGATTTTGGCCATACTTTTAATGTCAAGCTAGTTCCTTTAATATTCCTTACAATTAATGGCTCCAATTTAATTTCAATTTATGTTTTCCTTAAAATAACCTAAGCTTGTCGTTAACGTCCTAATTATTGTCTTACCAGACCTTTTTATTAAGGGTCTCATCGGTTGGTAAATTCGAGAAGCCGTAATGAAAAGGGTTACATGAAATAAAACAAGTGCATAAAAATAAACGAAGTAGCAAACAAAATAAAATAAAAATTAGACGAAGTTAAGATGCGTCACAGGGCGCATCAATAACCATTAAATGTGGTGAATTTTAATGAGTGTTGACATAAACTTCATGCGGCTAGAAAATTACAAATTGCTAAGAAGAAAAAAGATAATAATGAAGTTATAGCTAATGTTTATATAAGGGCAAAATTTTAATGAAAGAGATTTTTTACTTGTCAGAATTTAATCATAAAATTTCCTTATACATTTAAAAAGTCCACGCTGATCTTCTAATCCTTATAAAGTTTCACTCCTGCCGTGTGTTTAAAATTGAGCATCTGATACCTGATCTACAAACTTTCAGGCATTGTACTAAAAAGAGTGGAACTTCTAATTATGCAAGTAATGCAGTTTTTGTACCACTATCTGTTATTACACAAACTGGCGCTTCCGGAGTACATAAATACTTAATTACAGTAATCCTCTACAATGCGGTTGAGTGTGAAGAAGAAGAAAGTGACATTTATGTTTTCATAGATTGAAGTACTTAATTACAACCTTTTCCTTAAATCTCATATGTTTTCCTTCACCAAAGAGAAGTTCCTCCACAGTAAAACCTCTGTTATGTGCTATGTGGTCAGAGAGTCTGAAGAAGAAAGTGATATTTATGTTTTCATGGATTGAACTCCTTAATTAAAACCTTTCCTTCCATCTCATATGGCTTCCTTCACCAAAGAGAAGTTCTTCAACAATAAAACCTCTATTATGTGGCTTGAGTCTGAAGAAGAAAGTGATATTTATGTTTCCATAGATTGAAATCCTCATTTTCTATATCATTTATGTTTCCAAATATTGAAGTCCTCATTCCATAGGTTGAAAATATTAGGATTATCGACCATGGAAATAAACCATGTACAATTCCCTACCAACTAGTTATTCATGTCACATTTAAAAAATATAGAGGATGGTAGGAATGAGTTTAGTCCAATATATGAGTTAGCATGGTGCATAAATTTTGTGCTAGTATTCTTATATTGTTTATCATGTTGAGATTTTTGTTTTTTGCGTCAATTTTTGTTAGAGAATACTAGGAAAAATAATGTATTGGCTCATTAACTTGGCCCATGTAGGATTTTGTATTTAGTCCCACATTATTTGTATAGCTAAATCTTACTCTCCTCTCTCTTATATATTTGTACTCATACTTGTTTTTTGGTATTCAAGAAGTATTTAAAAGATTTGGATCTTTCTCTACATGGTATCAAAGCGAAACGGTCCGACCTGTTTTCTCTCTAACCGCCCAGTCCTCCTGTTAATCGGGCGGCCTGTTTTACTGCTTAACTGCACTGCTTTGCGGCTTCCCTCTTTTCTAACCGCCTCTTCTTCTCTCCTGTGAATCTACCTCCTCTTTCTCTTCTACGCTCTTTTATAGCCCTCATCCCTCTGGCACGTGGACCCCACTCCCGTGCGGTTAGATTTTCTTAACCGCCACGGGCTGCTCTCTACACGATGCGGCTTCCCCCCTTCCCGCGGTTAGATCTAACCGTATGGCCTCAAGTTCTACTCGCTGCGACCTATCTCTGTCCGTTGCGACCACCTTTCTCTCCTTGTCGCGCGGTCTCCTTCTTATCGCAAGGAGTTCTTTCTTGTCTTGCCGCACTTCTCTTGTTGTCTGCCTTGTTGCTTCCCGCTTTTCGGCTCGACTTGGCTGCTCTCTACTCGCAGCAGTTGTGTCTGAGCTCGCATGGCTTGAGGGTCTCCTTGATGATCTAGGAGTCAAGCTCTCCTCACCTGCCACTTTATTTTGCGACAGTCAAGCTGCTATACACATTGTCAAGAATCCGATCTTCCATGAACGGACAAAACATATTGAAGTTGGATGTAATTTCATTCGGGAGAAGGTTCAGTTGAAGAAGATAGAGTTAACACATGTTCCTGCTGCTCAGCAAGTTGCTGACATCCTCACCAAGGCCTATGACTTGTACGCTCCATCTTGCGGGGGGGTGTTAGAGAATACTAGGAAAAATAATGTATTGACTCATTAACTTGGCTCATGTAGGATTTTGTGTTTAGTCCCACATTATTTGTATAGCTAGATCTTACTCTCCTCTCTCCTATATATTTGTACTCATACTTATTTTTTGGTATTCAAGAAGTATATACAAGGTTTGGATCTTTCTCTACAATTTTAAGGATCAAATTTATTGTTTAAATCGTTCTTAACTGTCCTTTTAAATTGTTCTCCGTTTTCAGTGATGTTCAGAATGGAGTTGCAGGTTTATCTATTTGGAAGAATGGTTGTACGGTGGCTAATTAGTTTTAAATGACAACTCAAATCCCACCATTGCTTTCCTAGTACAACTTTTCCTACATGCATTCATCCCAAACCCTAAACCACAAGAGCAACACAATTGTAATTCTCCCGCGATAAAGCACTTTTGGGCCCCCTAGAGTTAAAGCAAGAAATAGATAGATCTACATAGAGGGCTAAAGCGTTTCAAGATAGAACTAGATTGACTAGCAACTTGTAATTTAAATTAGCTACTGAATTCTTATTATATGAAATACGAATTTTAAAATAAAATTAGATTTGAAGAGGATTAACACCTTCCTATTTAAGACTCTCATCCTATGTCCCCCCATTAACAGCAACAGCACACTAGCCATCTCTTGAGCTGCATGAAGAAGCATTAAAACAACTAAAATCAACAAAAACCAGCCAGTTAATCTGCTAAAAAGGTCACCATAAGAAATTCAAAATCTCTAAAAGGTCTGCTCAGTTGGACATAATCGCTTGACCGGTGAAAATAAGTCCCCCCAAACGGAGCCTCAATTAGAAAATTTCAAGGTTGAATTCCAATTAATTCCATAGAAATTAAAATTAGGCTAAAAACTCACGATTTTTCAATGCTTATTATCTCGGAAGAAAAGAATAGAGGAATTGCATCAATTATTAAAATTTCATGATGTAACAATGAAAAATCACTTAAAGATAGATTTTTAGAGAGAGAATCTTAATGACATTTTTTAGCAAATTTCTAAAGAGAATTTTTTAGGGGAATTCTAGTAAGAGAGATTTCTAAAGAGAAACAAAAAGAGATCTAAAAAAAGAAAATTTGTATAGAGAGATAACTTTATAGTATGATAAATCTGGTAAAATAGATTTTTTTAGATTGGCTCTGTTTGGAGGGACTTATTTTCACCGGTCAAGCGGTTACGACCGCATGAACCAGACCTTAAATCGTAACCGTTTGACCGGTGAAAATAAGTCCCCCCAAACAGAGCCAAATTCTAATCAGATTACTAGAGAGAGAAATCTTCTGTTGTGGGAAAATCTGAGTGCGGAAATCTAAGTGGAAGAATCAAGATAGAGGCCTCCTTGTGCAGATGGGTGGTAAGCGGCGGCGTGGAGCTATATTTCCTGCCGCCACACCAAACAGAGAAAATCATGTGTAATGGTGGCCATAGTCATAACAAATATTAATAATTAATTTAAATGATATTATAAGATTAAAATTATCATTATAAGTGTCTCTTGGTTCCAACCATGTAGAGAAGAGCCATAGAGAGAGAAAAATAATCCAAATTTTATTAATTTCTCACACTTCAATTACAGAGTGCATGTATGCATGCATTTATATAGGAAGAGAGAGAAACAGAACCGAACCGAACCGCTCAAACATTGAAACCGAACCATCTCAACTCATGATTTTTGGAACAATTTCATCAATTCTCAACTCATTTACCACCACAATTTCACACCAAGACAAACAGAGCCAAAAATCATGAGGAGAGATTTTTAGAGATAGAAACTTGGGGAAATTTCTAGAGAGAACTTTTAGAGTGAGCAAAAATTTTTACTAAAAGAATTTGTTACAGGTCCTTTAATGACATTATTTAGAATTAATTATTTCTTATTATGTTTTTTTTCTGTTTTAGAGTTGCGCCCTTGTATGACGTCGTTATTTATATAGTGTCCTTTTTAGCCGCATGTCCAAGTCTGTCATTCTTTCTTTTGACGCTCTTACATATTTATGCTGATTGTAAGTCCTATTTAAATGACCAAGTGGGTCTTGTATTGCTATGAATGAAGAAAGACAACTTTCCCGAACCCTAAAGGAGATCTTGGAAGCTCTCTCTCGAGCACACTCCGCTTAGGCAGCCACGGCCAAGGTTCTGTAGTATCCCGCCGTCATCATCTCCTCCGGCCTCTCCTCTGGCAACATTCTAAGACACATAAAGACTTGGTATCAGAGGCCTCGATCCTTCCACCAACCTTTACCATCCACGGTTACGAGGGACTTTAGGGGCGGCCCTCCATTCCATCGGCCACTCGACCCGAAGACGGCACCATCCAGTGCTCACGGCAAGGCCTTCATCGAGCCTCGCTCGCTGCTCCTCGACGGGGTTGCGTACCCACCGATCGACGACAACGAAGTCGCGTTCACACCCAAATCGCACGCCGCTTGTTGCTCTGTCGTCATTTCCTTCTATTACGTAGGGTTTCCGCCGCTAGACATCCACACACGTGGACCCTCGCTCTTCCAGACGATCCAATCCAAGGTCGACGCCCCGTCTGTCGATGCAACGCCTCCAGCCATCGCTGCTTCCCCCGCCGCTTCCCCTACACTGCTCTCGGTCATTTTCATCAGACGCTACTTTCTCGCTGCTTCATCCTCGGCAAAAACAGCCCCAGCCAACAATAACTACACTTGTAACTGACGCACGTCATTCATGAATTTATTTCTAATTAATTCTTAATTGAATTAATTAAGAAATCAAATTTGTGGCGTCGTCATTGGGAGATGACGCGGTACACGCGATAAAACAAATTCAGACGCATCTAACAACCCCAGGCATCAAGTCACCCGCTCCTCTCGGCAAGCAAGGCAACCGATGGGGGACTCACAATATGTCACGACCGCTCTTCAGGACATGTTGCAGACTATCATGATGACAACCATGGAAGCATGCTTTCGGGACGCCGAAACACGACATCGGGACGACATGACCACTATCACTGTCAGGCTAAATGAGTTGAACGTCTCCCTTCCTGTAGTTACTAAGCCACCCACGGATCACGTCAGTAGCAGTCAAGTTCCGCTACCGCTGCTCATTTGCCATGATCCGACACCGCAAACCCTCTTACGCCCAGAAGTTGCTATTTCGCCACGCTATACTCAGTTGAAATTTTCCACCTACGATGGGAAAACAAATCCCTCGGGCTGCCTCACCAGATGCGAACAATTCTTGGATCATCAACAAACTTCGGCATCTGAACGGCTTCCTCTGACCTCCTTCCACCTTCTCGATTCAGCCTTGCTTTGGGAGTCGAGTCTGTCGTGGGACGACTTCAAGAGATTTTGCAACCTACGTTTCGCCCCTCCAATCTGCAGCAACCTACGTTTCGCCCCTCACAACACTCTGCCAGACAAGCTCCGCAGACGATTATCTGGACCAGTTTCAACTTCTTCTGGCACATGTTACACTATTTCCAAAGATGCAGGTCGACATCTTCACCGCCGAACTTCGCGAACGCCTGCAACTTGAAATCGAATTTGAGACTCCTTCAGACTTAGTGACTGCTACGAGTCTGGCCAGGCTATGTGACTGTCGCCTCCAACTGGCACAGGAGGTCTATTTTCCCCAAGGTTTTGAAAACCGGACCGGACATAGAACCGGTAGAGGGAGAGGTTCAAGGTTTAACCGGTTTAACCGGTTCAACCGGGGTCGAACCGTTATATACTTATATATATATATATATATATATATTAGAAAATAAAAATAATTAATATTATATTAAATGTCTGCTTGTTGATATTGAATCTACTCATCAATTTTATATCTTTAAATTTATTATTAATCTTCACAATGTCGCATCTAAAAAAAATTAAAATTTCATTTGCTCCATATTTACTTTTGGATAAGATATTTGTTGGAACAACATTTCTATGTGTAACACATGCACTCTAAACCCTAAAAATTAATCATATCTAGTGTACAATACACGATATAAATAATTTTCTATTTATTTTATTTTGCTCCTAAAAATTAAATAAATAATAGCAAAATTTTTTGTTTGTATGCAAAAATTTAATTCAAAAAAGAATAAAAATGAGAAAATTTGACAACTTTTTAATAAATACTTGAGTGAAATATTACTTTATTTTAAATTTATATTATTATGTATATGTATATAATAAATTATAGATAAAAACAACAAAAACTGAATGGCTTGGTGGTTAAGATATTGGGCTAATCTGTAAATGGTTCTGGTTCAAATCCCAGCAGTCCCGCATTTTACTGGATTTATTATTGCGGGCTCTTAGGCCCGCCCGGTTCCGTAAACCCGGCCCCGGTTCCCGGCTCACCGGTCCGCCCGCCCGGTTTTCCGGTTCTTGGGCGGTCCGCAGTTGTGCCGGGTCTGTAACCTGGACCGGACCGGCCGGTGGTCCGATCCGCGGTCCGACCGGTTGAACCGGCCGGTCCGGTCCGGTTTTAAAAAGCTTGATTTTCCCACCCACACGGGCATTCAACCAGGTCGTTCTGAGGCTCATGTTTCAACTGCGACGAGTCGTACACTCGCGGCCACAGGTGCAAACGGATCTTCTATCTGGACGTTGAGGACTCTGATGAAGAGGGTATCGGGTAATGCGAACACCATTGATCTCCCTCGAGCTTGAGGACAAGCTCGTTTTGCAAGGCGGGAGGGATGTTACGGGCCCTTTAATGACATTATTTAGCATTAATTATTTCTTAATATGTTTTTTATTCTGTTTTAGAGTAGTTTCCTTATATGTCGTCGTTATTTATGTAGTGTCTTTTTTAGCCGCATGTTGATAACTTCTCAAAAATAAGTTATTTAGCTCAACTTTAGACTTAATATTCGTTTTAAAATGCTTAAAATGACTTTAAATAAAATAGAAATTAAATTAAATTCATATTTATTTATTTTGTGGCTAATTCGGTCTCTTTTCATGGTGTTATTGCGAGAATTGCCAAAGAAATCTGCTTGAAGAAAGATATCTGCCCAAATATAATAACCAGGAAAGTAGGTCACAACGCGCGGGAAAGCAGGTTGCAACGTGGTCTGGACGAATTTCAGAATTTAAATTTTAAAGTTGGCTCTAATTTCAAATATGGAAAGGTGCTTCTTTCCAAAAGGGTGGCTACGTTTTTAAGAGGGAAAATCTCCACCAAATCATGAATTCCAAGAAATTCTAAGAGAGAGGAAGAAAGAAAATTAAGAGTTCATCATCTAGGGTTTGTAAAAATCCTCCAATGAAGAAGGCGGCTAAAACAAAGAAGACGACGGATCCTTGGGCTGATCGAGCGAGCGACTCCGGAAGGGAAATCCTGCAGCGTTTAATCGTTAAATTCATCATGTATTGTAAGATCTCTCCAATCGTTTCGCGGTTTTCTTCCATCGCTATGAACTAATTCCTCTAATCTTGTATTGTGAGAGTACTAAGTTGTGTGTGATGACTATTCTCTAATTTTATCTTTGTGAATGTTTGGTGAATGTTCTTTATTGAGTTTATGATCTTTTATTATGGAACTTGTGGCCAAGGTTTCATCTTTTTACTACGCTTCATAAATTGAGAGAGAAGTTGTGTGTGTGCATCATAGATTCGATATAGTATTTGAAGAGAGAAAGAGATTTCTTCTTGATATTAGCAACTTTGGTTTTCGTTCTTCATTCGGTTTTCTATTTCACCCAAGGGGAAATAGTGGGCTAGGGATTTCCGATATCGAGAGATACGGATCTCTATTTTAAAATTGTTGCAAGATATTTCACCACACGTTTTCACAAGGTCACATTTATATGTTCATCGCACTAGACTTAGGAAATCACGGTCACATTGATAACAAATATTTTCTCTAAGATCTGTAATTTGTTTTAATTAGTAGTTCTCTTTATAGTTCTTAATATTTCAAAATCATCACTTTTATTTGCTTGGATTTAAAGAATAGACATAATTGGTATTTGCAAGCACTAAATCTAATACCTATCTGTGGGAACGATCTTTATTCGTTCTTTATTACTTGAACCGGCACGTGCACTTGCGTGTAATACGCATATCTGTTTCGGGCGTATCACATGTCCAAGTCTGTCATTCTTTTTTGATGCTCTTTCCTATTTATGTCGACTATAAGTCATATTTAAAAGACCACGTGGCTCTTGTATTGGTATGAATGAAGAATGTCTATTTTCCTAACCCTAAAAGAGATCTTGGAAGCTCTCTCTCTCTCTTGAGCACGCCCCGCTTAGGCAGTCGCGGTCAAGGCTCCGTAGTATCCCACCACCGTCATCTCCTCCTCCGGCCTCTCCTTCGGACTCTCCTCCGACAATATTCGAAGACACATAAGGCCATAACAGAATCCTAAAGTGATATAAAACTCCTGAGATAAATTTTCAAATCATGAGATAGGATCTTAAATTAGGCATTTAATTAATTAATGAAGATTCTTTAAGATTTGTTAGGAGTGATCTGATACTAATTTGCTTTAGTTTTAACAAAATTAATAATTTCAGCTGAACAATAGAACCGATCAACTTTATTTTTGCATACTCAATCAGTTTGCTCAGTCGAATAGTTGTAAGAAAAGAGAAACAGGAGAGAGAAAATCACCTGTAATTGTATTATGTCCAAAGTATAGGAATACGTACACTTATATAGAGGTAGATAGAGAGAGAGATCTACTTTTACAATGTGCGACTAAATGAGCTATACATGGGCCAAAACACATGGGCCTCCCAAATGGGCTAATTCTATTTTATCTTTAACACTCCCTCGCAAGCTGGAGCGTACAAGTCATAAGCGCCAAGCCCTGATAAAAAATGATAGTACAAAGTCCGAGAGAGAGCCTTGGTGAAGATATCAGCAATTTGACTGGAGGTCGAGACATGTTCCAATACTATCTTCTTTGATTGAACCTCTCCCGAATGAAGTGACAGTCAACTTCAATATGCTTTGTGCGCTCAAGAAACACCGGATTCTTGGCAATATGTATGGTTGCTTGACTATCACAGAGCAGGATAGCAGGTGAGGAGAGTGTGAGACCCATATCACTGAGGAGGCCCTCTAGCCAGGTGACCTCAGATACGACCGCTGTCATAGCACGATATTCAGCCTCAGCAGACGAGCGAGCAATAACAGTATGTTTTTTGCTGCGCCAGGTAATAAGGTGTCCACCGAGGTAGGTGCAAAAACCAGTGGTGGAATGTCTATCATCAAGAGACCCTGCGTAGTCCGCATCAGAGTAGGCAACAAGAGATAAAGAAGACGATGACTTATAAACAAGTCCTTGTCCAGGAGCCTTCTTTAAATATCTGAGGATCCGCTCGACGGCTCGGAGATGAGAAGTCCGAGGAGTATGCATGAATCGGCTTACCACTCCAACAGCGAATGAGATGTCAGGCCGCATAACTGTGAGGTAGATTAATTTCCCCACCAAGCGTCGATAGTACTCTAGATTGGTCAGAACAGGGTCATTCCCAGAGTCATGATTTGACAGCTGATGATTCATATTCATCGGCGTATCTGTAGGTTTGCATCCCGAGTAGCCCGCACTTTGTAGAAGATCTATGCAGTACTTCCGTTGAGATAAGACTAGTCCATCAGGTCTCCTTGCAACCTCAAGTCCAATGAAGTATCGCAGATTGCCCAGATCTTTTGTCTGAAAGACGGAGTTCAAATGTTGTTTGATTTTCTGGATCCCGATGGTGTCGTTTCCCGTAATCAGAATGTCGTCAACATAGACAAGAAGAAGAACCGTCAATGTTGCTTGATGACGAGTAAAGAGAAAGAAATCAGCAGAACTCCGAGTGAATCCCATCTCGCGAACCACCTTACTGAACTTATAAAACTAAGCGTTAGGGGATTGTTTGAGACCATATATAAACTTTCAGAGAAGATATACACGAGACTCCCCCGTGGTCTCAAACCCAGGTGGTTGGTGCATATACACAGTCTCTTGAAGATCGTCATTGAGAAAGACATTTTTGATATCCAATTGAGGAAGGGGTCATTGGCGGTGCACAACAAGAGAGATCAGAACCCGTACAGTACTTAGTTTTGCCACCGGAGAGAACGTTTCGTCATAATCGAGGTCATGTTGCTGAGTGAAGCCCCGGGCCACCAGACGGGCTCTGAGACGATCAACTGTTCCATCAGGAGCATGTTTGATTGTAAAGACCCATTTGCAGCAAACACAAGATTGACCAGGAGGGAGAGGAACAAGGTCCCGAGTCTGGTTAGCCCAGAGAGCTGTCATCTCGTCGTCAATGGCCGCACGTCATCCCGAATGTTGTGGAGCATCCTGCAAGGAGTTAGGAATGGAAATAGTGGAGAGAGAGAGGGCAAAAGTGCGAAGAGGTGGAGAGAGGCGATGTGGGGATATATAGTTTCCCATGGGATGAGCCGTAGAGGGTGGTGCTTGATCGTCAAGGCGCAGAAGATCATCCGTAGTAGGGGCTGCTGTCAGGCTGCAATCCTGGACGAACGGCGAGTGTAGACACGGGTAGGTGGAGGAGGAGGGAGAGTTGTTGAAGTTGGTACTGGAGGAGCAGAAGAAGTAGGAGGCAGTGTTGTGACTGGGACAGCCGGACGAGGAATAGTGGTCTGAGGTGGTAGAGTGGTAGTGTGAGAGAAGAAGCTTTCATCTTCAGCAAAGGTAACATCCGCGGAGACGAGCTCCTTGTTGATTCTGGGAGAGTGGCAAACATACCTCTTTTGGGTACAAGAGTATCCAACAAATATACATTTGGTGGCGCGGGCGACAAGTTTGTCACTCGGAGGTCCGAGAGAGTGAACATAACAGGCACATCTAAATGTTCGAGGCGTGAAAGGAAAAGGGGACTTGGAAGAAAACAGGAGACTGAATGGAGAGGCAAAGTTAAGAACGGAGGAGGGCATACGATTAATGAGATAGCAAGCAGTAGAAACAGCAAAGTTCCAATATTCAGCGGGGACCTTAATTTGAAGCATGATTGACCGAGTGACATTAAGGAGATGGTGATTCTTCCGCTCGGCCACACCATTCTGCTGGGGTGTGTACGCACACGAAGTTTGATGAATTATCCCAAAGTCGGTGCATAAGTTGGAAAAGCTGCGACTAGTGTATTCACGAGCGTTGTCAGTGCGAAGCGTTTGTACGGTAGTCAAAAATTGCGTACGTATTTCAATAATAAACGCACGGAAAACAGAAGTTAGCTCAGTACGATCATGAAGTAAATAAAGTCATGTGAAGCGTGAATAGTCATCAATAAAGATTACAAAATATCGATAACCAAATAGACTGTGAAGTTCATAAGGACCCCAGATATCGGAATAAACTAAAGAAAATGGAGTACTACTCCGGTTACATGCAGGAGGGAAAGAAATACGATGCTGTTTGCCAAAGATACATGACTCACAAGAAAATTCCTGTAAAGAGATATCAGGAAATGCCTTCTTGAGAATCTGAAGAGGAGCATGACCAAGACGACGATGTCAGTTGACAGAGGGAACAACAGAGAGTGAAGTGGGAAGAGCGTCCAGGAGATAAAGCTCGTTTGACAGCCGTCCTCTACCAATGATAGTCTACGTTCGACGATCCTGCATGACAAAAGAAGAAGGAGAAAAGATTAGGCAGCAATCAAGATCTTGAGCAAGCCTACTAACAGACAGTAGGTTGAAGGAAGATCCCGGAACATGAAGGACCGAGGTTAAGGAGAGAGTAGGAGTAAGTTGCAAATCAGCAGCTCCAGACACAAGAGTAGGATCTCCATTGGCTGCAGTGATAAACTTGGGATACTCAGTGTGCATGTACTGAGGAGGTTTCTGAGAGGTAATGTGATGGGTGGCTCCAGAGTCCAGGATCCACTGAGAGTTGTAGGAGAGACAGGAGATACCTTCAGTAGAAAAGGAAGCAACAGAGCCAGAGGACCGGTTGATCATACCTTGAAGCTGCAGCATCTGTAGGCGGAGGTCATTGATATCCTTCTGAGCAGTAGATGAGGGGTCGGTGGGAGAGGGGCCGGCAGGAGCAGGAATAAAGGCAACAGCAGGAGCAGTAAGATGAGGAGGCAAACCATGTTTGCGATATCAGGTAGCTTCAAGGTGGCCATCACGACCGCAGTAAGTACACTTGAGAGTAGAGCGCACAGTACGTCCCCAACCACGAGACGTAAAGCGGCCTCCCCGAGTAGAAGATCCCTGGCCAGAGGGAGGAGGAGTAGGGAGTAGGGGCTGCTGAAGCAAAGCCGGAGAAAAGGTGGTTGGGGCCTCGGGAAGTGGTGTAACCTTAAGCATCATGGAGCAAACATCAGACAGAGAGGGCGTAGTAGAAGAAGAGAGAATCTGGGTCCGGATGCTGTGAATGTGAGTAGGTGACTAAGAACACGGGTCATCATCATAGCAATCCCAACAGCCTCCTTCTGTGCCCGTTGAGTAGCAAGGTCTGCAGAGGGAGGTTGGTGTTGTATCCAGGCCTCTACCAGGGTTCTGGTCTTGGCAACAAAGGAAGTTAAGTCGCCAGTGGTGCCTGGGTCCAGTGATTGAATAGCAGAGATGATGTCGAAAAGGTGTTGTAAGCTATCCTGACTAGAGTAGAGGGAGTGCAGTTCATCGCACATTTCCTTAGTTGTTTCGTAATACATCACCATGCGGTAATATTCTGTGTTCATAGAGTTAAGCAACCATGATTGGACGCGGCCGTCATCGCGAAGCCAGTCATCAGAGGGATCAGCAGGTTTGACCCGAGTAAGGTGAGAGAGTAGACCCTTAGTCTGCAGAACACGACAAATGGAATGAGCCCATTCGACATAGTTGGCCTTACCGCTGAGAGAGATAATGGTGATGTGAAGTTCATCACGAACTTCGGAAGGCGAGGCAGCAGCACGGGCGGGCAGAGAGGAGGTAGTTGCAGTTGAGTCAGTGGAGGCCATGGCGGGTAGGAAGGACAGGCGGCTAGCAGCAGCGGACTGAAGCAGGAGCCCGCAAGGAAGAGAGGGCGAGCAAGAACCCGGAAGGGCAGGTCGCGGTGTCTAAGCAGATCGCTAGCGACTAAGAGGAAGGTCGCGGCGACTAAGAGGAAGGTCGCGGCGACAAGGAGAAGAGCACGGCAAGGCACGAGTTGATATAGGTCGCGGCGGATTGGAGCAGTCCGTAAGAAGAGAAGGTTCGCGAGAAGAGAGGGTTCGCAGCGGACTGGAGGAGGAACTCGCAACGAACTGAAGCAAGAGCTCGCAGCGGACTGGAGCTCGCGAAGAAGAGAAGGGTCGCGGCGGACTAAGAGGAAGGTCCGCGAGAAGAGAGCTCGCAGCGGTTTGGAGAAGTCCGCGGCAGGTTATATCAGGAGGGCGCGAGCGAGGAGAGAGCTCGGACCGGACCGGAGTAGAAGCTCGCAGCGGACTGCAGCAAGAGCAGGCAGCGGACTGGGGAGAATGAGTGAGAAGGAGCGGGCAGCGGACTGGGGAGAATGAGCGAGAAGGAGCTCGCAGCGGACTGAAGCAGAACAGCGAGTAGGCAGGGAATAAGTGGACCCCACGGGACAGAGAAAGGAGGCTATAAGAAGCTCAGGGAGGAGGGTGGAACCACGGAGAGAAGAGGAAGCGGATTCAGAAAAGACAGGCCGCAGTAGCCAGACGGCTAAGGGAGAGGAGCGGATAAAAACACAGGCCGCGGACAGAATCGCAGGCCGCTGGCGATTAGGTGTAGGCGGATAGAATTCGGAGTCCGCAGGCCGCTGGCGATTAGGGGTTGGCAGATAGAATTCGGAGTCCGCAGGAGGGGACGAATGTCTCTGATACCATGTAAGAAGAGAGAAACATGAGAGAGAAAATCACTCATAATTGTATTATGTCCAAAGTATAGAAATACATACACTTATATAGAGGTAGATAGAGAGAGAGATATCTACTTTTACAATGTGGGACTAAAGGAGCTATACATGAGTCAAAACACATGGGCCTCCCAAATTGGCTAATTCTATTTTATCTTTAACAATAGTAAAAAATGAAATTCAAAGTGTTAGAAAAGAACATGTAATGGCCCATTTAAGGGCTCATCTTTGGCTTTCTTCCTCAACTTGTAATAGTCCCACATCTTGAAATTGGGACTTTTTCCTCTCTTTTCTCCCTATATATATGTATGCATACTTGTATTTACATACACAAGAAGTATATGCAAAGGTTTATTTTTTCCCAAATCCATGTGCTCTTTTTCCCTATATGGTATCGGAGTCAGCGATCTCTCCGGACGGTCTCTAACTTTCTAGCTACAGCCCTTTGTGCAGTTTGCTAACCGCACCTCCTCGGCGGATAGGAATCTTCTACCCGTAACTCTGTGCGGCTTCCTATCTGCATCCCTCTGTGGATAGACTTCCTCTGTCCACACGGGTCACCTTGTGTTGGTCCCTCCTCTTCTGCACTCATCTCTCCTCTCTTTTATAGACATCGCCGATGGGACCCACCGTGCGACTTATTCTGTGTTTGTTACGGTCTGCTTGGTTTGTCTCATCTTGTCTGTTGTTTTTTTAACGCGACGGTTCGCTTCTGTTAGCCACAACGGTCTGTCTCTGTGGTTTGTCTCTTTAGCCGCAGCAATCTGTCCTTCCGTTTCTGCAGCGATCTGCTGCATTTTTTGCTAGTCGGTCTCTGCTTTACCGCTTCTCCTTTTCTCTTCGGCGGTCTATTCTCAGCCCGTCGCGGTCTTTATCTCAACTCACTGCTCCTCAGCCCGCCGCAGTCTTTGTCTCAACTCGTTGCTCCTCAGCCCATCACGGCCTGTTTCTCAGCTCGCTGCTCCTCAGCTCGTCGTGGTGTTTCCTGGTGTCCGTCGCGGTCTTTATCTTGTGTCCGCAGTAGTCTCTTCTCAGCTCGGTGCTCCTCAGCTCGTCGTGGTGTTTATCACAATTTCCTTCCAGCTCGCAGCACTTCAACCCGCCGCGGCCTTCTCTCATAATCATTGTCGGCTTCTTCTTTTCTACTCGCTGCAATTTATTCCCTAGCCGCTACCGTTCTTCATTCTCTATCTGCTGGCCTCTCCTTCTCTAAGCGGCTACCGGTCTTGCCTTGTTGTTTGTCGGTTTATCCTTTAAGCTGCTGTTGGACTTACCTTGCTGTCCGTCGGCCTCTTCTACTGTTAACCGTTGTCGGCCACTTCTGCTCTTAGCCATTGCCGGCCTATTCTTACTATTTCGGGCTGCTTCTCTTTGCTACTGTTACTGCTCTGGTCTGCGGTCTCTCTCCTAGCCGCCTCTTCTAACCGCCAGACAGTGTTGTCATGGATTCCTCTACTGATTCCTCCCATTCAGCCCGCTTGGTTCCTGCTCCTGAACAGCGTGATGAGTTAAGGATCACCACCATCTCCCTTACTGGGAAGAAGAATTTGTTGAATGGGTGCACTCTTTCCGCCGGGTACTTCAGTCCAAGGGACTTCTGTATCATCTCACTAGGGATACTCCTTCTGCACATATTGATGATTGGTTGCGTGACGATGGTCGTGTTCAGACTTGGCTTCTCAACTCCCTTGATGGCGAATCGTACAGTCCGTACCGCATGGCCATGTATCATGAGACGGCCAAGGTGATGCGGGATGAGCTTCATTCTCTATACTCTGGCAACGATAGTCTCCAACATTTGTACGAGATCATCACCGGTCTTCAATCCCTTGACTCAGGAAGTGCTGCTTACCTAACATCTTTTGTCGCTCGGTCCAAGTCGTTGGTCGAGGCCTGGATTCAGCATCAGCCTCCGACTACAGATCTTACTGCCCAGCATGCTCAAAAGGAGGCTGTTGGTATTATCATGATGATGGCACGAGTTCCGCCTCATCTTCATAGTGTCCGGGCTCAGATCCTCCCCTCTGCTACTATTTCAGCATTCTTTGAAATGTTTCATGCTGCTCAAGGTTTCACCACCTCCTGATGCTATCGGCCCTCCGACAACGGCTCTTCTCCGGCAATCTTCTGCGTCATTACTTCTTCTCCCTCCCGGTACTCGTGGGGGTCGTACTGGCTATCGGGGGAGGGGTCGAAATAGTCGTCCACGGCCTAAGTGCTCGTTCTGTTGAAAGGATTGACACCTTGAGGCAACCTGCTATCGAAAGTATGGTTTGCCTCCTCGTCCAACTACTTATGTTTCCGCCCTCAGCCCTTCTGCCTCTCGGGTTGATCTTGATGAAGTCCGCCTCCAGCTCCAACAACTTCAAGGGTTGCTCCCAACTCATCTGCCTTTGTTGTCTCCGTCTCTCATGAAAGTATCACTTGTCTCTCCACTAGCCCGCATTGGATAATGGACTCCGGTGCTACTCATCATATCACCTACTTGAAGCCACCTCAATACTTGGATTCTCCGCAACTCAAGTTTATCACTGTAGTCAATGGTAACACCGCTCCCACATCTTCTTCCTTTCTAATGCAAGACCGACAGACGCAGAATATCATTGGTAAAGAACGACTGCACAACGGGCTCTACCTTCTCGATGTCTTCCCCACCGTTCTCTCTTTTGTCTCCTCTGTTGACTGACATCGGCGTCTTGGGCATGCTCTTCTTCCTGTCCTCAAGAAGGCTCTTCCAGATATTCATCTTCCTACTTTTACTTGTGATTCATGTATTTTGGAAAAATGACATCGTTCCTCTTATCCTCTGCATTGTACCTGGAGCTCTGCTCCTTTTATGTTAGTACATTCTGATATTTGGGGCTCGTATAAAGTAACAAGTTTTTATGATTATCGTTACTTTCTCACCTTTATTGATGATTATTCTCGCATGACATGGTTGTATTTACTTCGTGATCGCTCCGAGCTCCTTCGTGTTTTTCGGATTTTTGTTCTTGAAAATCGTAATCAATTCTCCGACCTAATCAAAACACTCCGGACAGATAATGCTCGCGAATACACGAGCCATCAGTTCGATAACCTCTGCTCTGAGTTCGGAATTATTCATCAAACATCATGTGCTTATACTCCCCAACAAAATGGTGTGGTTGAGCATAAAAACAGACATCTTCTTGATATTGCTCGCTCACTCATGATTCAAATGCATGTTCCCAAGACGTATTAGCACTTTGTGGTTTCAATGGCGTGCTATCTCATTAACCGATTGTCATCCTTCCTCCTCAACAACGCCGCCCCGTTCAGCCTCCTCTTTCCCTCCACATCCCCATTTCCCCTGACACCTCGAGTATTTGGATGTACTTGTTATGTTCACTTACGTGATCCTTCCACCGACAAGCTCGATCCTCGGGCGGCCAAACATATATTCGTTGGTTATTCCCGTACTCAAAAAGGGTATGTTTGCTACTCTCCCACTACCCACAAGGTGACAATTTCAGTTGATGTTACCTTTTTGGAAGATCAACCATTTTTCCTCACTCTACCGTCCTCTCCACCATCGCCATGCTTACCATGACATGTCATCCCAGTTACGTCTCCTCCACCACCACCAGCTCCATCTCCACCATCTCCTCTCGTTCCCTTCCCAGCTCTGGGTCTCCACCAAGCCCCCCCCCCTGATGTGATCCTGTCTACGGCTCGCTAGAACCGCTTCGGTTCTATAGTTTTTACCGCTTTTATTTTCATGTAGATTTATTTCATGAATATTCTAATTTACCGCTTTTATTATCTTGTAACGGCGCGTGAGATCGACCATCTCGCGTGACCCTGAATGGATTGGTCCGGTTTGGTGTGGTCGGGTTGAGTCGGCACATGTCATTGGGTTCAAGAAGTTTGCTGAATTTAATCAATTTTGCTGAATTAAAGAGGAGTGGGGGAGGGCTATAAATAACAAGTGTGGTTGCCCTAATTGGGGGGGAAAGAAAAGAAAAAAACCGGGATTGATTATTCTAATCTCTCGGTAGTTTCTTTCCGCCGCATTTTCCGCAGCAGCTAGCTCCGCTCCGCATTTCCCGCAGCAGCGCCCGCCTCTCCTCCGCGCCCGCTCAGCCACCTTGCCGTCGGCTCCGCCCCGCTCCTAGCCCCATCTCCGGCAAGCCCTCATACCCAGCTCCACGGTAAGCCGTCCCCAACCTTTCCCCGTTGCCCTAGCTTCACTGCCGACCAGCCCCGGACACCCTCCATCCTCTTCCCACTCCACCGCAAGCCAGCCGACCACCTCTTCCGTTCTTCCCACTCCACCGCAAGCCCAGCCAGCCACCTCCTCCATTCCCTAGCTCCACCGCTAGCCACGCCCAGCCGTCCACCCCCGATTCCCTAGCTCCACCGCTAGCCAAGCCCAGCCGTCCACCCCCGTTTCCCTAGCTCCACCGCTAGCCAAGCCCAGCCGTCCACCCCCGTTTCCCTAGCTCCACCGCAAGCCCTGCTCCCGTAACCTCCCGATTCCTCTTCCTCCACAACTCCATCGGAAAGCTCGACGCCCATCTGCTACGGTATCGGAAGGTCGGAAACGGGCAAGCCCCCTTGGTGAGATCTCTCTTTTCCCCACTCCTCCTGATTTTACTTGCTAATTTATTGGATTAATTTCAGCAAAGTGGTTTTACTGTTTCAACCCAATGTTATATGCGCTTATCCCAATCATGCCTCGCCGTTCGTTTTACTCTGTGTGCTAGGGTTCCGTCCGTTGAGTTGTGCTTTATTTAATTCGCCACGTTGTCGACTACGTCTCAATTTAGGAATTATTTGCATCAATTTGGTGTGGCTGCTGGGATATCTCACTCCCATTGTGGGATAGCCGAGCGTTTGCTTGTACGTAATTCCTAAGTTTGCTAGTGTTAAGTTGCCTATGGACTCACGAGTGGAGCACCTAGAGGGTACTGTGGGAGACATAGGAAAACGAATGGAAGAACTTATGACTGCCATCACTACACTCACCCTCTCTGTGAGGGACACCAACCAAGTTATGATCGGATTGCGTACCACGGTCAATAACTTGGAAGCCCAGTATCACTTAGGGGGACTTGCTGCTCAGCCCCCTACTCCTCCTGCACGCCCCCCCACACCACCACCACCAGAACCTCAACTAGCACATCAAGATAATAGGAATCCCCCTAGATGGGATGCCGGAATTAAATTGGACGTTGGGGATTTTGAAGGCACACTAGAGCCTGAGGTGTGTCTTGATTGGTGTGAGCGACTTGAGCGATTCCTCAGCTGGAAGCGCACACCTGCCCACCAGCAGGTGGAGTAGGCTACCCTGAAGTTGAAGGGCCCCGCACTCACATGGTGGGGGCAAGTCGAACGGATGCGTTTCACGATGGGACAATCACCTATCACCACCTGGGTTGAGTTCAAAACTCAACTCAAGAGGAGGTATGTCCCCGCTGATTTCTTGCAGACATTGTACCGTAGGTATCATAACCTACGACAAGATAAACAAACCATTGACGAGTACACCAACGAATTCCTGGTCCTCCAGTCACGTTTAGATTTAAGGGAGGAAGACCACATGGTTGTGGCCCGTTATCTGAACGGGCTACGGTACGCGATACGTGACCAGTTAGAGTTACATGATTTCTGGGACCTTGGAGAGATCTTTAGCCGGGCACGACGAGTGGAGGCCCTCCAGAGGAGGACATCCAGTCAGAAAACTACTGACAGGACCCACTATTCCTCGTCATCGACATCGGCCACTAGGACGGGTACATCTCCTACTCCGGGCCTACCTTCTACGGTTAGACCGGTGCTGCCAGCTCCTGCCCCTGCAGGTCCCTCTTCGACTTCCTTGAAGGGGAAGGAGATTGCCACCTCTAGGCCTGTGTTTCGGTGTTATAAGTGCATGGAGCCGGGACACAAATCGTCCGAGTGTCCAAGGCGTCAGTTTACCGCGGTTGTTGAGGTTGACGATGGGAGAGATCCCGAGTATGGAATTTGGGAGAGCGAGTTAGTTAGGGATACTGAGGACCCCTTTGAGGGAGAGTGTGAAGTAGAGGGCGAGCAGCCAGATCAGTTGATTTGTGTCCTGCAGCATAGCCTGCTTGCCCCGAGAGTTACCCCCGATGATGCTTGGGTGAGACACAGCATCTTTCGCACCACTGCGCGTATCCACGAGCACTACTGTTCTATTATCATTGACAGCGGGAGTATGAAGAATTTTGTCTCCCAACGCATGGTAGAGAAGTTAAACCTTCAGACTCAGAAGCTGGAGCGCCCCTATGAGCTATCCTGGGTGACTAGTGGCACCACGATGGTTATATCACAGCGATGTCTTGTGGCGTTCACCATTGGACCTACCTACTCTGACTCAGTATGGTGTGACGTTGCACCCCTCGATGTGTGTCATATTCTCTTGGGGCGTCCGTGGCAATATGATCGAAACATTGTTCACGACGGTCGGAAGAACTCATACTCGTTCGACCACAGGGGACGCAAGATAGTCCTTCTTCCCCAGAAGAACGGTCTTATTCCGCAGCGACTCACCCCCCCGGAGACTATTCCGACCGGGGCGCCTATTTCCCCGACCACGCTCACCACCGTGGCGTATCCGTCCATCCGCATGCTGTTGACGGAGCGTCAGTTTAGTCATGAGATGCGAGAGGGGAACGTCACCTATGTATTAGTTGGTCTGGAGTCTCCTATTACCTCTGTGGAGATCCCTACGGCCGTTCGGCCCCTGATTTCCGAGTTTGGTGATCTCACCCCGGACGAGTTACCAGACGAGCTCCCACCGTTGAGGGATATCCAACATTGCATTGACTTAGTCCCAGGCGCAAGCCTACCACATTTACCACATTATCGTATGAGCCCGAGGGAGCATGAGGAGCTCAGGAGACAGGTATCCGAGCTTCTCCAGAAGGGACACGTAAGGGAAAGCCTTAGCCCCTGCGATGTCCCTGCCCTTCTTGTCCCCAAGAAGGACGGGACTTGGCGTATGTGTGTTGATAGCCGCGCTATCAACAAGATTACCGTCAAGTACCGATTCCCGATTCCCCGATTAGACGACATGCTCGACATGCTGAGTGGGGCGAAGATTTTTTCGAAGATTGACCTCCGGAGTGGCTACCATCAGATCCGGATTCGACCCGGGGATGAATGGAAGACGGCCTTTAAAACACGGGAGGGACTGTACGAGTGGTTGGTCATGCCTTTTGGTTTGTCCAACGCTTCGAGCACCTTCATGAGATTGATGACTCAAGTCCTCAGACCCCTGATGGGAACTTGCGTTGTTGTCTACTTTGACGACATCCTTATCTACAGCCTCGACCATGATCTGCATCTTACACATCTACGGCAGGTCCTGCAGATCTTAAGGGAACACCGTTTGATCATCAACTTAAAAAAATGCACATTTCTCACTAGTAGTCTCACCTTCTTAGGTTATATTGTCTCATCCGAGGGCATCAAGGTGGACCCGGAAAAGATCCACGCGATTGAGTCCTGGCCCACCCCCAGGAATTTCACCGAGGCACGAGGGTTTCATGGCCTTGCTTCGTTCTATCGTCGTTTTATACGCAACTTCAGCACCCACATTGCACCCATTACAGACTGCCTCCGCAAGGGGCAATTCGTATGGACGACCGAGGCGGAGCAAGCCTTCCTCCTTATGAAGGAGAAAATGTCTAGTGCTCCTGTTCTGGCCCTCCCGGATTTTGAAAAAGTGTTCGAGGTAGACTGCGACGCGTCACACGTAGGCATCGGGGCAGTGCTTAGTCAGGAGGGTCGACCTGTAGCGTTTTATAGTGAGAAGTTGAACGACGCGAAAACAAGGTATTCCACCTACGATCTTGAGTTTTTCGCCATCGTACAGGCTCTCCGTCACTGGCGGCATTACTTGATTCAGCGCGAGTTCGTGCTGAATACGGATCATGAAGCGTTACGTTACCTGAACTCCCAGAAGGAGGTCCGGCGACATGCCAAATGGGCCGCCTTCCTGCAGGAGTACACCTTTCACATCCGACATAAGCCAGGGGTTACCAACAGAGTCGCTGACGCCCTTAGCCGACGAGCACATCTGCTAGGATCCCTACACCTTCGGTTGACAGACTTAGATTCTCAAAAGGAGTCATACGCCACTGATCCCGATTTTAGTATTATTTGGGCAGAGTGCCAACCACATGGGGCCGACCCGACGGGGCACTTCTGCATACACGGGGGGTTCTTGTTTAAGGGCACCAGGTTATGCATCTGCCAAGGCCCTTTGCGTGAGACCCTGCTAGCCGAGTTACATTCGGCTGGACTAGGTGGACATGTCGGACAGGCCAAGATGATGGATCTAGCGACTTCCCGTTATTATTGGCCGCGCATAAGGCAAGACATTGTGAGCCACGTCCATATCTGCCCGACGTGCCAACTATACAAAGGGCAATCCCAGAACACTGGGCTGTACACGCCCTTGCCGATTCCCGAGCGGCCATGGGACGAAGTGTCCATGGATTTTGTTAGTGGTTTCCCTACTGCGGCGCGGGGAATCGATTCTGTATTCGTCGTCGTAGATAGATTTTCCAAGATGGCTCATTTTATACCCTGTCGGAAAACCTCCGATGCGGCACACGTGGCCCACCTCTTCTTTCGAGAGGTGGTTCGACTCCATGGGGTGCCCCGTACTTTCACTTCCGACAGGGACACGCGATTCATGGGTTATTTTTGGAAAACGTTGTGGCGCAAATTGGGCACAAAATTAAATTTTAGCAGCGCGTACCACCCCCAGTCTGATGGGCAGACCGAGGTGGGCAACCGAAGTCTGGGTAATTTGTTAAGATGCCTAGCCGGAGAGCAACCCAAACAGTGGGACTTAGCATTAACCCAAGCTGAATTTGCTTACAACAGTACCGTGAACCGTTCCACCAACAAGTCGCCTTTTGAGATTGTGTATGGTTTCCCCATTCCCCATTACCTTGACCGTCATTCCCTACCCTCTTTCGAGCGCACTTCTTTTGATGCTACTACTTGGGTTGAAAATTTAAAAACTTTGCAAGAAATTATTCATAATAAGCTGCAGGTGACATCCGAAAAATACAAGGCTAGCGCCAATGACCATCGGCGCGACCTGTCTTTTTCGGAAGGAGATTTGGTGCTGGTACATTTTAGAAAAGAAAGATTCCCCAGTGGGACTTACCACAAGCTCCGTCAGCGGCGTTTCGGTCCTTTTCCGGTAAGGAAGCGGTTGGGTGAGAATGCCTACCTTGTGGATCTACCTTTGGAATTCGGCACCTCCCCGATTTTCAATGTGGCGGACCTATACCCATTCCGTGGAACCCCACCAGCTGCACCTGTACCACCACCTATCTTGGAGCCCGGGACGACGGCGGGATTTCAGCCGGCCTTCACCCCTACCACGGAAGAGATCGACCAGGTGCTTGATGTACGGGAGTTCCAAACTCGTGCGGGAGCTTACCAGCGTTATTTGGTTACTTGGAAGGGAAGGGACATCTTGGATAGCAGTTGGGTCAGCGCCCGAGAGCTTCAGCGTCGGCGTCCAGATCTCTTCGTTGCGACCATCCGCTTAGCCTCGCCGAAGTCGAGTTCTCTCAACCCCGGGGGAACTGATGTGATCATGTCTACGGCTCGCTAGAACCGCTTCGGTTCTATAGTTTTTACCGCTTTTATTTTCATGTAGATTTATTTCATGAATATTCTAATTTACCGCTTTTATTATCTTGTAACGGCGCGTGAGATCGACCACCAGTGACCCTGAATGGATTGGTCCGGTTTGGTGTGGTCGGGTTGAGTCGGCACATGTCATTGGGTTCAAGAAGTTTGCTGAATTTAATCAATTTTGCTGAATTAAAGAGGAGTGGGGGAGGGCTATAAATAACAAGTGTGGTTGCCCTAATTGGGGGGGAAAGAAAAGAAAAAAACCGGGATTGATTATTCCAATCTCTCGGTAGTTTCTTTCCGCCGCATTTTCCGCAGCAGCTAGCTCCGCTCCGCATTTCCCGCAGCAGCGCCCGCCTCTCCTCCGCGCCCGCTCAGCCACCTTGCCGTCGGCTCCGCCCCGCTCCTAGCCCCATCTCCGGCAAGCCCTCATACCCAGCTCCACGGTAAGCCGTCCCCAACCTTTCCCCGTTGCCCTAGCTTCACTGCCGACCAGCCCCGGACACCCTCCATCCTCTTCCCACTCCACCGCAAGCCAGCCGACCACCTCTTCCGTTCTTCCCACTCCACCGCAAGCCCAGCCAGCCACCTCCTCCATTCCCTAGCTCCACCGCTAGCCACGCCCAGCCGTCCACCCCCGATTCCCTAGCTCCACCGCTAGCCAAGCCCAGTCGTCCACCCCCGTTTCCCTAGCTCCACCGCTAGCCAAGCCCAGCCGTCCACCCCCGTTTCCCTAGCTCCACCGCAAGCCCTGCTCCCGCAACCTCCCGATTCCTCTTCCTCCACAACTCCATCGGAAAGCTCGACGCCCATCTGCTACGGTATCGGAAGGATCGGAAACGGGCAAGCCCCCTTGGTGAGATCTCTCTTTTCCCCACTCCTCCTGATTTTACTTGCTAATTTATTGGATTAATTTCAGCAAAGTGGTTTTACTGTTTCAACCCAATGTTATATGCGCTTATCCCAATCATGCCTCGCCGTTCGTTTTACTCTGTGTGCTAGGGTTCCGTCCGTTGAGTTGTGCTTTATTTAATTCGCCACGTTGTCGACTACGTCTCAATTTAGGAATTATTTGCATCACCCCCCCCCCTTCTTCGTGTTTATACTCGACGATCTCTTCGCTCAGTCGCCCCGCTGCAGTCGGCTTCAACCTCTAGCACTCCGCGACCTGTCGACCCGGCTTCTACCTCCACAGCCCATCCATTGGCAAATTATGTCTCCTTAAATCGCTTGAACTCGGTGCTTCAAACCTTTGCTACCTCATTATCCTTTATTTCTGTACCTAACTCTATGCATGAGGCTCTTCAGCATCCGGGCTAGCGGGCGGCAATGGACGAAGAAATGACAGTCCTCTGGGCTAATCAGACTTGGGATCTGGTTTCCCTTCCTCCAGGACAGACTACTGTTGGATGTAAATGGGTCTTTGTTATCAAGCATGCACCTGATGGGACGATTGATTGACTTAAGGCCCGTCTGGTGACATGTGGTTTTACTCAACAACAAGGTCTAGATTATGAGAAAACATTCTCTCTAGTGATCAAGCTCAACACAGTTCGTGTCCTTCTCTCCGTAGTTGTACACAGTCACTGGCCCTTACATCAACTTGATATCAAGAATGCATTTCTCAATGACGATCTCCACGAAACTGTCTACATGCGACAGCCTCACGGGTTTGAGACCACGGGGGAGTCCCAAGTTTGTCTCCTTAAGAAGTCAATTTATGGTCTCAAACAATCTCCTCGGGCTTGGTTCGATAAGTTTAGCAGGACTGTTATGGAGGTCGGCTTTACTCGAAGCTCGACGGATTTTTCTCAATGACGATCTCCAAGAAACTGTCTACATGCGACAGCCTCTCGGGTTTGAGACCATGGAGGAGTCCCTAGTTTGTCTCCTTAAGAAATCAATTTATGGTCTCAAACAATCTCCTCGGGCTTGGTTCGATAAGTTTAGCAGGGTTGTTCGGAAGGTCGACTTTACTCGGAGCTCGACGGATTTTTCTCTGTTCACTCGACATAGCAAAACAGGAACAGTTCTTCTTTTGGTATATGTCGATGACATCTTAATCACAGGAGATGATTCAAAAACAATCAAAATGGTCAAACAGCACCTCGGCTCTGTTTTCAAACGAAAGATCTAGGGAACCTTCGATAATCTCTTGGTCTTGAAATCGCAAGACGTCCTGATGGCATTGTCTTATCTCAACGGAAGTATTGTCTTGATCTCCTTTAGGATGCTAGATATTCTGGATGTAAACCAGTTAACACCCTTATGGATATCAATCACAAGTTGTGTGCTCATGTCTCTGATGCAGATCTTCTTCTTCATAACCCATAATAATATTGACGGTTGGTGGGAAAACTAATATATCTAACCGTCACAAGACCTGACATATCCTTTGCGGTTGGGGTTGTCAGCAGGTTTATGCATTCTCCTCTGGTTTCACATTTACAGACTGTCGAACGCATTCTGTGATACCTGAAGAATGTTCCTGCTCAAGGGCTAGTATACAGAACTTCCTCCTCTACTCCAACATTGATTGCATATTCAGATGCCGATTATGCTGGTTCCTTGGATGATCGGCTTTCCACCAGCGGTTTTTGTACTTACTTCGGAGGTTATCTTGTTACCTGACACAGTAAGAAACATGTTGTAGTTGCTAGATTTTCGGTCGAGGCTAAGTATCGTTCAATGACGTCTGTTGTATTTGAGCTCACATTGCTTGAGAGTCTCCTGAGTGATATAGGAGTAAAACTTTTCTCATCAGCCACCTTACTCTGTGACAGTCAAGTTGCGATTCACATAGCCAAGAATCATGTCTTCCATGAAAGAACGAAACACATTGAAGTTGATTGCCACTTCGTTAGGGAAAAGGTTCAAATGAAGAAGATGGAACTGAAACATGTTCCGGCTACTGACAAAGTTACCGATCTTCTCACTAAGGCTTTGTCAAGTGCTCTTTTTTATCAGTTCTTGTCCAAGCTGGGTGCCTACGACTTGTACGCTCCAGCTTGCGGGGGAGTGTTAGAAAAGAACATGCAATGGCCCATTTAAGGGCCCATCTTTGGCCTTCTTCCTCTACTTGTAATAGTCCCACATCTTGAAATCGGGACTTTTCCCTCTCTTCTCTCCCTATATATATGTATTCATATGAATACACAAAAAGTATATGCAAAGGTTTATTTTTTCTCAAATCCTTGTGCTCTTTTTCTCTACACAAACCAATTCCAATTTTGATCTTGTCCAGTTAAACAGACCATATTTCAAAAAAATCACTAACATGCTTTCCAAATAAAACTAAATATGTATGAGTGCCCTAGTTCCCTTATTTTTGGAACCATCATCCAATACATTGTTCCACTAGCATTTCCTCTCCTTATATTGAGCAGTAGTGTGATTCATGATATTTTAAGAGGAACAACTCCAGCTGGATTTAACGCCACAAGATGGAAGAGCGAGGCTGGATGATAACTTTGAGATAAATCCTTACTAATCCAAAGAGAAGAACAGATTTATTTACAATGAAATGAAACTTGCATACAAAAAGCTAACCATAGGAATGTGATTTTTTGTCATAATTAAGAATCCTAATGCAGCATTTTGGTTAGCAAAGAAATTAAATATTTGTAACAGATACCCACATGATTCTACCAGCAAAAAGCAAGCATCACAAATCAGTCAGACTGAATGAAGCCTTGGTTGAAATAGTTCAAATAAAATGTGGAGTGAACTTCCTGCGAAAAAAAACATCAAGAAAGGGTAAGCATTAAGGCTTCATCGCGGAAATTTGTTTTTTTTAAACAACAGCATCCATACAACTCACTTATGCTCCTAAGTACTCCATTAAGGCTTCATCATCTATCTGGAAGTTATTGATGTCAAAAAGCGGACTAGTAAGTGTGAACGGATCCATGGCCAAATCGACAGAATCTTCAAATTGGCCCAACATGAATTTATCCGGATAAATGGGATAGGCATGCTCTATGAATGGATGCAAATCCTTTGCAACTGAGTTTGAATTTCCATTTGGTGCCAAAGAATGCCCGTTAACAGGATTACTAGTAGCAAATGAAACGTTTATAGGATTGACTTGATGGTTAATCATAGGTGCGGTGAATTCGTCATTTTGTGCTCCTCGATACAACATCGGTTGTCCGGCAACAAACATGCTTTGCGCGCCAATATTTAAAGGAGGGGGATGGAGATATTGGTACTGCTTTCCAAGTTGATTTGCTTGAGCTGAAAACAAACTACCTGTATTATAAGCTTCCATGACATTGTTAGACTGATATTTCCCAAATGGCAGGTCTACTGGATTCATTGCACAAAGGTCATTTTCTGCTTCCATGACTACAAGTCTATTATGAGGCTCCACAGTAGGTTGACTGGGAGGATTTGAATCAAGACGAGGCCTTTTGTGCCTCTCCCGTTCGGTGGCTTGATCCTTCGTTCTAGCAACACAAAGGGATTTTTTCTGCGATGTTTTCTGCGCAGTCCATTCCTGATCCTTTGCTGCTGAGGCGGTGATTTCTGGGCAAAGTTGATTCTCTGCGTGAAGAGTTCTGTCGGCGTTCATTGAAGTTGCAGAACCACGAGCATCACAAAAACAATCGACATCGTATTCGCTACAACTATTAGTATCTTCACGCCTTTCCTCTAGAAAGCTTTGCTGATTTTCTATTATCCCGGACACAGTGTTGAGTTTTTGAGCGATTGTTTCCTCCATGCTCAATACCCCTAACCATATGGCACTCTCCTTAGCACTCATTTTATCCTGCAAGCACTTTGATTTTCTGACATGGGTTCTAACCTTGTCAATATTTGGAGCCATGTGCTTGATAACACCCATGAGCACTCCAACTTTCCATACCTTCTTCAGATCATGAGGCTTCTTATAAGGAGGGACTTGGCCCTGAGGTAATCCCAAATTTACCCACCATTCTTCGTTCCCCGAAGGCCACCAAGGGGGCGGAAGGCCCCTTTCTAGCGGATATTTACGCTGTGGTGGGTCACAGTGCTGCATCAGAGAAGACAGCAGAGATCCCAAGGTAGCATCATGAAGATTCAGAAGGCTATGACAGTTCTTGCTTGCTTGGTTGTTGTTCTCAATAGCAGAGATCTCATCTTCATATACTGTTATAGCCGCAGGCCCGTTCTTATCAAATTTTACTTTTTCTTTCCACCAAGCTCTTAAATTATCCGAGGAACCACTTACCGGTTTTCCCTTGTCCGGAACTATTCCGTAGACAAAACCCCGAGCATTGCACACTTCCACTAACTTCAACATGTACTTGAGAATCCCGTCTTGAGCCCGGGACATCTTTTTCCTAAGAGCCTGGTCAGAAGGTTGCTTGCTTTTAGGCTTCTGAGAAGCATGCAGTGCGACAATCTTTTGGCGCTCTCTAATGCGCCTAAGCTTTATTTTGTCCTTCCACATTCGTCTGGACAACTCTTCCTCTTCAATCTCTTCATCACTAACATCATTTTCCATAAGGTTTTCGCATTGAACACCGTCAACCTCAAAGTCTAGACAATCAACCGCCGCAAATTGAGCCATTGCTTTCAATTTTCCACTGCTCCTTGCTTTTATTCAGGTTAGAAATGTTTATCCTTTGTATTATCCGGAATAAATCCTGCATAAATATTCACCAAATTAATAAAAATAAATAAATAAATCCAAGAATTCATCAACAACAACAACAACAACAACAATAGGGGTATCCTATCCCAATTGCTTGGAGTGAGCTTTAGAAATCTTTATACCAGTCATGCTGTTTGAGCCATGTCTGAAGTGTTAAACCTAAATTATGCAGTCACTATGTACAATCTATCCAAGTTCAACACAAATTTTATAAACTTCTTCAATTTGATGTAATCATTGTTTCTCTAATGTAATCATTTCTTAATTTATCATTCCTAACTTTAAACACGGATTCATTGTAGCATTCTCATCTCCCCTACACACATCTCAGATATTGTTGGACTAGGCTTTTGTTAAAACCCGCGGATTTCACCGATTCCGTTGCCCGCCTCATTTCTTTCTATCCGAACACATGGAAAAGATTTATTAAAGGCGAAAACCAAAACTACGGTAGCAAAAACCGGTGAACCAAAAGAACGACCCCGGTCAATGGGTGAGGGAGGCAAGGATGGCGAGAAGGCCAAACGCCAAAGAGAGTGAGAGAAAGAGAGGGGCTGGATGCATAAGAGGGGTGGAATTAACGACTTCTTCCCACTTTCAGAAGAAGAAGAAGAAGAAGAAGAAGAAGAAGAAGAAGAAGAAGAAGACGAAGAGGAAGAACGCATTTCTTACTCGAAAATCTAACCAATCCGCCACAGAAAAGAAAATGAACTCTAAAGAAGAAGCAAATATTCGCCGCAATCAATCAGAAGATTGAAAAATAAGAACCCGAAACATTCAAAGCAGGCTCGAATCGCAAGAGGGTACCGTAGAAATGAAATAACATGAAATAGTACAGGGAGGGCACAGAAATCCTCACCGGCGAAGCGTCGCGACTCCACCTCCGTCCCTATAGATGTTAACAGACTTCTCCTATTTCTGGGCAGAGCAAGAGCATCGGGAAGATCGGCAACGGATTCAACCTAGCACAGAGCGGATTTGCTAAATTAATAATAAATATATATAAATTCAGGCTTAGCTAATTTTAGGAAAATGGACCCTAATTTTACAAAGAATAAAATGCCCCTGCAGTGCCAGTGAGGCTGCAGCCTCCCTTTCGGTTGCGGGTCAAACTTGTGGATATTTTTTTATTTGTTTATTTTAAACTATGTTCTTAATAATAGTAGAGTGATGTTATAAGCCGTCGTAATAATAATATAGCTATTAAAATATATATTTGAAGGGCTTCATAATAAATCATAGTAAGCACTTTGCGGGCGGGATGGGATGTGAAGGAAGACATTGAATTGACTATTGAGAGAGGGGGAGAGAGGCAATATTAAAGAGATTCTTTCTCAAGCTGGATATCGAAATGTGAGAAAAACTCAAAAACCTGTGTTTGAGCAGTTAGGCAGAATGATTTTTGATGGGGATGAAGTCTCATTTATAGATTTGGGTGTGCACTTAATCATCTCCCACATGATCCCCTATATTGTGAAAATCATGGGTTTGACTGGTCAAACCACTCCCCCATGATCTCCACCACAATATGAGAGATCATGTGGCCTCCCACTCGACAACTAAAGCCCGCCGCCGCCCGCCGCCGCCCGCCGCCCGCCCGCCGTCGCCCGCCGCCCGCCCGCCGTCGCCCGACGCCGCCCGACACCGCCCGACGCCGCCCGCTGCCGGACGCCGGCGGCGGCCGCCACTGCCGGCCCCCGCCGCCGCCGATGACGACCGTCGCCGCCCGCCGCCGCCTCCCAAAGCCCATCGTCGTCGACCGCCTCCCACCGCCGGCCACCGCCGTCAACCGTCGTCGCCGCTTGCAGGTTGGTCACCGTCCGATCATTACTGAGCATCCGTCATCGTCCGATCTACAAGTAACCACCCACTAAACCACCAAGTTAGTGGGGGGGACCCGCCATAACCAACTCCGGAGGCTATAAAAGGAGCATCAGGCCTCCTCATTTCTCATCTTTTGGCTCCGGAGTCTTCTTCTTCCTCGGGGCAGAGCTCTGTCGAACTCCTCCCTCGGGTCATCTTCAAGCCGCCTACGAGCCAAGTCCCTAAGTGCGCGGGAGAAGGGAAGAAGACGACCACCGCTAGCGCTCAAGCACGTCAGCCACCAAGTTAGCATTTAGCACTCCTTCGACGCAGCCTGTTGCCCGTTGCGTGTCAGGAAACTCTTTCTCCACTACTAGAAAACAGACTTTTGGCCAGGGCAAATTGCCCTGGCAAAAAGTCCAAAACCGTGGCTAAAAAATTTTAGCCACGGTCTAGCCACGGGAAAAATCCGTGGCTAAAGTCTGCGTGGCTAAAACTTTTAAGCCACTAATTGGCCGTAGCAAATTGTATTAGCCATGGGGAAAACTGTCGTGGCAAATAAGCCAACTATTAGCTACGGTATGAAACCCTGGCTAAAAGTGAACTCATCATTTTTTTAAAAAAACTATTTGTCACAGTTACAAGCCGTGGCAAATACTAATTTATGTTTTTAAAAAAAACACATTGTAATGCTAGGCAGGAGACATTTTAAGCTGTTCCGACAAATTAGAAAAGACGTGAATTCTACGAGTGAATATAGTTATCTAAAAATTAGATAGGAGAAGAGGGAGATCTATGATTACATGGATAAAAGTTGTTCAGAATAATCTGCAATTCTGCACGATTTAGGTTCAGCACCTCGAAAATAAAGGCAACAAGGATCCATAAGAAGAACCATAACTAGTTGTGATAAGGTTGTGATGATGATTACTTCATTTCTAAATAATTAAAACCATTTTGTTCTTTAAGCAAAATTATTTTCTTTAATCGCATATAATTTCAGTAAAAATAAAATAGAAGTTGAAAAGTTTAAATGTGTAAGCTTCACAAAGGTGTCGGCGATCAATATCAAAATCAAAATTTGAAATCACTATAGTTTATGCCAAACATGATAAGGGTTCATCTTCATATATTTTCTTATTTCAAAGAGAAATACTCGTAAAACATTACTTCATCTTGCCTGCATGCAATCATCTTGCCTGCATGCAATCATCTTGCCAGCATCTGTGATTGGCACTCCATATCATGGTTTGAACCTGTAGTTTCTTGGATGCTTCTAGGAATGAATTGACTATTTACCTCGGTTCCTATAAATCCATTATCAGCCAAAAAAGCTTCCTCAATAGCAATCCGAAAATCAACAGGTTTGCTCTTGTAAAGTTGCTTCTGGCCTTGAAACCTGACAAAAAAAACTGAAGATTAAGTAACCATTACTTCACTAATTTGAATTGTTGTCAGAGATTAAACTACAAACCTATCCAAATAATCCATAAATGGAAATAGCCCCCCCCCCTGCTTCACCCATCCATAGTCCTGTCAATGAAAATAAATAATAAAATCAATAAGTGAAATTTAATAACCAAGATCAAGTCGTATAGTGTTACCCTTTCTTTTCCATCTCCAGAAAACCCAAAGAACATCACACAGAGAGCTCCTGAAATGCAGGAATTAAGGACCATCGCTGGTGCTTGAAGAATTGGATTGATGACAATGGCCGACCATATAGGATATTTCTTGTCAGATTTAGCCCAAACCACGTCCCCTAAATCAAATTCCTCTTTAAAGAAGGAATCCTTCCTTCTATTAACTCTAACTCTTGGCATAATAGTCTCATTAATGACTGGTGTCGAGAAAGAGCCACTATGATCTTGCATAACTTCGTAAAGAGAATTGGGAGTACTTCGTGAAGCAGAATGCTTCTTAACAATAATGTTCCGGCAATCTTCTTCCTTCATCACTGCGAGGGGATTAGATTCGTCGGAACAGCTTAAAACAGCTTAAAATGCCCGTTCATCCAAACCCGAAGCCCTTAATCCACGGTCTGCCCGCCTTTCCCCGGTGTTCGCACAACTCCAAAGGGCAGGTCCAAACCCTCCTCGTTGTTCTCTTTCACTCATTCTTCTTCTCGGTAAGTGGCCGCAGAAGATCGCTTTTCTGGCTTGATTTCTTTATTCTTCAGCGAAAAAGGCACTCATTCCCTAATCCTTTAATGGTTGGTTTCTTTATTCTTCAGCAAATTCAACAGAAAATCTAGCACCCCTCCTTCGCCGCTGCATAACTTCAAGGTATTCATCATCATTCCTACAAATTTTTTCTGTCAAAATGCACAATTCGATGAAAAAAATAGTTTTTACAAATATGATAAAACTCATAACAGGAGAAACTAGGAAATTATATCAAATGTTCTCTGTAAATAAATAAGTTTGCACATGTACCAACCAGTGAGAAGGCGTACAGGGCTTCATTTTTAATCATGCAAGGTAAAAACCATCATGGAGAGGAGGTGACTAGGCGTAGTAGCCATGAGCGAACAAGAGAGATATCTGTAGAGACAGATTTGAGAATAAAAAATAATTTATTGACTGATTGCCGTAGTCTATTACAATGTCTATTCATACATTAGTAATGCTAATTACAATTAGAAGAATGCCGCTAATGAATAACTATCAATGGAGGATCTTCTTTTTGATTAACTGGTCGTTAAGAAATGATCTTATTCTTTCATTGTGGATTGTGGTTTTAGTTTATTTATGGCTACATCTTAAGGGGATTTTGCAGGGAAATATGTTTAAGAACACGTTTCAGTCTGGCTTCTTGTCCATTCTTTAGTCTTGGGTATGCAATCCTTGACTTGATCTTGCAGACAAAAATAGTGATTGTTCTCATCAAGTAGACGATTATCCCATTTTGGCTCTTTCTTTACAGGAGCAAACCATTGCAGATATGGGATAAAGAAGGTCTATGAATTTCTGTGTTTTTTTTTAATATTTGATGATTTCCATGATTCTTTCTTGTTAAAGATTCTCATGTAGCACATGTCTTTAGGGCACTCTTAATTGTGAATCTGTTATAAAGTTCCGCACGAATTCTGCATTTAGCAAATTGATAACTATGTACCCATTCTTATTATTTACAAATTTGATTTTCAGGCTCAGTTCAAAACCTGTTTAATCTTTCCATAATTTGACAAAGCCCATGCTTAGAATTTTGTAGTTTTGATCTGATCACCCTGAAAATTCGATACTTATGACTTATTTAGTCAACATAGATCCAGAACATCATACTACTTCTCGTCATTTTCACCTGACTCCAAGGTGGCTAATAGTTTGATCCATACCCTATGCAAAAAAATTGACAGTATTTTGTTTGTATAATTTGCCCCATTTAATGAATAATTATGATATTTCTAGTTTTTCATTTTACATTTTCTATAACTTTGTTGCATCACATTCCATAGTAACTCTGGAGATTTTCCACATAACACAGTTTTTGAGTTGTTGCAGTTGTTAATGGCCAAATCAAACGACCTCATGATGAAGATATTCAATCCAGCGTCCTTGAAATAATTGGATCAAATGTTCAGTCAACATACATCACATGTCCTGCTGATCATGCAGCAACACTTGGCATAAAGCTTCCATTTTTGGTTATGATTGTAAAGAATTTGAAAAAATATTTTACTTTTGAGATACAGGTGCTGGATGATAAGAATGTCAGGCGGCGTTTTAGAGCATCCAATTTTCAAGTGTGTAAGTTTGACCTTTTGTTCATATCGATCATTACACTTATATAAATGACTATTTTGTTATCACATGAAGGAAAATTTTGAATTGGTGATTTAAGTATATTACAACTGTTGTTGAATTTAAAATCTGTAAAACTTGATAAGTTTCATCAGTTCATGTATCATACATGAACTCAAAGTTGTCTCCTGTTACATTTTTTACAGTTGTTGGGGGTGCCTAGAGTGTTCCAGGAAGTCAGGCATGATGTTTGGATTGAATAACATTTTACTGATCCTTCTTTGTTGGATCCCCGAATTATTCCAGAAGTCAGGTCTAGTCTTACTAGGCAAAATTAAGAAGAAACCAAGAAAATAACAAGAAATCACTAGAAGATCGAGGAATGTAGTCTTCATATAATTGAACTTGAAATGAGTTACAATCAATTCATTTGATCTCTGAAGAAGATAAAACATGGGGAAGGTGTCAATCACTCAAGAAAAAACACAAGTGGGTTTGAGAAAAGGAGAAAAGTTGGCGATTTGTAATATTTGGGAAAGAAATAAAGCTAAATTTCACCCATAGGTGTCAAAATGGAGCTCCCCTGCTAACCCGATGTGACATTTTATTGGCGTAGATGTCAATTATGCTACATAAGAGGCTACAATACTTATGTCTAACCGTGAACATAGTTGGGAATCGTGGGGTATAGTGTATACCATGTCAGCATGGTTCCTGCTAGTCCCCACTCCATAATGTAGAGTTAAATAAAACATCACAATATGGTAATTAGAAAACTCATCAAGGCCCCTTTTTAGACGGTAGATATCCCGCGATGTCGATCCTTCAGAATTTTGTTGCGTCTCCACGATTGTTTGGGGACTTCGCGGTGTAAGGCCCCATATATTTGTATGAAATGTGAACTATGAAAATTTTATGTAAATATACTTGTATGCAATCTCATTTGTTTGACCTATTTGGTAGTTTATTATTTAGATCTTTTTACATGGGAGGGTAATCAAAGGAGGGCAATTGTTTTTTTGATACATCAGTGATTAAACCTGCCCAATAAGGTTAAACCTATGTAAGGGGAACAACCATTTTGTGTTTCTACTTTGACATTTCTTTTTTATATATTGATGTGTGACTAAAGTACTAAACCCAATACATCTGCCCCAACAATCTCCATCTCTCGTAACAACTTTCTTCATTTTCCTTCAGTCTCCTCAAATATTAGCATTTTCTTTTCAGCATCTTATAGTATCAGTTACGCATATGCGGCGATTTGGATGTGGATCCTTTTATTTTGTACGGTCATTATGTATTTTTAATTCAGTATGGTCATTATGTAATTTTATTCAGTAGAGGTATTGCGGCAATTTGTAAGTGAGCCCCCCACCCTATATATGAAGGAGAATGGGAGTTCATTAGGGTTTAGGATCTCTCATTTTGAAAGAGACTTTAAGGAGGAACAAACCTCCTGAGGTTAGACACAATATCCCTCAGAAATGTTAATATGAGAATTGGGAATTAAAGCTAAGCCCTGATCTTAATCCATTAGGCTCGTCATTTCTTTTCCCTTGGGCCAGAATGTAAACAATAGAAACAGGACAGCAAGGTGCGTCGTTGGCCGGAATGTACACATCAATTCATCACAGGAATCTAAACAATAGAAACAACTCTATGTTATAAAATTTAGGAATAGGCATCGCTATGGGAAAACATTATTATCAACAATTTTCAATGAATTTAACGACACTTCAACCTAAGAGGATCGTTTTAACCAAACTTTACTCATCTCAATTTGGAGTTTTATACCAAATATTATTTTCCTAATTTACTCAATTGAACAAAAACACACAAATAAAACTAGAATCAAATGGATATACAACTGAAATGCGGAAAATTAATGTATACCAGTTTTAGATTCTTGTTCGTGTTTCATCATGGCCGTGATTCCCCAAATTCTTGACGCGTTCTTCCTTATGAAATCAGCGGCGTTGAGAGAACACGCTTGCATATAATTTTAGTACTCAGATTTACAGTGAATAGGGTTAGCACATAGGATATATGAAAGTACAGAAATGTATCCGAGTATTGCAGTGGTCACTTGAATAGCAAGAGTGGACAAATTTTTTTTAGGAAATTAAAAACAAAGTAATTGCTTCCACTGCGGTCAAACGTAAAGTTGAAGCTATGTGTGTTAATTATACCTGTAGTCAATATGCAGGAACCAAAGATGAAAAGCTCCTGGATCTAGGTTAGACCTCTTGACCATCAAGCTTAGGAGTAGTGAAGCACTGTGACTTTCTCCTATCTTTCAAGATCATCGACCACTGTTGAGCTTTCTCCAGAACTGAAGGAAGAGGGGAGGATGATCGGGTCTGAACGCCGAGTGTTCTTGAGGAGGGAGATGAAGGCCGATCTACTCTTTTCCTTTCCGGCGATGGAGATCGGAGTGAGGCCGACTGTACACCTCCAAAAACTCCGGCGATCTGCAAACGCCGCCTCTCAAATGGATCGGATAAAGCAAAAAGAAGAGAGGGGCGGCAGTTTCACGAGAAGTTGTGCAGCTAAGCAGCGACCGCCAGCCACCGTGGTAGGAGTTTCTCCTGGACCCCGAAAGAAATCCCTAGGGGCTGGCGGTTTTTCACGATGAAGGAGGAGAAGAGATCCGGCGGTACGTGGAAGAGGAAAAGGTCGGGAAACTCGGCTTTTCAAGAATAAAAATATAATTTAGTGGTATGAATAGGGTTTTGATTTTAATAGGGCAAGCATATTGACTTTAATACTATTAACCACAATTTTTACAATCGTGGTTAATATCAGTGTATTAGCCACGATTTTTAGTCCCTGGCCAAAAAAAGTGTAGCCAATACTCACTTTTCTAGTAGTGCTCACTTATAAATTGTAACGAGGAGCGGTCTATCGCCCTCGATTCCCCAAACGTCCTGTAACCACGAGCAGATAGTGGACTTTGACCGACACAGATCCAGTCACGTAGTTTTTTACCCAGTTAAGGGGTTTTTCTACGTAAAAACATCTTGTGTCAATTCGCTCTTTTCACTGAATGTGTGCGCGCTCAACCGTCCCGAGAGTTAAGGCGGTCCAGTTTATTCCTGTAAGACCCCATTTTTTTTCTTAAAACCACAGGGGTCTTATGCCTAAAACCGCCGCTTTGCGGTGACACCAACATATCTAGGAAGGTCGTCACTACAAAACGCCGATCCTGCCGGCCATACCGATCACAGAAAAGTAGAATAAGTATAAAGAGAAAAGAAACTCAAATACAGGTCCACCAGAAAATCACATGAATATAAATAATTCTCCACGAATGGAGAGTCCACAGAAATGATAAAGTGAAGTACTAAAGAGGGCTCCTGCCCGATACATCAGAATCCTCACTACTAATCACTCAATCGCGGGAAAAAACTATAATATATATTAAGGTTTGTGACTTACTGTCCTTGCTGGCTGGACTCCCGTGCTAGACTGCCACGTCTTCATGCGCACCGACCTCTGGGGCTGCGTCTCCTGGTTTGGCTCCACGATCCCCTAAAATGATTTGGTAAATGACCATTAGTCTAAAAAGCTAAGTCCTATCATCCCCCACCCCTCCCCCATGGCTCCTAGACACCGAGCAGGGAGGAGGAAAGGGAAAGTAATGAAGGTGGAGAGTAACAAAGGTAAGTAGATAGCAGTGGAACTAGTCTATCATGAGTTCATTAATAGAGCAAATAAATGTAAGCAGTAGTAGGTAAACAACATAAGTATACACAAAAGCGAGAGAACAAGTACAGTATGAGAAAGTAAACTAAGTAAGTAACCATGACTTATAGGAATACTCATACAAACCTATAGACCAAGGGGTCGTTTTGCAAGGCCTATTGTATAAAGTGTCTCATACCAATTTATAAAATATGTATCAAGAGTTATATGCGATGATGATGCTATGTTATGCAAGTATACTATGATGTGAACATGCAAGTGCAACACACACACTCGACTCTGTGCACACAGAACTTTAGTTCCCCCTTTCTAGAGCCTAACCTCCCAGGATACCTCCGTAGTGGCAAATAAAAGCGGTGGGTTGGGCCTCGCCCGCCTCTAAACTGGTATCAGCACTACCAGTCAGACCTATCGTACGCCTCAATGCTGTTGCACTAAGCGGATCTCCTGCGTACTCTTGACGGCTGGCGCACCGGACTTTATTTGGCCAAGTGCTAAACCACACTTGCCGAGTCAACGTATTGGTGTCGGTGTGATAACTCTCCAATACCGAAGACTCACTACCTTTATCTTATGCACATGCAATATTACCATGATTTTCCACCGAGCCAAAGCTCCCCGTACTATCCCGTCCATCACAATCATCTGTTGAGCCAAAAGATCCCTGGACTAGTCCGTCCGTCACAACTATCTACCGGGTCATCAGCTCGTCGGGCTAACCTGCTCATCACTTGAACCACCGAGCATATGGCTCATGTGACCCACCTAACTCCCACAACACCGGGGAGTGTGAGTGTATGTGTAATCCTAGTTATACTAGTTACTCTTAAACATTGATTATTCTTACGGTTTACATTAACCTTGGACTGCCTAGGACATTTCCTGTGAAGGGCTCTCGGGGGCACTAGGAATTACGATGGGCTGAAGCTCAAAGCTCCCTTTTGCAAGGCACTTACTGTTACTAGTTAATACCCGATTCCTGTTTCCCCCTTTTAATATTACTCTGGATCTAACCCTAGTGTGTTTTGACTCTCTCTCTCTCTCTCCACAGGAAAGACGATCTTTCGTCGATCCCAAGCACCTCTTAACACTAGTCAATCCAACACTCTCCGCATCATGACTCCTAATGAAGCTCCATTTTCCTCTTTTTCACCTTACTAAAATCAGTAAACTAATAATCTCATCTCCCTATGACCATTCCACATGTTATCATAATTTCCACAGTTTTACTAAATGCAAATCAACCTATATTATATGATGTACATGATATGAGGTACTCCAAATTTTCATCCAAATACCCTAAGATATTTATTGTGGGTCTATCATGACACATTTAGCCCAAATCCAGAAACTTATAATTTTCCTAATTAATTTGACATTTATTAAATTTTCCAAAAGTTAGGTCATGGGTAATTTTGAACACAAAGTACTAGATTTCCTCGAGTTATGTCCACCCAAAATTATTATCACTATAGGATGCCAAAATAACAGAGAATACTAAGTTTTACGAACTTTCATAAAAGAAACAGCCCCTAAAAAATTAATTCAAAATAAAGAGAATTAAAGAGAGAAGTACCTCAAAATATTATCCAGAAATTACAAAAAAATTATCAGGGCTTTAATATGATCATAAATCATCATTGACTAAGTTTCATAACATTCTAAGTTATTTTAACCATGATTTTATCAAAATCATCCTTAGGGGCAACATAAAGATTATAACTACAAGTATGAGCTAATGTCTTCAAAACATCCTACAATAATTTCCAGAGGCTCATATTGTTATAAAAACTCTTCTACCAAAATTTCATAAGTATCCAAGGTCATATGACCCATCAATATTTTCCTAAAAGGTAAAGGCCAAAACTAACCTTAATTGGTTTAAGTTGTGTGTTTAAGTCTAAATGTCACCAAATTCCTCTCTAGGGCATTTCACCACCCTAGAATCACATGGACTAAACACCAAGTCCATACAAGAATATATCACCCTATGTCCTTCACAAACCCCCAAAGTTCAACCTTAGGGTTTGAATTACGGTCATAGGGCAAACCCACCCCAATCAAACTCAAATTCCATGAAAGGGTGTTTTTACTGACCATGGGGCTCTGGCCAAAGCTCCAACCCATTTGGGTGAGAATTAGCCCCTCCATGCCCCAAACACTCTTTTGCCCTATTTTACCCCTTAGGGGACCAAACTTTGGTCATACTAAAACCTATTGAAATCAAACCCAATTGGGCTGAGATTTTTATCAGAGTCAAATAATGACCCTAAGAGTCAGCCACCAAAATTTTGGGGACTTTTGAGGTCATTAGACCCAAATATTAAACCATTTATGATTTATTAAATATTTGCAAAAACTATAGGAAAAGTATATCCAAATTTTTTTGGATATGTTGTTGGTATAGATAAGAGTGACCCCTAGTCCAAATTTCAGGTCATTTGGATTGCTGGATTGATTGGGGCACTAAAATCAACCTCTGCTCAACCCTATATATACACTTCACCAAAATGAGTGCTGAGGTCTAACCTGAACTCCAAATTAACTCAAATTAATTTTAAAATAAACTAGACTCACAGATCTACAAATTTCATGTTGATAACTATTTTTGTAGGGGACACTAGGTATTTTTAATATTTAATTTAAAAACAGCCTAGTAATGGGACAGAAATTAATAAAACAGGAATTAATAAATTCAGATCCAGCACAGATCTTAAAGCAGATCCAACGCCTCCTGGTCATCTTCTTCCTCCAGCCAAGGGCTGTGATTGCCCGAATCGGCAGCCTACTCCAAGGCATTTTACCGGCCACCCGGCCACCGCCCTAGCCGGCCATCACCGCCACCACCTTCATTGAGGTGGGGGCTATCGCCGGGCGGCGGCACGTCCGCCGGAGGGGCAGTTTCCGGCGAACTCATAAGGTGTAAAATCCATGAAATTTCAGAAATTTTGCTCACCCAATCGGGCTCAATTAAGCCTGATTTCTCTCCTAAATGATCTAAGATTCTAGCCCACGAAGAAAGGAGTAGAGGATGACCTTCAACCTTGCTTGCTGATGGGTTTGGTGGTGGTGCGTCATGGCCGAATTCTTGAGCTTCGGGTATGTTACAACTATAACACCCCAGTTTTCAGACCTAGAGTCACTGGGAGCTAGCGCTCGGCGGTAGAGATACCGCAGGCGGTAGGTCGATGAGCTCGATATTGGATCTAGAGCGCACGATCCCTGGATCTAGTGTGCACGACCACTGGTCGTGCGCCACTGATCGTGCGCACTATTCTCCATTTTTTCAAGTTCTGCCTAGGGGAAACACAGGACCATTGGACAAAGTGCGCACGACCACTAGTCGTGCGCCGCTGCTCGTACGCGTTTATCCCTTTCTTTCTAGAGTTCTGCCATTGTTGATCGCACGATCATGGAATCTAGTGCGCACGACCACTAGTTGTGCGCCACTGATCGTGCAGGCGGGTGTTGTTCCGTCATTTTATTTCGTGTCCATCCGATGCTTCCTCAAAATTGATCCAAGGGCCCAGGATCTTCCGCCCAAACGACTTTATTAGGGCTGAGAGTGTATTTTCCCCTCATTTCTCATCTTTTATAGTGAGACTTAGGGTTCAAGAGGAAGAGAAGGGAGGAGGAAGGAGAGAGATTCCTTCCACCATTGACGGAGCTTCATAGCTCCGATCGTCGTTCTGAGACCAGATTCGTGGAGAGGGCATGAAGGCGCTCGTGTCAATCCGTTCAAAGCAAGGATTCCATGGCTAGGAAGAGGGGTCGTAAGGTAATGATATTTCTCCTCTCGGTTTCTAGGATGCGTGCATAACATCTTTTTTTCAAGCTTTTGGGCACCAAATCTCTCAAATGAGAGGGGTTTGGGTCGTCATGGTTCAAGAGGAACCATTAGGTCGATTGTGTCTGTCTCTAACACATTATTGCATTAGAGATCCGCTCTATTAGAGGATTAGGCATTGTGGTGAAGCCGTAGTCACGACCGTTAGTCCGACTCGGTGATATTGCATAGCGAGCCTTAAGGATTTTATAGAAATCCTTTGCAGCAAGATATCATTTGTGATGTATGTGTTACCCCCTTTTCTCGAGTGAGTACGTGTAGCCGAAACCGAACAAGGTTAGCTCCACATTGGCAGTACATGGTTTCCTTGGTGCACGGGAACGTTATCGTACGAATGATGGATTAGGATGGAAAAGGCTATGGATTGTGATGTGCTAAGGTGCGGTTGTGTCTCCGTGGTCGGCTAGCTATCCCGTGACGTGCAAGTCATGTGGGGAGAGTATCCTAGCGAGACTAGTCCCCTCCTATGAGATTGACGAGAAATCCAAGCATAGGACAAGCCTGGGCAATGAAGCCCTCGAGTGCGTGGGGTCTAGCAAGGGTTCTTAGAATCGGTTTGTGTGTGAGACAGAATCCTGACGTGAGAAGTCAGAGTTTGCAAGCAAGCCCGGGTCTAAGACCCACGAGCGGGTGGGGCCTTGGCAAGATTTCCGTGTAGCGGCTTGTATGCCGTTTAGGGGAATTGCAGTACCCTTTTTGTTTGCGGCTTGACGCCGATGGGGAAATTGAAAGTACCCAGTTGTTATGTTATGATGATGTGTTAGATGCATACGCAATAGGGTGCCTTGGGTGAAACCCAGGATTGCATACATGGTACATTATAGGCCCCCTTTTTCTTGTGATCAACGTAGAAACATGTTTGTTGTATGAGACATCCAAACTTGTTTTATTGCTTTACATATTTATGTATATTGCATACGAAGTGCTGACCTGCAGGGTGATGGAGTGCCCCGGGGTCCGCTAGGGAAGGCCGGGAGGAGATGTGTTGGTTACACATTTGAGGTCAGCCTTTGCTGACCCACGTTACCACAAATTTTTATAGGGCAAGGATCGCAAGTGGGAGCAAGTGCGCCGGCCGAAAAGGCCTAAGCCTCATGAAGTGATTATCATGCTTACTAGCTTGTTTTCTTCTTGACTCTGATGCTCCATGTTATTGGTATTTTTGGCTTGCATGTCGAGGTAGCCTAAGAGTGCTGTTGCACGTTGATGTTTAACCTTGTTGTCATTTAGTGTTGGACTTATTTTGTGTAAGGCTTTAAGGTCATTTTGATACTCCTGATCGGTAGTGGATAACTTCTAGTTTTGTTGGTATGTTTCCGTTGTTGTTTTATTCTGAGTTTTGAGCTGGGTAGTAAATATCATCTTTTAACGCTAAAGTTGTGACGTCTATATGTTGTGGAGCCCCGACCGGACCTATATTATGCGGTCATTATAGGGGAGGTGTTACAACAACCGTACAGTGGGAGGGCTCGATTCCTTCAGAAAAAGTGTGGAAACTCCTCCCCTCTGCCTGGTGAAGCTTTTAAAACATTCAAATGGGGGAGTGGAAGGGTCTAAGCTTTAAAGCCATTTATGGCCATGAAAGGTTGAATATGGCCATGGCATATTCCTTGAATTCAACCACCTAGAGGCTGGGGAAAACCCTTGGTCTCCTCTAACTGATGAAGGGAGATTAAACCTCATTAATTGAGAGAGAGATGAGGGGTTAAGGGCATTCAAACACCATGAATGACCATTTTCTCTCTCTTCTCTCTCTCCTCCAACTTGAGAAAACCCCCATTTCTCTCTCCTAGTCACCATTTCCAGAAAATGGGTGGCTAATTATGTAATTATCAGCCTCCTAAGCTAGTGGGCCACACAAATTGGGCTTAGCCCAAATGGCTTGGGCTTGAGCTAGCCATTTAGGCTAGTTTGACCTAAACCTATGTTGAGTTGAATTAGATCAATTTGACCATTTGGGTTGACCCCAATGGGTCCTTGGTGACCCATTGGCCTCCCCTAAGGTCTATGAAGGCTTGGGTAGGGTTGGTTGGGCACCTTGGTGGTCACTTGACCCTTAGTTAGGGCACTTTGACCTTTTTAGGGCTAGGATTGACTTGGGTCAACTTAGACTCTTTGGTTAACCCCAATGGGTCCTTGGTGACCCATTGGCCTCCCTTAGGGCTTGGGAAGGTCTAGGTATGGTCAATTGGGGATATTAGAGGACAATTGTCCTTAGTTAGGGCACCTTGCCCAATTTAGGGCTATGGTGGACTTGAGTCAATTTGACCACTTTGGGTTGACCCCAATGGATCATTATGGTTCTAATGGACCCTCTAATGGGTTAGGGATGTTGTGGTGGGGTCATGGAGTCATGGTGAAGCCCTATGATCATCCTTAAGCTAGTAATTGGAATTCTACTATTTGTAGACCATGGTGGCTCACACCCTAATTTTCATGTTCACTTAAACCCTTAGTGCTTCTCAGGGTTTTGTCATGACTAAGTCATGACAAAACCATCCTAGGGGTTTAATTTTTTGAGGGATGTTACAATTCCAGTCTGATCGGGATGCTGAGTTAGCCCGCAATAGTTTGACATCGTCTGTGGAAACTACGATTCCCAACATCCTTCAGAAGTCAAGACCTTCGCCTTTGCAACGTCCAAGTTCTGCTTCAATGGTGAAAAGAAGCACCCGCACAACTGAAGAATCCGTCCCATAGGGGCACGCTGAACCAACATGCTCCCACTCTCAGGTGGACGTGCCATTGACTGCTGAGGCCGCTTTCGCGCCTGTCACCGCCCTCGAAGGGCTAGTTAGACAAATGGAAGAGCAGTAAACTGAAATGCTTGCGCTGCTCAGGAATCTAGGAGCACCCCCTGCCCTCCTCTGGCACCGGTGAACCCGCCACTGCCAAATTATGGCAGGGCGCAAGAAGCCCCAAGACAAGAGGCGCTTGAAGAATACTCCAACGCCGCCAACTCCACTCACCAGGCTCGTGGAGAAACTGAAACTGGGCGATACCGCCACAACTCGGGAGACGGGGCTTGACTTCCCCCACTCGAAAGGTTCACTCGGGAAGAGATTCGGGAGGTGATCGCAGAAGAATTCCGGTAGGCCGGCCGACCGGACATCCATACTCGCCGACTAATCTGCCAGGTCTCCCCCTCGCTCCGCAAATCCTGGCTCATCCAATTCCCCATGTTTCAAGCTCCCAAATATCGAGACGTTCGACAGGACAGACGATCCGTTGGAACATATCATCACTTCACTATTATAATGAGGATTTACAACGCATCTGATCAGTTACTCTACTAGGTATTCTCAGCCACTCTCAAGGGTAGGCCTGTATATGGTTTCACTCCTTGAGGGTGGGCACCATTCCCAACTTCACAGAGCTGTCCAGATAGTTCACGGATCAATTAATAGCAAATCGGAGGATCGTCTGCAACCCTTTCCACTTATCAGGTATCCGCCAGAACCAATGAGAGTCTTTGAAGGACTTCTTCCGCAGGTTTTCTGCAGAAGCTCGCCAAATCCCAGGTGTCGACCTAGAACTGTTACGAGGAGTGTTCCTTAAAGGTCTCCGTCCTAGCGGCTTCTACTCAAAATTAATGAGGGAAACTGTCTCTAGCTACCCCGACCTCGTCCACCACGTAGAGGTATAGATTGCAGCCGATGAGGCTATTGAAGCTCATCGTCAACAGTTCGACGAGAGCCAAAAGCGTAAGAGGGAGAAGGAGCCGGCCCCTCAGCGCCAAGAGGGAAGATTCTGAGAAGAACGTCAGGACGAGCAACGCCGACGTGACCGTCACAGAGATCAGCCGCCCCGGGATTATACTCCCCTCAACACCACGCGCACCAACGAGCTCTACGCTATCCAGAATGAGCCGGCCTTGAATCAGCCCAAGCAGCTGGCTCATAACCCCAGAAATGACCAGTCCAAGTACTACGAGTTTCATTGAAGCACAAGGCACACTACTGAGGACTATGCCCGCTTGAAGGAGGAGATCGAGCGCCTTATTCGCCTAGGGTTGCTCGGAAGATTTTTGCAGGGACGCCTACATGATCAGTAGGATCCACCTAGGCCGCTCAGAGATCGACAAAATGCCCCGCAAAGAGGAGCCGGTGGTAGGCAGATGGTTATAAACATCGAGACCATAGCCGGATCACCCATCCTTTTTGCTCAGATACTCTGTAACACCTCCCCTATAAGGACCGTATGATATGGGTCCGGTCGGGGTTCCACAACATATAGACACCACAGCTTCAGCATTATAAGATGATATTACTACCCAAACTCAAAACTAAGAACTAAACACAGCGGAAACAAAGTAAAACCACTAGAAGTTATCCACCACTATCAGGAGTATAAAATGGCCTTAGGGCCTTACACAAAAGAGTCCATCAAATAAAGATCACAAGGTCAAACATGAACGTGCAAAAGCACTCCTAAGCTACCTCAGCGTGCAAGCCGGACAATATCCAAAACATGGATCATATAAGACAAGAAAAAGGAAACAAGCTAAAAGTACAGCAACACTTCACGAGGCTTGGGGATTTTCGCCCGGCGCACTAGCTCCTGCTTGCGATCCTTGCCCTGTAAAGATTTTAAGTAACGTGGGTCAGCAAAGGCTAACCTCTACTGTGTAACCAACACATCTCCTCCCGGCCGCCCCTAACAGACCCCGGGGTACCCCTCCAACCTGCAAGTCAGCACTTCGTACACCAAATGCATATATATATATATATATATATATATATATAAAGCTATAAAATAGGTTTGGATGTCTCATACAACAAACACGTTTTCTATGTTTAGAACAGAGTGAAAGGGGCCTATTATGCAACATGTATGCAAACCCGGGCTTCGCCCAAGGCACCCTATCTTGTATGCATTTAACACATCATCAAGCACTGGGTACTTCCATTTCCCCATTGGCATAAAGCCGTAAACAAAAGGGAACTACATTGTCCCTAAAGGCCCAAGCGTCGTTACACGAAAATCTTGCAAAGGCCTCACCCGCACATGGGTCTGAAACCCCAGGCTTGCCTGCAAATTCTGACTTCTCACGTCAAGATTCCATATCACACACAACCGATTCTAAGAACCCTTGCTGGACCCCACCCGCTCATGGCTTCATTGCCCGGGCTTGCCCTATGCTCAGCGTTCTCGTTAGTCTCCAGAAGGGGACTAGTCTCGTCGGGACACTTTCTCCAAGTGACATGCACGTCACAGGATAGCCAGCCGACCACGGAGACGTAGCCACGCCTTAGCACATCACAACCATAATTCCCCACCCTAATCCATCATTCGTACCGCAAAGTTCCCGCACACCAAGGAAACAATCTACCACCGAAGCGGAGCTAACCTTGCCCGGTTCCGGCTACGAGTACTCACTCAAGAAAAAGGGGAAAAACGCATAAATCATAACGACATCTAGCCGTAATGGATTTCTATCGAATCCTCAAAACTCGCTATGCAACATCACCGAGTCGGACTAACGGTCACGACTTCGGCTTCACCCACAATGTCGGACGGACACAATCGACCCGGAGGTTCATCTTGAACCATGACAACCCAAACCCCTCTCATTTGAGAGATCTATAGCCCAAAATAAATGAGAATAAGAGAAGATGCTAAACGTGCATCCTAAGACCAAGAGGAGAAGTGTCGTTACCTTACGACCCCTCTTCCTAGCCATGGAAGCTTTGCTTTGAACGGCTTGATATGAGCGCCTCCACGCCCTCTCCACGGATCTGGTCTCAGAACGGCGACCGGAGCTCCGAAGCTCCGTCAATGGCGGAAGGAGCTCTCTCCTTCCTCTTCCCTTCTCTTCCTCTCCAAACCCTCTCTCAAACCCTAAAGATGAGAATAATGAGAGGAAAAACCCTCTCAGCCCTAATAAGATCGTTTGGGCGGAAGATCCTAGCCTTTTGATCTAATTTGGAGAAGCATCGGACGGCCATGAAGCAAAATTGAAGGAACCGTCCCGACCGCACGATCAGTGGCGCACGACCAGTGGTCGTGCACAATAGATCCCATGGTCGTGCGATTACCTCTGGCAGAACTCCAGAAAGAAAGGGATAAACGCGCACGAGCAGCAACGCACGACCAGTGGTCGTGCGCACTCTAACCAAAGATCGTGCGTTTACCCAACCAGAACTTGGCTAACCGGGATAAAGTGCGCACGAGCAGCGGTGCACGGCCAATGGTCGTGCGCACTAGATCCAGTGATCGTGCGCTTTAAACAACAGCCGAAAACGACCACCCATCGCCCGTGGCACCCCTACCACCGGGCGTTAGCTTCTAGCAACTCCAGGTCTATAAACTGGGGTGTTACAACTCCTCCCCCCTTACAAGAATTTCATCCCCGAAATTAATCCTCATCAAGGGAGACAACAAGAAAGAATTAATAACAATAATTGTAACTAATAAAACTTTGTTGTTGCACATCGGCTAACGTTTTAAACCAGCCTTACACAAATAACCCGAGATAGTCCTCGCGCATTGCTTGCTCACGCTCCCAAGAGAACTCTTCACGCCCGCAGTTAACCCAATGTACCTTCACGAGCTTGACTTCTTTGTTCCGCAACTACCGAACTTCCGAGTCTTCTATACCAACTGGACGAACTCGCGTTCTCAAGTCCTCTTCTATCGGCACTGATGCCAATTCGATCACCACACTAGCCTCCACTAAGGCCTTCCTCAAGACGGAGACATGGAAGACATCATGCAATCCACTAAGCTCATTGGACAACGCCAACCGATACGCTGCTTCTCCCACCTGTTTTATAACCTCGAAGGGTCCTAAAAACCTCGGACTCAACTTCTTGAGTCGGCGAATCCGCGAAACGCCTTTGAACGGCTTGATCTTAAGATAAACCCAGTCGTCTACCGCGAACTCCACATTCCTGTGGCGAGCATTAAAATATTTCGCTTGCCGATCTTGAGCCACCTTCATGCGCTCTTGAATGGTTCGCACCAACTCACAAGCGTCAGCTACAACTTCTTTCCCCAAGAGCTTGGTGTCTCCTGCCTCTGTCCTAGACATCGGTGTTCGACACCGCCTCTCATACAAAGCTTCGTATGGCGCTATCTTTATACTTGCTTGGTAACTATTGTTATATGCGAACTCTATCATGAAGAGATGATCCTCCTATTTCTTGTCGAAGTCAAGAGTACACATTCTCAGCATATCCTCCATAGTACGGTTCGTTCTCTCGGTCTGCCCATCAGTTTGAGGATGGAAGGCCATACTGAACTTGAGCTTCGTGCTCAGGCTTTTCTGCACCAACCTCCAATCCTTAGACGTGAAACATCCATCGCGGTCACTAATTATGCTCTTCGGAATCCCATGCAGTTGCACAATGTTGCGAACGTACAATTCCACCAGCTTCTCCACGCCGTCCTCCTTTCGATTTGGGATGAAGTGTGTCACTTTGGTCAAGCGATCCACGATCACCCAAATTGCGTCATTACCTTGCTGCGATCTAGGTAACCCGTGCACAAAATCCATGGAGATGTCATCAAATTTCCACTCTGGGATAGGAAGAGGCTTCAAAAACCCGCCTGGCTTCTGACACTCGGCCTTCACCAAGGCACAAGTTTGGCACCGACTCACATACAACGCTACGTCTCGCTTCAGACCAGGCCACCAATATGATTTCTTCATATCTGAGTACATCTTTGTACTGCCCGGGTGAATGGAGTTCTTCGCGAAGTGGGCCTCAAACATCAACTCCTCACGGAGCTTGCCGAACTGCGGTACACAAATCCTCCCGCCCTTCCTCAAAATCCCATCAATCATCTCCCAAGCACTGCCCTCGCCCTTTAGAGCTTCCTCCACGTACGGTTGGAACTCCACATCCAAACGGGTCATTTCCCGAATACGATCGCACAAATCGTTCTACATTTCAATCCAGTTCAACCGAGCCACATTAGACTCGCCTCTGGCCACACACTCCATGCTGAGGGACTCCCAGTCCCGCCTCAACCGCTCATCATGAGCTTCGATCCAATTCCCTTGCCCAGAGTATTTCTACTCAAGGCATCAGCCACCACATTGGCTTTGTCTGGCGTGTACTGAATCGCCACATCATAGTCTCCAAGGAACTCAACCCATCTGCGCTACCGCATATTTAAGTCCTTCTGATCTAGGAGATACTTCAGACTTTTGTGATCCGTGTAGATCTCCACCTTCGCACCACAAATGTAGTGCCACCACAATTTCAACGCAAAAATTACCGTCGCCAATTCTAAATCATGGACGGGGTAGTTTCTCTCATGAGCCTTCAACTGCCTAGACCCAAAGGCGATCACACTGCCATGTTGCACTAATACGTACCCTAAACCACATCCGGACGCGTCGCTGAAAATTTGAAATCCTCCAGTCCACTTTGGCAGACTTAGGATTGGAGCTGTCATCAGCCTTTCCTTCAGGGTATCAAATGCCTGACTGCACTCTTGTGTCCACACGAACTTCTGATCCTTATGAGTTAGTGAGGTGAGAGGTAGAGCTATCCGCGAAAAGTTTTCCACAAACCTTCGATAGTACCCGGCTAGTCCAAGAAAGCTCCGGACTTCCGCCACGGTCCTCAATACTGGCCAATCTCTGATGGCTTCCACTTTCGTTGGATCTACTGCCACCCCATGCATCTCCACTAATCACATGGCCCAAAAACGCTACTTTTTCTAACCAGAATTCAGACTTAGAGAACTTCGCATAAAGCTGGTTCTCTCTCAACACTTGCAACACTAATCTCAAGTGAGTCTCGTGCTCTTCTTCCGACTTGGAATAAACAAGGATGTCATCAATAAAGACGACTATAAATGAGTCCAAGTATTTGCGAAAAACTCGGTTCATCAAGTCCATGAATACGGATGGTGCGTTCGTCAGCACGAACGGCATCACCGAAAATTCAAAATGATCATACCTCGTGCCAAACGCAGTCTTGGGTATGTCTTCGTCTCGAATTCGTAACTAATAGTATCCTGACTTCAAGTCTAACTTGGAATACACCACCGACCCCACCAACTGGTCGAATAAATCGTCTATCTGAGGAATCAGATACTTATTCTTAATAGTCAGTTTGTTCAACTCTCGGTAGTATACTCACAACCGCATACTATCGTCTTTCTTTTTCACGAATAACACCGGCGCGCTCCACAGTGAAGAACTGGGTCTGATATACCCCTCCTCCAAAAGCTACTGCAACTGAACTTTAAGCTCGGCCAACTCCTTTGGTGCCATCCTAAAGGGAGGACGTGACAACAGCCTAGCCTCTGGCACTAGCTCGATAGAGAAATCAATCTCCCGCCGAGGAGGTGCTCCCAGAAGCTCCTCAGGAAACACGTCTTCGAACTCTGCCACTACGGGTACTTCTCTAAGAGATAACCTGGAAAGTCTAACCTCCAACAATGCCACTAGGGCTACACCTCCTTGGTTAACCGCCCGTGTTAACTGCATGGCCGAAATTAGGGAACAGGCCACTCCGTGAAAACCCTCAAACATAACTTCTGTTTGCCCTTCGCCCCTCAAGGTTATCACCTTGGACAGATAGTCGATACTGGCACGCTGCTCTGCTAGCCAGTCCATCCCCAATATTACGCCAAACTCGGCCAACGGTAAGACTGCCGCCATCAACATGAAGTTCACTCCATCTAGACTCCAACATATACGTCCTTTAGCCCTGGTAGTCATAGATGACCCGTTGGGCATGCACACTTTCAATTCTGCGTCCGTTGAGAAAGACTCAACTCCAATCCTCCGGATAAAGCTTTCCGCAAGGAAGGAGTGCGACGCTCCTGTATCAAACAGTACCCTAGCGGGGTACCCAGAAACTATCACAAAGCCTAAACACATGCAACAAACATAAACGACTTGAATTCATGAAAACCCAAGGTGGAAGTTAAACTCTCATACCTGTCACCACATCGGGTTGACGGATCGCTTCCTGTTGCCCAAGGTTATAGGCCCTTAGCTGCACTGGTTGAAACCGAGAAGCGCTCGACTCTACCATCTTCCCTTTTTCTGCGGCACCGGGGCCATAGCGCACAGTCTGCTCCTGTCCTGGTTCTTGCTCAGTGCCCCCTTGAGTACAAAATCTTGTTATGTGTCCTGCCTTGCCACAATTATAGTACGTCAGAGGTCCCTTAGAGCGAGACCCTCCGGACGTCCAGTCACTTTTCTCACCAAACTTGTATGGGTGAGACTTCTTATTCCATCTGCTCCCTTCCGACTTCCCGTGGGACTGAGAAGGCTTTCCTTCCCCTTGCTTGGGTGTGAAACCCTTGCGGCGCTGGGTTCGCTCTATATCACTTTCCAAAATCCTGGCTGCCTCAACCATTTCGTTGAAACCCGCATGTTTCATAGATATGAGGGGCTGTCTCAGATTCTCCCTCAATCCGTGGTAGAAGAGATTGTCTCTCTCCTCATCATCCGCCATGATCGTTCCCACATAACGACCCAAACGAGAGAATTCTTGAACATACTCGTCCACGGTCTTGTCTCGCTGCACCAAGTGCAGAAACTATCTTTGGAGGGCTAACCTTGTCGACGCGGGAATGTACTTCTTCAGGAAAGCATTCCCAAACTCATCAATGGATGGGGTACGTCCAGAAAACTGTCGGCCACTGTGGCTCACCCACCACAACTTGGCGTCTCCTTCCAACATGAAGGCTACAAACTCTGTTTTCTTCTCATCTAGCGTCTCTGCCGCTCTCAAAAGCTCCTGAATACGAGCCCACCAATCCTCTGCATCTGTTGGCATGCTGACTCCCTTAAAGGTTGGAGGGTGGAAGCTCAGGAAATACTTCATTTGCCGGTCACCATGCCCGACAATCACCCTTTCGGCCAGCGGCTCTGCCCACCTGGCTTCCTCGCCCGGCACAGCCGTCGCCGTATCCGGGGTAGCAGGAGTTGCTACCTGAGCAACGAGGGCTGCTACTTATGCTGCCGCTGCAGCTTGGGCCGCCACCATCGCTTTTGCAAGCATGCGACAAAAGTCGGCCGGAGTTATCCCCATGCCTAACGGACCTTGCGCAGTAGCGCTACTCGCCGAGAGCTCTTCTCGTGACCTCGACGTTCCCGCCCCGTTGCTTGCACTCTTAACACAAGCAAAGAAAAACACAAATCAGTCTCTGATCGCAAGTCTTAAACACAAGGACACTCATGGTCATGCGATACTCCTATGTGGATAACTTCTTATACGCGACTCGATTTTGACTTTCGGCCATGAATCCTTTCCTTGGAATGCTAACCTCCCTCTGATACCAAATTGTAACACCTCCCCTGTAAGGACTGTATGATATGGGTCCGGCCGGGGCTCCACAACATACAGATGTCACAGCTTCAACATTATTAGATGATATTACTACCCAAACTCAAAACTCAGAACTAAACACAGCGAAAACAAAGCAAAACCACTAGAAGTTATCCACCATTATCAGGAGTATAAAATGACCTTAGGGCCTTACACAAAAGAGTCCATCAAATAAAGACCACAAGGTCAAACATGAACGTGCAAAAGCACTCCTAAGCTACCTCGGCGTGCAAGCCGGACAATGTCCAAAACTTGGATCATATAAGACAAGAAAAAGGAAACAAGCTAAAAGTACAACAACACTTCATGAGGCTTAGGGATTTTCGCCCGGCGCACTAGCTCCTGCTTGCGATCCTTGCCCTGTAAAGATTTTAAGTAACGAGGGTCAACAAAGGCTGACCTCTACTGTGTAACCAACACATCTCCTCCCGGCCGCCCCTAACGGACCCCGGGGTACCCCTCCAACCTGCAAGTCAGCACTTCGTACACCAAATGCATATATATATATATAAAGCTATAAAACAGGTTTGGATGTCTCATACAATAAACACATTTTCTATGTTTAGAACAGAGTGAAGGGGGCCTATTATGCAACATGTATGCAAATCCGGGCTTCGCCCAAGGCACCCTATCTCGTATGCATTTTACACATCATCAAACACTTGGTACTTCCATTTCCCCATTGGCATAAAGCCGCAAACAAAAGAGAACTACATTGTCCCTAAAGGCCCAAGCGCCGTTACACGGAAATCTTGCAAAGGCCCCACCCACACATGGGTCTTAAACCCGGGGCTTGCCTGCAAATTCTGACTTCTCACGTCAGGATTCCGTATCACACACAACCGATTCTAAGAACCCTTGCTGTACCTTACCCGCTCATGGCTTCATTGCCCGGGCTTGCCCTATGCTCGGCGTTCTCGTCAGTCTCACAGAATTGGACTAGTCTCGCCGGGACACTTTCCCCAAGTGACATGCACATCACAGGATAGCCAGCCGACCACGGAGACGTAGCCACGCCTTAGCACAGCACAACCATAATTCCCCACCCTAATCCATCATTCGTATCGCAACGTTCCCGCGCACCAAGGAAACAATCTACCACCGAAGCGGAGCTAACCTTGCCCGGTTACGGCTACGAGTACTCACTCAAGAAAAAAGGAAAAACGCATAAATCATAACGATATCTAGCCGTAACGGATTTCTACCGAATCCTCAAAGTTCGCTATGCAACTCATCGAGTCGGACTAACGGTCACGACTTCGGCTTCACCCACAATGCCTAATCCACTAACGGAGCGGATCTCTAATGCAAAATCATGCCTGGGATGGACACAATCGACCCGGAGGTTCATCTTGAACTATGACAACCCAAACCCCTCTCATTTGAGAGATCTGGAGCCCAAAAGAAATGAGAATAAGAGAAGATGTTAAACGTGCATCCTAAAACCAAGAAGAGAAGTGTTGTTACCTTACGACCCCTCTTCCTAGCCATGGAAGCTTTGCTTTGAACGGCTTGACACGAGTACCTCCACGCCCTCTCCACAGATCTGGTCTCGGAACGGTGATCGGAGCTCCGAAGCTCCGTCAATGGCGGAAGGAGCTCTATCCTTCCTCTTCCTCTCCAACCCCTCTCTCAAACCCTAAAGATGAGAATAATGGGATGAAAAACCCTCTCAGCCCTAATAAGATCATTTGGGCGGAAGATCCTAGCCTTTGGATCTAATTTGGAGAAGCATCAGACGGTCACGAAGCAAAATTGACGGAACCATCCCGACTGCACGATCAGTGGCGCACGACCAGTGGTCGCGCGCAATAGATCCCATGGTCGTGCGATTACCTTTGGCAGAACTCCAGAAAGAAAGGGATAAACGCGCACGAGCAGTGACGCACGACCCGTGGTCGTGCGCACTCTGACCAAAGATCATGTGTTTACCCAACCAGAACTTGGCTAACCGGGATAAAGTGCGCATGAGCAGCGACGCACAGCCAGTGGTCATGCGCACTAGATCCAGTGATCGTGCGCTTTAAACAACAGCCGAAAACGACCACCCATCGCCCGTGGCACCCCTACCGCCGGGCGTTAACTTCTAGCGACTCCAGGTCTGCAAGCTGGGGTGTTACATACTCTCGATATGCACGCAGAGGGTATTCATAAAGATAAGAAGTGCAGGAAAGACACCACCATAACTTTCGGAGATGAAGACCTTGAGGGGCTCCGAACACCTCATCATGACCCTCTCGTAATCAGCGTCGGGATTGGAGATCCCTGCTGTAATGTCAAGCGAATTCTCATCGACAACGGAAGCTCAGTCGACGTACTGTTCTCCTCCACCCTTCATAACATGAAGCTCTCCAAGCAGCATCTGACGTCAGCCGCGGGACCAGTGTACAGATTTGACAACCATCCAGTACAGGTACTGGGCATGATTACCCTACCAGTTACTATGAGGGAGTTCCCAAGGCAGGCGACGTATGAAGTCTAGTTTGTTGTGGTAGATTCAAGCTCAGCCGACAATGCAATCTTCGGAAGACCGGTCCAGTCCATTTTTAAAGTCATCCCCTCGATTCCACATCTCGCAACGAAGTTTCCCACCTCAGGAGGGATCCGAGTCGTGCGTGGGAATCAAGAGGCTGCTAGGATTTGTTACTCGAAGCAGGCACAACCCGTCAAGGTCATGGCTCTAAATATTGATGACTTCGATCTACGAGAAGAGACAATCCTGCAGTGGGGAATGCCTATCGAAGGATTGGTCGAAGTCCCTCTGTCACCAACTGCTCCGGCCCGCACCGTCCAGCTTGGCTCCCTCCTACCACAGCAAGAAAAGGAGGAACTGACATCTTATCTTCGCTAGAACAAGGATATCTTTGTCTGGGCTCCCAAGGATATGCCTGACATAGATCCTCAAGTCATCCAACATTCCCTCAACATAAACCCGGCTTGCAAACCTGTCATCCAAAAGAAGAGAAACTTTGCACCGGAACGGCTCCAAGTAATTGAAGAAGAAGTACAAAAGCTCCTCGACGCCCAGTTCATCCGAGAGGTTGAGTACCCCACCTGGCTGGCCAACGTCATTATGGTAAAGAAGTCTTCCGGGAAGTGGAGGATGTGTGTGGAATACACCAACCTCAACCAAGCTTGCCCAAAAGATAGCTTCCCCCTTCCCAGGATCGATCAGTTAGTCAATTCAACCGTTAGACACCGACTCCTCAGCTTCATGGACACCTACTCCGGCTACAACTAGATCCTAATGAATCCTGCGGACGAAGAGCACACGACATTCTAAACTGACAAAGGCATCTACTGTTACAAAGTAATGCCCTTTGGGCTCAAAAACACGTGAGCAACCTATCAGCGGCTCATGAGCAAGGTTTTCAGAGAACTTATTGGCAAGTCTATGGAAGTATATGTGGATGATATGCTTGTTAAAAGCATTCGTCGGGAAGATCGCCTGGAAGACCTCGAAAAGTGTTTCAAAACCCTCCATCAGTACGGTATGAGGCTTAACCCCAACAAATGTGCGTTTGGGGTTACGTATGGGATGTTCCTAGGGTTCATGGTAACATAGCGGGGAATAGAAGCTAACCTTTAAAAGATCAAAGCTCTCGAAGAAATGTCATCACCTCGCTCCCTCAAAGAAGTGCAGCGATTGAATGGAAGAATTACCGCGCTCTCCCGATTCTTGGCACGGACCAGAGACAAGTATCTCCCATTCTTCAAGATTCTCAGAGGAGCCAGGACCGCAGGGTTCCAGTGGACGGACGAGTGTCAGGTTGCCTCCGAGGCTTTGAAGCAATACCTGGCCTCCCATCCGCTTCTATCAAAGCCTACTCCCGGAGAAACACTTTTCTTGTACCTTGTCGTCACACCCGCAACGCTAAGTTCGGTGTTAGTAAAGGATGAAGGAGGATCCCAGCACCCCGTCTACTACCTTAGTAAGACCCTCTCGGATGCAGAGACTCGGTATCCAGCAGCAGACAAGACAGTCATGACACTCGTCTTCTCAGCCAGGAAGCTTCGTCACTACTGTCAAGCCCATACAATCAAAGTATTGACCGAGCTACCTATCCGCGCAATCCTACATAAACTAAAAGCGTCTGGCCGATTGGTCAAGTGGGCAGTCGAGTTAGGCGAATTCGACATCCACTTCTTGCTGCGCCCTGTCATCAAGTCACAAGTACTGGTAGATTTTGTTGTTGAGAATACCCTACCAGTAGAGACAGAGAGCACACAAGTCAAACCTGATCAGCGATGGACTCTGTATGTCGATGGAGCGTATGGCCTCAAAGGCGCGAAAGCGGGATTGCTTCTCATAGTCCCAGAGCTTATCACTTTGGAATATGGGCTCCGATTGAATTGAAGTTCCTCGCTACCAACAACGTCGTCGGGTACGAAACTTTGATTGCAGGACTCAGGCTCGCCATCAACTGCCATGTCAGAGGATTGATAGTCTACTCAGATTCTCAGCTCATTATCTCCCAAGTAGAAGGAGACTACGAAGTGGAAAACAAACATCTAACCCAATACCTCTCACTTGTAAAGTCCCTCCTGCTCAGGATACCGCAAGTTCAAATCCTTCACATCCCCAGAGAAAAGAATTCCTGGGCAGATGCTCTTTCAAAGCTGGCCACATCACCTTCTCAGTATCAGTCAAGGAGGCAACGAGTAGAAGAGATTGTCTTTCCTAGTGTCGAAGGACCATGGGAGATTGCAGAGATCGACGAGCCGGAAGAATCTTGGGTTAGTCCACTGGTTACCTACCTAAAGTACCAGCAGCTGCCGGAAGACCCAACAGAAGTACGACGCTTGAGGATGCGAGTAACCACCTTTGTGTTGATCAATGAAGAGTTGTACAAGCGATCCTTTTCAGGACCGTGCCTAAAGTGTTTAACAGAAAGAGACGCTGAGTATACTCTGCGTGAAGTCCATGAAGTGGTGTGTGGTGAGCATTTAGGTGGAAAGGCTTAGCACGCAAAATCTTACGTCAAGGCTTCTACTGGCCCACTATGAAGAAGGAAGCAACCGCCTTCGTCCAACGATGTAAGAGTTGTCAGTTGCACGCCAACGTACCACGGCAATCTCTCGTCTCCCTCTCCATGCTGCAAGGAGCATGGTCGTTTGTACAATGGGGAATAGACCTTCTTGGCCCTCTACCTCAAGCTTCGGGGCAAAGGAAATTCCTCATAATGGCCATCAACTATTTCACTAAATGTGTGGAAGCGGAGCCGCTGGCCAAGATCACCGAGGAGAATGCAAAATAGTTTGCGTGGAAGAACATCGTTTGCCGTTTTGGAATCCCTACAATCATCATCACCGACAACGGTACTCAGTTCACAGGAAGGTCCTTCACGAAGCTATGCGAAGATCTGAAGATCGAGTTGCGACATACGGCTGTTTGGCATCCGCAAACCAATGGGCAGATCGAGGTGACCAACCGTACCATCTTAAAAGGGTTGAAGATGTGACTTCAAGATGTTGGGGGCAGTGGGTCGATGCACTCCCCAGTGTGTTATGGGCATACCGAATAACCGAGAGAACTCCCACTGGAGAAACGTCGTACAATCTCTGCTACGACACCGAAACCATCATCCCGGTCGACATCGACATCCCAAGCCCCCGGGTTTCCATCTTCAACCTCGAGAAGAATAATGAAGCACTCAGAGACAACTTGGATTTGGTCCATGAAGTCCGCGAGGAGGCAGCCCTCCGCGCTGCGGCCTACCAACAACGGACTGCTCGATACTACAATTGCAAGATGAGACCCCGACCGATCAATATTGGGGACTTGGTCCTACACACCTTAGAGGCCGCTGGCAAAGGGGCGTAAGGAGACAAGCTCTCTCCTACATGGGAAGGTCCCTTCGTCGTCACAACAATGGTAAAACCAGGAACATAAAAGTTACGGACCGCCGAAGGAAAGACTCTTCCCCGCACCTGGAACGCGCAGAACCTGCACTGATTTTATCAATGATTTCCTGTTTTATGTTTTCCTAATTGTGTAACGCATTCTTTAGCAAAAAGACTCTATGATGTGTGTAAGCCGCGGGTCTGGTCCCGCACAAGTTATCTTTATTCAAGTATTGCATTATGTTGCTGTAAATCTTGTCTATTCAAACAAGGAAGATGACGCACTCATAACTCCCCGTGGGGGCCTACCCCCCTCACGGCAAAGCCACGATTACAACTCACGCAAACTCCCCATGGGGGCCTGCCCCCTCACGGCTAAGCCGCGAGTAACCCTTGTGCAAACTAAGTCGCGAGCAATCCTCACACAAACTCCTTGTGGGGGTCTGCCCCCCTCACGGCTAAGCCGTGAGTAACCCTCGTGCAAACTAAGCTGCGAGCAACCCTCGGGCAAACTAAACCGCGAGCAACCCTCGTGCAAACTAAGCCGCGAGCAACCCTCGCGCAAACTTCTCATTGGGGGGCCTGCCCCCTCACGGCTAAGCCTCGAGTAACCCTCATACAAACTAAGCCACGAGCAACCCTCGCGCAAACTCCCCGTGGGGGCCTGCCCCCCTCACGGCTAAGCCGCGAGTAACCCTCGTGCAAACTAAGCCGCGAGCAACCATCGCACAAACTAAGCCGCGAGCTACCCTCGCGCAAACTCCCTGTGGGGGTCTGCCCCCCTTACGGCTAAGCCGCGAGCAACCCTCATGCAAACAAAGCCGCGAGCAACACTCGTGCAAATAAAGCCGCGAGCGACCCTCGTGCAAACAAAGCCGCGATTGACCCTCATACAAACAAAGCCGCGAGCAACACTCGTGCAAACAAAGCCGCGAGCGACCCTCGTGCAAACAAAGCTGCGAGCGACCCTCATGCAAACAAAGCCGCGAACGACCATCGCGCAAACAAAGCCGCGAGCGACCCACGCGCAAACAAAGCCGCGAGCGGCCCTCGCGCAAACAAAGCCGCGAGCGACCCTCGCGCAAACAAATCCGCGATCGACCCTCGCGCAAACAAAGCCGCGAGCGACCCTCGCGCAAACAAATCCGCGATCGACCCTCGCGCAAACAAAGCCGCGAGCGACCCTCGCGCAAACAAAGCCGCGAGCGACCCTCGCGCAAACAAAGCCGCGAGCGACCCTCGCGCAAACAAAGCCGCGAGCGACCCTCGCGCAAACAAAGCCGCGAGCGACCCTCGCGCAAACAAAGCCGCGAGCGACCCTCGCGCAAACAAAGCTGCGAGCGACCCTCGCGCAAACTAAGTTGCGAGCAACTCTCGCGCAAACTAACTCACAAGCAATCTCCGTGCTAACTAAGCCGCAGGATGAAATTGTGCAAACGGAGTTGCGAATCTACTTCACATAAAATACTTCGTTCACGCTCTCCCGCAAACCAAACTTGCAAAAATAATACTCAAAGGAGACAAAGGGGAAACAGAACAGCTAAATGACGTAAAAAATAACGATGTCATACAGGTCGGCGCACAAGAGCGTCCACTACAACTGCAAAGCAAAAAACAACATAAGAGATAGATAACTGGAGGAAAAATACATGAGGCCGCTACTCATCAGCAGCATCAACATCAGATCGCTCATCCTCAGAAACATCATCAAAGCTAAAGCTTGAGGTGTCACATCCTATGCGCCGACCATCAAAACGGAAGGCCTTCGCTGCTCCACACTTAAGGCCTAACTCACGGGCATCTTCGACTTGAGGCTCCACCTCCTTGGACCAGATCTCGTCGCGCACTTCCTCCGTAATCAGACTACGGTCTCGCATATGGTCTAACGAATCCAAGTACTCCGCAAGTCCAGTGGCCTTCAGCTCCGACACACGTCTCTCAGAAGATAGCATCTCCACTCGGGCCCTCGCCGCCCGAAGCCGAGTCTCTAAACCGGTGCCTTCCTCCTGGGAGTGCTTCAAAATTTGGGTGGTCCTCTCCACTAGTGTCTTCTCTACCTCCAATGCCGCGCATGCATCCTCCAACTCGGACTTCAGCCCGGACCTTATCCGACGGAATCGTGAAATGTCACGGGCATGCTCCTCCCTCGAGGAGGCAAGCAAGCTCGTCGTCGATCTAAGCTTCTCCTTAAGGGACAAATACCCTTCTTTCAAGCTCAAATAGTGGTCGTTCCAAGTAACGACAGTCCGATCCTGAGTCTCAGCCTGCACAAAAGAAAAATGAAAATTAGCATGCCAAGACGAAAAATGAAAGTTTCGCGCAAATGACAATACTTACCACACCACCGCCGGCTGCCGCCTCTGCAAAGGGAGCCCGGAGGACCGGGCACTCAAGTACCTAAACCTCAGGGGTGGTGTCCTCTCGGGCAACCAAAGGAGTCGCCCCGTCCGTCATCTCAACACCGCTAGAAGAAGCTGCGCTGGTTTTTCTCTTACGACTGCTACCAGAGGGTGCCTCAATACTCTGCAAAGAATCCAAAGAAATGTCGCACTGCAACAAGCGCTTCTCCTCCACAAATGAGAAAATGCTGAACAAGCGATTAGCCAACTCGCTGTGTTCTGAAAACCCCAGCACTTGGAAAAATACCCGCTCTTTCCCCTTCTGGCGGCGACAACGATCGGGGAGCGAATTCCACACCTCTGGTAAGCCCCAAGAGTTCCTGATGTAGCCAAAAAGAATATTCCCGTGACGACGGTCTATCCGAGCCTCAAAATCGAGCCAACTCTTGTTGTTGTGAATCTCCACACGCTCCACACCGTCGGAACGGACATCTCACAATTCTCGAAAACACTCGAGAGAAAGCCTCCTGCCATGCTCACGAAAGAAAACAACCATGCCCATAAGGCGCACTACTCTCAACGAGGTGAACAGGGAGATTGGCACCCCGCAAAATTTCAAGATCTCGATCACTTCCTCACAAGGCGGGAATCGGAAGCCAGACCTTAAAGTACTCTCACAGACTATCAGCCAGCCTCGGGGGGAATTCTGCACTCTCTCCTCGACATGCGGTATTCTCACTTTCAAATCAGCAGGTAGCCCGAACTTCTTCCTCCAAGTAACAATTTGGTCCTCAGTAAAAGAAGAGCGCAGACACAGTGGTCTCGCGGAATGCTTCAAGCCCTGTGCACAAAAAAAGGAAAAAGTCGGACGCAGTGTGAGAAGCATAACTCGCAACGGAAAGACCCTCGAAACAAACTAAGGGGCGCCCCCGTGCACGTGCACGCATAAAATATGGCTCCAGCGCGCGCCACGGCACGCGCACTATATCGCAAGATATACGTTCAATTTTATTTTTCTTGCATCTTTTTCGTATATCTTGCGATCAGTTGTTTATATATTGCGATCATTTTTGTATATCTTGCGATCATGTAGATTTCTCCCGCGATCATTTTATATATCTTGCGATCAAAGATATACGATCAATAATTGAACGTATATCTTGCGATCAGTTTTGTATACAAAATGATCACAATAAAATAATTTTAGATCCAAATTGGGACAATTCAAAATTATTTTATTGCGATCATTTTGTATAAAAAACTGATCGCAAGATATATGTTTAATTTTATTTTTCTTGCGATCATTTTCTTATATCTAGCGATTAATTGTGTATATATTGCGATCATTTTTTGTATATCTTGCGATTATTTAGCTTTCTCCTGCGATCACTTTTATATATCTTGCGATCAAAAAAGAGCGCGGAAAGATAATAAATAATTCGCCACGTGTTAAAATCGGAACAACCCCGTCTCCAAATCTGAAGACGGGCCCGGACCCAAAAATTTCTCCATGATTTGATCCTGCTTCATCGGACATGTTTAATCACCACACTAAGCCAAAAAATTTGCTAGAAGCCCAAATTGAAAATTGATTTCAATTACATATTCAAAAATTATGAAAATAATAAAAGAGACCGAGACATTCCGAGGCCAAAACGGATCCAATGTCGTCCGCCCGCCGTCTAAGGCTCTGTTTGGCATTAGGGCGGGAATGAGCTGGAGGGAAGGTGTTTGGGGCCTTTGGGCGCTGTTTGCAACTTTCTTCTGAGAAAGTGTGCGAGCCCGGGGTTATGCAGCTGATGGGAGGAGCATCAGTCGACCATTTTCCATTTTCTCTCTCCTCGCCGGCCTTCCGCCGGGCCAAATTCCCAAACACAGCCTAAGCCAGTGCGTCGTCGATATGCTTCTTCAGCGGCCGCTGGATGGGCCCAACAGAGGAACGAAAGCCCACCGTCACGGCATCGTACACACACCAATGGAAAGCAGGGGATCGGCCTTCCATTCCCTGCGCCCGGCACAAATCACATACGAACGACCTCGCCGCCAACTCCTCCGGTAACGCCGCTGGCCGATGCCATCCAACCATACCACCGGCGTAATCCCAAAGCCCTAATCTCCCCGCTGCCGGAATATCATCGTCGCCATCAAACGGAAAACCAATGCCCGATCCATCTGCCGGATTCCTCTTCAGGATCTTCTTTGGTGCGACTGCCGCCGCCTTCTTCTGGTCAGGTTCTTCTGCATAAGCCGAGTCTCCGCCGCGGCGCCGCCGCGACCTTGCTCTCATGAGGGGTCTCTTCAGTGTGACAAGGACGAAGCAGTTCCTCTCCCTTGAAATCGCGGAAAAATCGGACGACTCGTTTATCGGCACTTTCCGGGCGATCTCCGGCGAAGATCTGGCCTTCTTCCGGCGGACGAGGGACGACGATATTTGGTTCACGGAGATACCGATCTTCTGACTGATGATAGTCTGGAATCTCCTGAATCCGAGGGAAGGATGTACCAAAATGCTACCGAACTCGATCTCGCGCTCCCCATCAAAGAGGACGACGGGAAAGGAAGCGGCGGGAGCTGATTCCGCAAATTCCCCCATATATCTCACCGGCGACGGAGAGATCTTGCCGGATTCCAGTAATGCGGCATCCGCCTAGAGAGAGGTGGAGGGGAGTCGGGACTCGGGAGTGTGTATTTATTATATATGTCTGGCTTCCTGATCGCTGTTGGTTGGTTGCTTGCTTGCTTGCGGGTCAAGAAAACAAGACAATGCATGCAGCTGGTCTGCTGGTGTACGAATATTCACTTTGATTTTTCTACGCTAATTATTGGACTAATCAAAAAGTACGATCCCAGGCGGCCTCGCCACTACCGACCCTCGCAAGGGCCAGCCAAGGCCGCCCGATCCCGTCCGCAGCCAAGGCCGTCCAGATCTGAGCGGTCTACTTTTAGCAAATACTATGCACTCTAAAACTATGTTAAAAATATTAATGTGTGGTTATGGTGTGCGGATAGCCGAATAACTACCGTAACCACTTCGTGGAGACTATAAAAGGAGCCCTTGGGGGCCACCGCTCCTCCACCAGAATTCTCTTACGAGCCACCGCCACTCCACCAGAAATTCGTCTAAGTGCACATCATCACCACGAAGAAGACGTTCTGCCCGTTGTAGGAAGGAAGGCTCGTTCGTGTACAACCTCCAGCAAGCCCGCTCCAGCCTAATTCCATGCGTTCCGCGCTCATCCTCCCACCGAGATTGTGAAAGCTAAATCTCGTGTGCAGTCTGTTACCCGTCGAGCGTTAACAATTCTCTCTCACCTCCAAAGTATAACGAGAAGCGGCCTATCACGTTCGATTCTACAAACAAGTTTTAACCCAAAACTATAGTAAATTTTGACCGAAACAGATCCGGTCACATGGATTTTTACCATCACTTATTTACAAAAATATCACCTTCAAAAACTATAAATAAGACCCAGAACCTCCTTAATTTTCATCTTTTCCTCCGTTTGAAAATCCTCCAATGATTTTTCTCTCCTTTCCCCCTCCTATGAATTTCTCTCTCATCCTTTTTTCTTCCTAGCGCGCTCCCGCGCGCGTCTCTTCCATGCGCGCTCCCGCGCGCGTCTCTTCTTCACACGCGTCTCTTTCTTGAGCACTCTTGCGCGTGCCTCTTCCTTGCGCCTCCTCCTCGCGTGCTCCCGCGCGCGACGCCTACTTACCCGGCTTCTCACACCCAACTTCCTCGCGTGCCCCGCCCACTCTCCTCCAGCAAGCGCCCCACGCGCTCTCCGTCGGCAAATGCCCCGCACGCTCTCCTTCGGCAAGCATACCGCGCACTCTCCTCCAGCGACTCTTCTCCAGCAAGCGCGTTGCGCGCTCTCCCTCCAGCAAGCCCCGCACACGCGTTCCTCCAGCAAGCGCTTTGCTCTCTCTCCTCCAGCCAGCGCTTTGCGTACTCTCCTCTAGCAAGGGCTATCCACGCTCTTCTCCAACAAGCGCCCCGTACGCTCTCCTCCAGCAACAGCAGTGCGCGCTCTCCGCCAGCAAGCGCTTTGTGCGCCCTCCTTCAACAAGCGCCCCACACGTTCTCCTCCAGTAACTGCACTGCGCGCTCTCCGCCAACAAACGATTTGTTCGCTCTCCTTCAACAAGCGCCCCACACGCTCTACCCCGTAAACGCTCCACGGGCTCTCCGCCAACAAGCCCCATGCGCACTAAAGAACAAGCGCTCCAATCACCGACAAGACAACCGCATCAAGACTTCTCCAAAAGACAATCAAAGAAAAGCCGCAGAGAATAAGGCGCGCATAACGAGCAACTCAAGCTTCCAAGCCGCCGAATCCAAGACAAACCAAACAAACATCTTCTGTCTCCAAACAACAGTCAAATACTCCGATCCTAAACATCCGGATCGTGAAGCCCCATACAGCTAGCTGCAAGTAAAATACTTAACTCCGTAAGTGGTGACCTATCACTCTCCGAGCAGCTCTCTCTCTCCCTCTCTCCCTCAAATTATAACGAGAGGCGGTCTGTCACCCTCAAGTTCTTCAAAAAATTCCCGTAATAACACTCATCTCTAGTGGAGGTTTGATCGGCACAATCTCGAGCACACAGTTTTTCACACATTTGACGGGTTTTCCATGTCAAAAATTGTCTTGTCATTTTCCAATTTTCTGTGACTGTTTGTGCGCTCAATCGCTCCCGGGCTAAGACGGTGCAATTTAGTCCGATCAACCAGATGGGTTGAGTTTGCCCGCAACAATTATGATTACTGTTAATTAGAATTTACGTAAAGGACAAGCTCAAAACTTACATGCTAGAACTGAAACTTCCCAGTCAAATAAAAATAAATTCATTAATATTAATATAATTGGAAAATAATTGGCTGCAATTAATTATCCAATTAATTCATTCAAATTTATTCTAAACAAACCACCTAAATACTATTTATGCAACTAATTATTGCCCCTATACAACAATAGCAATCAATCAAACTACTTTGTATATATTGTAACACAAATAATAACACAGAAATTC